>JAUNZM010000096.1:1800000-2161733 GCA_033459285.1 Clamator glandarius | reverse complement strand
GGAAAGGAAAGGAAAGGAAAGGAAAGGAAAGGAAAGCTGTTAAATCAAACTAGGGTAAGGCAACTTTGAATTCATTATGGCTGGAAAATGGAAAGCACATTTTTTTTACACGTTAGAATATAGATGTATCATAATCATTATGAGATATCTTCCCTTATAAGGCTATACCATAAGACAATTAGAAAAGTGAGAAGTCAGAATCAGGGCTGAGACAGTACTTGCATTCTTCACTGACTTAGCACAAAACAAACAGTATGATATGCATGAAAAACTTTTCACTACTTCTTTATTGTTTTATTGTTGCTTGGCTGGTTCTACCTTTCCTGGAAATAAAACAGTTGTTTTCTAGAAAAGACAAGCATGTACACCATTATGTTTTATATTTATTTCTTTCAGTTCCACATAGGACAGAATCAAACTGGGATCAAGTTAATATGAAGGAACTTGCCCATGTAATGTAATTTTTTGCACTATTATATCAGAGTTTCAGAAACTACCATATTCTTAGAACTATTCATTTGCTCTTTTCTGTACTTGAGTAACTTTACAGTAACATGGAAGAGGCTTGGGGAACAGAAGCAACTTTATCTTTCTGAAAACCACTTCACCGAAACACACTAAATGCATTCAGAAAGCTCCAAGGATCATCAGAAGCATGCATTGTAGCTAGACAGACTTAGCACCTAAGTATCACCTACAGGAAGATGGCAGGGTTTCAACAGAATCTACCACAATCCTGAGGCAGTACTAGCAGCCTAGGACTGCTCCAAATGTACATATACAACTTAAATTAAAAGCTGTTTTAACCCCTAATTTCCACAGAAGTCTTCTGTGTATGCATTAAAGAAGAAAAAAGATCATTTCTAAGTATGGAGAAATTTAAAATGAATAATATAAGAAAACAGAATTATAATTAGAACATTTCATAGTCATGCCTTCTTTCATATCATATAGGAAATTTTCAAGACCCACTTTCACATCATGACATGACTTAACCCAGATCTTTTTAAGCAACAAAAGATTTGGGTATGGAAGCAGACTACCTGAAACAGTGCAATAAAAGGGGATTCATAAATGTTCCAGAAATACAGAAATCCCTGTGAATGAATTAAAAAAAAAAATTAAAATAGTTTTTCATTGATTTAGAATACATTTTTTAGGAAAATAGCTATTTTTCAAACCATGTAAAGCATCTTCATCTTATTAACAGATATTACACTTATTAATTAATACATAATGGAGTTTTTAATATCTTTTTATATTGCCTATGATGTTTGCTATTTCATCAGAGTATTAATCTTTTATTTCCAAACATAGCAACTTTAAAAGTTTTGCTGAAAATGTATTTCCATCTATTCTAAGAAAATAAAAGCAACTTTAAAAAAACCTTGACTTTAAAACAGCCTAAATTGCCAATCAGATCATGCCTGAATAAAAGCAACCTTTAACAGCTGTATTATTACAGAGGTCCTTTTGCTGGGATTGAAAAAGTAAAACACTGGTACAAGCAGTGGTATAAAAAAAGTGGTCTCTTAAGACTGTTCAGATCAGGAACAAGCTGAAATCAGTGTGGTGAAATCACACTGAAAAAATAAGGACAAAATAGCCTTGAGCTCCTGCTCTACTGATAAAAATACACATTGTTATTTATTTTTCCGGTTAACTTAAATAACTATTTTTAAAAGACTTCTATTCAGCATTGTTAATACTGTAACTATTCCTCTAACCATTATTCTGGTTTTAAGAATCATTCCTGCCACCGAAATAAACTGTTCCTTAATTGGGCAGTGAACAAATCACATCACTGTATCTCTTTTCACAGCTGGACAGCAAGGAAGTGATATGGTTGCAACTGTGTGTGCCTAATACTTTATCAGCTTCACACACAGCAACAAGCATCCTCATAAAGTAGAAAGGACATACAAGTGGATAAGGAAAACGTGTTAAGCAAGTCACTGTTCCATAGCTTGTCCTGTAGACTCACAGCATTTGGAAATGTATCTGAGCCATTTGGCCGAAGAACTGTTACACCATTGTTCCACATAGATCTGTTCATTTTATCTGCAGGTATCTTCCCTGGATATTGTGTGATTTGTGCTTTCTAAGAATGTTAAATTGTGTTTTTCTGCTATTTTTTTTTTAACTTGGAATTATGGGGAAATGAAGGAGAGATGTGATCTCATTGCCCTCAGACTAACTTTCAGACTTATGAGGTTTTCGCTGGTAAAGAGTCTGAAAAGAAAATGGTCTCGAATATAGGGATGTACTTGCAAACCAGCAGAGAAGGACATAAATGCAGTGTATGCATGTTTCTAAGAAAAACAGCTGCCTGTTTTTCCTGGACCCTGCCTCCAGTGGAATGGCAGCTCAGCCGGGCAAGCTTGGTCCACTCCTCAGGTTGTGTGCCACTTCCAACCTGGAGCTTCTTGAGCTGTGGCCAGATCTTGAAATAGCACAAAGCCCTTCTTCACTGTATGAGTGTTTGTGTGTGAGGTGAGGTGAGGTGAGGGAAGCGGGTGTTAGAGTCCTGTTCCTAGAGCGGTCTTTCTCTTCCTTTGGGAGGAGGCTCAAGGGCACACCAGCTCAGCCTGGTGCCTTTTCAGAGTGCCATGCACCAACGAGTTAGTCCAGCCCTTTAGAGCACTGGCACCTTCATGAAAAGCCCACATGCTTGCAAATGATATTCATTTTCAGCTCGACTGAGATGGTTGAAGCCTGGCTAGAGAGTGGACCAGGTCACAATTTAATTGCATGTCAAGGATATCTGAGTTGCTACTGGCCTTGTTGAACCCTTCTAATGTAACTGAGGCCTGGCTCCTTTCAGAGTTCATGATTCAGTACATTTTGCTAGCATTTTTTTTTCCCTCTTGGAACAGAGAGAGCTAGAAGGAATAATGCAAACATAAACATCAATGAAGGAAAAAATAGCAGAGACAAAGGTAAGGGAACTGTTTCTCCTTAATTATTCAAATAATATGGGTATTTATTACTCTGGACGCAACTACTGGTTCCAAATTCCTGTTTGTAAAGAAAAAAGTTAATATTTGGAAATATTTTTCCTTCCAATAGCTCTGTCTCCAAATTATTGCTTGTTTCACCCAGAAGATCTTTCCAATCTTTGTACAAAGTGCTGCTGCTTTCCTTTTACCACAGCTGTCTTACTCCTTTGTAGGCAAAACTCTTAGGAGCCCAAGACAGTTGAATTATGGAGGAACTAGTGAAACCTGCAATCACCCTCCCTACTCCCAAACTACTGTGACAGCTAATCTGTCTGCCTGTGTTAGCTATTCTTTCAGAGTTATATTATTAAAGCTTAAGGCACTTGGCAATTATTTTTCGCATTTTTTTATGTTATGATTTAGACACAAACACCATACAAGCAATTTTTCAAAGCCTATAACTTGCCAGTAAGAAATTGTAAATATCGATTGTCTGACAGTAAACATTTTGAATCCTAGGCTATTAGCACAAGAGAACCATAAAAACCTGATGCTTTCATTGTTCTGCAAAAATTGTTTCATCTTACCAACACTCTTACACATACCCAGCAGATTTCAACTCAGTCAAGAGATAAAAATATCCAGTTAGCTTAAGAAAAACTGTTTTCCAAGTACATACTCATATGATTTCCACAAAGGTTGTACCATTGTGTCATAAAAAGGAATAGCATCAAACATATTTTTGAAGAATATTTTTTCTTAAACGTTTTAAATCCACTACTACCTTCTAACATTCATGCATTGTTCCACAGAATTCTCACACTGTTAGTTTAGAAAGTAACTAACTTATCCCACAGATGAAGCTGGTAAAAAATGTCATTGGATCCTATTAAAGCTGATAACATGTAACTGAAAACTATACTCTAAACCAATAAAGAATTCAAATACCAGTATCAGAGTGTTCAAGGTTAAATCCAAGTGCTCTTAAATTTATAAGAAGTCAAACTAATATCCATATGTACATCTTTGGCATCAATGCTTTTTCAGGCTTGCTGTGGGGGTAGTTTAGACCATGACATATTTCCAAGCCAGTTCTGTTACTATACTAAGTATTCTGGCCAGAGAAGCAATATCAAAGATATCTTCTTTCTTTTTTTTTTTTCTTTTTTTCCTTTTTAATAAGAATATTCTTTCAGAAGAAATTTAATTATAATAAAAAGACTATCAAAATCTATCCTTCCTAGTATGTTACATATTCATTTTGCTTACAAATTATGCATATGATTTTGTAAATATTTACTTCTAAGTACTTCTCTTTGCCCTAGACCCAGCAATAGGTGATGACACGAGACAGCCCTAGCAACATCAGTAGGGTGCATTATCACACCCATTCTGTTCTCTTGATACCCCACTAAAACCGAAGCATATTAAAAATAATGACTTCCTCCTCAAACGTAATTTTCCAAATACTATGCAGCATGTCTGTGAGGAAAGGAACACCTAAACCAGTTCCAGTCCTGCACAAGCACCTGGGACAACTACAGTGCACACGGCCAACACAATACTGATGTGACGGGAAAATCAGCATTATGATCGTGAACAGATTTACAGCCAGTGGCAGGATACTAACTGGCAGCAGGCCAGTGAAGTAAACCATTTTATATAACATGGTTACCAATACTGGCCTTGTTCACTGGACTGATTGGAGAAGTGCTGTTACAGGAACTGGTGCACAGAGACCTTTGCTAAGACAAACAGCTAGATAGCAATTTTAGTGCAAGCTAACAAAGATTGAAGATTACAGTATTAAATCTAACCCATGCAGGCTGATAAAGACACTGTTCTGATCTATGTTTAACTTTAGGTACTAAAATAAAAGACATGGCTTCATACATCCCAGATCACATTAACCCTGTAACACTGGAATTCAGTCCTGTATAATTTAGACTTACTTTACCTCACTAAACTGTTGGCAGTGTCAGGATCTTGTGCTGTTACTGTGCCAACAACAGTCCCAATCTTTGCATTTTCATAAACTTCCATAACATAGGAAGGCATAGTGAAGAGGGGAGGCTCATCCACATCACCAACAATGACTTTCAGCATTGTTACATCTTTGAATGGTCCCAAGTGCGAAAAGCGGAAATCAAGGTGAGTATTTGCTCCTTCTATATTAAGTGTATATGATTTCTTTTTCTCATAGTTGAGCGGCTGTTGGGAGAAAAAAAAGATTTATCAATAATATTCTGTGCTTCAGTTTAGCCTGCTAGAAAACCAACTACATCTTTCCCATTTAACTTAAACTACACTTCTTCATGTTACTGGAAAGAGACAATACTCTGTGATATTCTGGCAGCCACTGCCATACCTTGAAAGCAGAAGGGTATACATGAAACAGGATGAATTCAGGTTTTCTCTACAACAGAACTGTGGGCAAGGTATCAGTTTTGGAAAAGGTTTTGGAATAAGCATCAGATTCTTCTGTGATACTGTAAACACTCTGGGTTTTATCACCTTTCGATTTTTATTGGTCATTGCTAAATACTGAAAAAGATAGAGGCTGATGTATCCCAAACTAAATTAACTTTATCTGTTTAATTAACACACTTATTTGACAGTGATAGAGATACTAAAATTATTCCAGACACTTCTTCTCTTAAATCCTCAAATGAAAAAAAGCAATCTTTGCAGGAAAACACTCAGTTACCATAAGCGACAGAAACTTAAATGAAAAACACTAAATTTGTGCCTGTGTGCTTTTTTTAATCAGAAAGGATGCATCCCTACATTCTAGACCATTTTCTTTTCTCAGTCTTTACCAGCAAAGAGAGAGGCAACTCCACAGCCTGTCTCACCATGTAGTGCTGTGCTGCAAGTGGATTATGCAATCATAAATGGGAACAAAGTCTGCAGCTGGGGATATGCCTTCTACAGGGCCTAATCTTCCCATGAAACCCAATAAAAGGTACATCCCCAGCTGTACCATTCACCAGAAGCATCACTGCCACCTGAGCATTGCCCTACTATTTAAATCAATAGAGTCCTACTAGGAACCCTGCCTCTCTACTAGGAAGGAAAAAGCTCAGGTTCTGACTCACCACACAGCATGGATAATTCCTGTCTTAGGAGACCATTTTCTAGCTTGCTATTTATACAAGCAAAAAATTCATCTCCCTAGTTCAACTGGTTTTCCTATTGTTATGAACTAACTTTAATGATGTTCATTATAACCATACATTAGTATGCTATTACACTGTTTTATGGAAGATGCTAGACAAATATGACACACTCAACTCTCAGCGCTTTCAGTGTCAGTACACAAGTAATGAAGTTCTGTTAGCAGATACAGAATTAGGCAATGCTTTTACTGGAAGCTGTGTTTATAGGGCCACAACTATTCTGAGTTAGTTTTTCAATCTCACCAGAGTAACTGATTACCTTTCACAGACAGACCATCAAGAAGTTAATGTGAGAAAGTTTTTTTCTTTACATATTATCTGAGTTCTAATTAATGAAATGGCTTTAAAAAATACCACTTCAATTTAGATGTGCTAAACATCTTAAGAAACTGATCTCAAAACTCCTAAATGATGCCAAAAGATGTATTATTTGCTGTGCCGCAAAACCTCCATGTACTCCAGTTTATGTGCCCACTTCCTAGGCAGAGTCTGAGACAGTCCCTCAGTCCAGAATTGTACCATAATGACTGTAGGGATTGATCGCAATGATGATGACAAGGCCAATTGTAGATAAAACCTGACAAAGTTTCCACATAATGAGGAACTTAGGACCAAAGTCGTTTAAACACAGGAGTGTCAAGGAGAATCCCTTTTGCAATTTTTTTAAATTTTATCAGTATCTCTCTGCAATTCCATAAAGTTAGGCAAGTTTCTGGGAAGCAAATAAACCTAAGAGGACATAAGGCATGCGAATTAGTAATTTATCTGTTTCATGAACATATGCCAGATCATGCAGATATAAAACCAGATATAAAAGTTTCAGATTGCAATTTTTTTTCAATGTTGAGCAAAAGCAATTTTACTTGATAATAGACACCTCAGTACCTACTGGTTACAAATTTCTGGCTTCAGACAATTTTTAAAGATGGATAGGTAGGTTAATATTTATTATTACACTGAGCAAAACAGGAGGTTCGTACAAATAAATATAACACCATTAAGTTTCCAACGGCATTGGAACCCAGGCATAACACAAAAAGAAGTGGCCTACACACAGAATTCTTTGGTTTGTGTTTTATTGCGTGTTTTTTTCAATAGAAATTATTGTGATACTATGGCATAGCAGAATTCCACTACTACCAGGATCATTCTGTGTGGACCTGACAGTCTGCCTGAACAGAACACAGTACAATTATACAAGCCTTCAGCCAAGACTAAACTGGTACTTCCATATCACCCCAAAGGCTGGAAAAGTAGTACGTAAAGCAAGAAATATGAGGGACTCAACCTGTAATTTCTAAATGTCAGTATGTATTTTGTAGATAAAATCTACAGTAAATTTGACTGATGATGTATAAGAAAAATGTTCAGGATTTATACATGCTATACATTTCTTTGATTTCTACTCTATATATTGAAGGACAATTAATTCATTCCTTTAATTCTAACAGTATGAGACATTTTTATCTTTTGTTTTCTCTGCCTCCCTTTCCTGAATGTATAAATAAAAATTTTAAAGGCACGAAAATTTACCCTAGCCTGATAAATCTATTACTATTAAAAAAGAGCTTAGTTACTCAAATCAATTAATAAATAAATATGTTTAGTAAATTCTAACTCAGATGTTGTGAATTTATGTTGTATTTTTGTAATGGGGAAGGAGATATTAAATAGTAATTTGCATTGCTCTGCAGCATATATATTATAAGAGTAACAGTTTTCAAGAGGATTGCAAATTGTAACTATGATCTCTTTTTTGGAAAATTAACTTAAGCTTATACAGAAAACGATTGGATTAGGTTGTATAGGCAGATTAATTTCTCCCAGAAAACAAATGAAGAACAATACAAAAAGTCTTGTTTTCTTTTTTGTAGTTATTCAATCAGACAATGCCAACTTTTTTTCTTAGAAATACAAGAATAATCTATTCAAATAACCAGAAAAAGCTGACATTTCAGCCACAACCAAAGGAGTTCTCTGCTTTCATTTTCTTTTTTCCATTTTCCCATAGTGTCTCCAAATTAAAGAACCAGATACTGGGACATTAGAAAAAAGGAGTTTACATTCTTGCACTGTGATTTACAAAGGTGAAAAAAACAACATTATTTTCAACACTGAGCTATTTTTGATAGAAAAGACATGTACTGTACTAAGGATTATTATTACAGGAGTCACAGTCAGTAATGTTTTTTTATCTTCCTTGCTCTATCCTGAGGAGAAATGAGGATATTTACAAGCAAAGCAAGTCCTGCATATTCCACATCTTTGAACAATTAATAAGTCCATTTGTTATGTTGCTTTTCCTTTTACTTTTCATAAGATATTAAAAAACTTAAATCTGTTTGCAATTTGGATCTACAGAACTGTATTTTGCTAGGCAGCTTCTTAATCATTGTGTATACGTTAAAATTCACATTTATCTTTTTATTTAAAGAACAAATTGGGCCCCCCAATTACAACCCATCTAATGTTGTGCTATGAAATTCACTCATAGACTCATTCATTACTTCAGGTAATCTGAGATGTTAATCAATAGGAATTTTTTATTCCCATCTTTTTTTAATATGATATGTTAATCATAACATTAAGCTTAAAATACCTAAGGTACTCTAATTCAGCAACAGTTTGGGCATAAAAATGAGAATATAAAGTAATTTATAGTTACAAAGGAAATATTTCAACTATCTCATCAGATTCATAATAGGACTCATTTAAATCCAAGCAGCCTGACAGAAATATGCGACTCTCCTTTCTGACCCCTTGGTCTCTCCAAGAGAAGCAGGTGCTAGTATAAGTTACTTGTAAAGACATTCGCTTGTAATGTGTCGAAACTAAGTTTAAATTCTTCCTCATTTAACTCACAGAAAGGCCCTGTATGTCAGTTGCCTATCTAAGTCATTAACTGTAGCTATAAGGTAAGAGAGGTAGCCCTATCCTACCTCTCGAAATCTAGATAGTGGTTTCTAGAACACTGAAGATCATTAAGACTTTCCTGGAATGAAAAAAAAATATATATTTTAGACAGACCTAAACAGATTTTTTCTTCTTGTTTCTTCTTTGTACAAAGCACAATGCCTTTCCACAACCTTTGCCCACATATCTTCAGTATATATTCATTGATTATTCTGATTTTCATGCAAAACTGAAAATACTAAATAGAGCTTAAGTGACAAGTCACAGGGCTAACTGGAAAACACTGCTGTTCATTATATCGCAGTTTGCATTTCTAATATCAGATTCTCAAAAAGAATAACAGAGTTTTATGAGAAGTAACAGATGCTTCCTGGATATTCCCAGTCTCCTTATACAAAATGGAAGAGTCATGGGCTGTTAAGAATACTTTTTTTTTCAGGGAAGCTTGAATAATACTTCCTGACTTGACATGAATGTTCTAGCATACTTCTCGAAAAGTTTTAACGTGGAGGGAACATGCTGATCAGCCATTCTCTGAAGGATCCAGACTGTGATGGCTTTCACTGTGCTCTTTTGTTTTGATTGCCTTTAGCCTCCCATTCAAAAAAGAATTGCATGAAGCAAAGGGGAATACTTCATGACAGCTGGCAATCAATTCTTTGTGGCAGATCTTTGAGTCTGAAAAGTGGCTCCACAGAACTTTTCAGTAGGGAAGATGATGAAAGTTTCAGATGTTTTGAGTCAACACAGCATGAGACTAGAAAAGATTCCTTCCAACACTCATGAGTGTTAACTTTGCATGCCTGTTAATCAGTTTAACACAGAGATGCCAAGAAATTTGATTTTTGCATCAACACTTCAAACAAGTTAAGTTTTAAACGGATTGAGGAAGTCTTCATATCTTCAGACACAATAACGTATTCACTTTCAGATTTTCTGATGTGCCTAACATACATTCTTCCAGAGAAGTATTAGAAAGAAGACAGACCATTCTACTCTACTCTCATGGAAGGTAATGGCATCTGATTTATGAAACAAAATAGATTCTGTTCTTAGTAGAGATGATCTGTTTTGTGTAGGCCATTAAATTAATTCAGCTTCAAATCCAATCTAAATAAAAAGTAATTAGAGCATACAGTGATAAAATGCTTGTTAAATTGCATATTAGATCTTAGTAAAAAACAATTAAAAAATGAGATTTCCTTTTTGTACTGTTCAAGGGGATACTATAACTTCCCTGAGGAAAGTATGGAGGTATTCCACATATATTTATGTAACTTTAAGAGCTGAATTTCTGATTGACTGAAATTACCTAACATTACCTAAGCAAAATGCATCCCTCCTTTTCTTGATGGGAAAATGACTCAAATCACTGACATGTGTATGTATAAAAAGACAACATATGCTTTTGTTAGACTCTAAAACACAGTGAAAATTTATCTGAAGCTATTTTGTCTGTCAAAACCAGTAAGAAATGTGATTTCACACATTTTATGTATGGACTCTTTCATTTTGTTAAAAATTCTTCCTTTCTGCTTCATGTTCTCAATGTGCATAAATGTATTTAATGAAAAATAGTTGTGGTGATCTTTTAACCAGAGAATATACATTTTGTAGAAGAAATAACAGATTATGACATTAAGCTACATCAAGGCCAGCAGGAAATTACTTCAGAGGTATAAAAGATAAAGAATTTAAATTTATGTGGCTGAAAGAGGTGAATATTACAAAACCTTTATAAAAGACACTGAAGTACAGATTTTTAAGGTACTGAGGGAGATATAAAGTCATTTTAAATCCTTATGAGTTATAAAAATAGCATTTTTTCAGTTAAAAAATCTTTCAAGATTTTACATAAAATTTACATACACACGTATCTATTCAGATGCAAAACCCCAACATTCTTTACAACAGTTATCTTTTCCCACATTTTCTCTGGTTTTTATTCTTCATAGAACCATAGAATATTTTGGGTTGGAAGGGACCTTAAAGATCATCTAGTTCCAATCCTCCTGCCATGGGCAGAGACACCTTCCACTAGATCAGAATTCTCAAAGCCTCATCCAACCTGGCCTTGAATACCTCCAGGGATGGGGCATCCATTACTCCTCTGCACAGCTTGCTCCAGGGCCTCACAACCCTCACAGTAGAAAATTTCTTCCCGATATCTAATCTAAATCTGACCTCATGCAGATTAAAACCTCTTACCCCTCGTCGTATCACTGTGTTCTCGTATAAAGGCTCCTCTCCATCTTTGCTGTAGGCCCCTTTCAAGTACTGGAAGGTTGCTAAAAGGTGTCCCCAGGGCCTTCACTTCTCTAGGCTAAACAAGCACAACTGTCTCAACTCATCTTCTACTATTAATCAGGCCAAGAATACATATTGCCAAATATGAATTCAAATTGACTTTTACTTTTTAGCTGCGTGGACATAATTGATGGCTGCAAAAATCAATAATAACAAATCCACATAGAATTATTAATTGATGTTTCTTAGTTCAAGTTGAAAACTGTATCATAATATTATTTCCCTTTTTTGGAAAGCTGTTTTTTTAAAAAAAAATATTACTTAATGATAATAAAACATCTCTCTGGGTTATGATAAAAGTGAATTTAAATTTAGCCACTGAATATTGGCCTAAGTTGGCAGATACTTCAGGGAATGTTCACTATGAATCAGTTCAGAGGTCTTAATATGGAAATGAAATTATCTATGAGATTAGATTTGTGCATGGAATTCAGTTCAGAATGAAATTAAATGTCAAGAACACTGAGATAAATAAAGAAAATTCATGTAAATTATGACTGTGTGATGGCTTGATTGGCTATATTTTGAGTTTTTATAAGCAAGTTGGTATTTACATTACACAGTGCACTATGATCGACACTTTAGATATCAGCTTGAGAGAAAATGAAAGAATAAGAGTCTATGAAAAGTGAATTATACAGTCATTGGTCATTGCGACTGATAAAGTTTCTATACCAAAATTCATACAGTCTGGGGACAACAATACAATTCTCAGCCAAATTTTACTTCTTTCAAAGAAATTTACTGTGCAAAACTATCATTAAGAAAAATTAAACTATCTTAATTAAAAATTCAGGAATACTTATTTTATTATATATATTATATATGGTCATTCAAAAAGTACATAAGATTTAAATAACTGTTTCTTTCCTTGAATTTCTTTTCTCCCTGCCTTCCCTGCAAAGATTTAAGGTATCTCAGGGAGCGATATGGAGAAACTTACACTAGTGAGGTTCCTGGTTCAATAGGTTTACACAGTAAAATATTTTCATCATGGTATCTCCTTATTTATCATTAATTTTTTATTTTCATTAAGTACATAGGAGACTTTCAAACTCTATTCCTTACCTTCTTCAAGGAAAGAATTCCTTCCCTTGTTTCTTTGTCAGTAGATATGGAGAACACCCCAGAGCCATCACCATTTATAATTGTGTACTTCATGTCTGCGTTTGAACCAGTATCTGCATCATTTGCTTTGATTTTGCCAACTGCTGATCCAACTTGAGCTGATTCAGGAACATACAGTTGATAATGTTCTGAAGTGAACAAAAAAACAAATTAAAACAACCAAACAATAGCTTGGACATTTGGTCAATATCAATTAGAGAAATATTAGGTACTCAATACTGAGTAAACAGAAGAGTATTGCATGTACTAAACAGACAAATAAACCTACAAACTTATCTAGATATCTGAAAGAATTCAAAAGGGAATTTTATTTTACTGGGGATGCCTTTATTCCCTATTCAAAATCCAAATTACCTAATGCAGAATTTTGGTTTTCACAGTTAGTTTTGCCAATCATCACAAAACACAGACACAAACAGACACAATGTAATTATATAAACCTCAGTTCTCGTCTGGAACTAGGCAAGAAAGACAGCTTGAAGACATTTTTTTAAATAATGTTTGTGTTACATCACAGCAGGCATACTGAAACCTACCAACACTGAGGAGAATAGAGTGTGTGCCCATACCAACCCTACCCTAGACATCCTCCAATCCAACTCCCTCCCCAAGTCTGCACAGTTGATGTAACAGGTCAATCATCAATGTAGAAAAGAGAAAAAAATATGACTTCTCTTATTACATATAATCTGAAACTCTGTTGAGTTTCTTATATATTCCTCTTGAGCATTCTGCAATAGTGACTGAGGTAGTGTGCACTGAGGTGCTGGAAAATCGATCAGAAGGTGCTACATATCAAAGCTAATATGTTGTTACAGTTTGTTGAGTCTAAAGCAGCTAGGACGACTGCAAAGGTAAGCATGTGGAAAGAGACAGATAAAATTTAAAGCTGCATTGTGGCAAAAAAACTACTATTTGTTGGATGAATTGAAGAAATTATGGATATACACAAGTTTCAGTTCTAGAGGGAACAAAATACAACTAATTTTAGACATGTTAGAAAATAGACAATTTTATTACACATTAGTCTAATTCCTTGCACAATGGTTCCTAAAAATATTTATGGTCTCAAATTTGTTTTGTCATACTAGTCCATAATACTAATAAACAAAGAGAAGTGTGAGAAGGATGGAGAAGCACACTAAGCTTGTTAGTAGAAATAGAAAGAGATTTCCTAGGGGAAGTTGGGGGGGGGTGAGAACCATGCATTAGGGAAATATCCAGAATATCCAGGGAAAAAAAGAATAATGTCCAGAAGAACAACAGAAAAAATATAATTTACCATATAAAAAAGAAAATAACACTGATGTAACAATTGCTCAGTGGGTGATTCAATTAAAATGCGTAGTTCATTTTTTGACGTAATTACTTGATATGCATATAAAAGCCATCTTCACAAATTTTCATGTAAGTGTTCTGCTATGCATTCTTTTGCAGAGCTTTGTGCTTACAGATGGTGTCAACTGACACTTTCATATTGTTGGCTGCTTTATTTCATACATAAAATTATAGTGATGGGATAAGATGAATTTTGGAATTTACTTATTGCTAAAATAAATGTGAAATGTAGTCTTTTGTCACTTTTGTTCTGACTAATAAATTCCATAAAGGAAAAGGTTGAGGTCATAAAGAATATGTTATGTAGAGGCCATAAAGTGTATGTTATATAATCACACCAATCCAGGAACTGGAAGTGTTATAACCCATATGACAGGGTGAACTAATTAGACATTTCCAAATAGTAAAGCTAGTTCAAATATATCTACATGACACTACACTTTTCTTTGCAATCACACCCATAAAGTTAGCCATCTGTTTCAGAAAATCATTTTACTGATACCAGCTTCAAGCATTCCAGAATACTATAGCTTCAAGCAAAACAAAGATTTGAAATCACTCATTAATTATCTGTCAGTATTTGTAGAGCTGAAGTGTTTCCAAAAAAACCTGACAGAATGAAAACTGTTAGAAAATTAAAACCTCCTAGATCGTAAGGTCAAAAATGTCTCCCAACAAGTATTTAAACACTGCGTCACAGACAGCCTGAAGTTGTCTCATACAGGCATGAGTGAAATAGATAATTCTAAACAGTACTATCTACAAGTAATATACACATGAGATGATCCAATTTAGAAACATAAAGATTATTTAAAATATATTATAGACATTTATTTAGCCTAGCAGTGGAGATTAGAAATGTTCTAACTAAGCACTAAATTGTTGTAAACTTCATTATTGTAAACTAGAGGAACTGATTAAAGGCTAAATCGAACATTTCCTTATGCATTTAATAGGTTTTGATAGGATATTAAAAATAACATGGGATGGGTATACTATAAATTTACGATTCTTTATGGTAAGCTCTGAGTCCTTCTCAACCCTCTGAAAACTGATTGGGAAGTTAGGAGCTCTGATGATCAGGTACCAGACTGCATCAAAACTGTTTCACCAAATCTGCTGTGGTTGAATGGATTGTTCCTACACTCCCAGCATTGCAGCCTTCCAGAAACTGTTGTATAGCAGAGATTTCAGTCACTCTTAGTAGTGCTCCAAATTGTTCCAGTGAAGCTAATTGGTGGTTTATGGAACAAGATTCTGTAGGGGCTGATTTGATTCTAAATTTTTATGTTAACATCCACTCAGATGCATTCACTTAGCTCAGGAGTAAATTAATACTCTTTCTAGTGAATGTTCTGTATAGAGCAGTCATAGCACTTCACTTGACTGTAATCTATGTTAATTGAAACATTGTTTAAATACACAGAGGTAATCTTCACCTTTCAATAAACTATATGGCTTATCTGTCGTTATGGTACAGAAACAATTAATTGATCAGTAGAACAATTTACTCATCATTTCAACTGGCCTACAGGCAACATGTAGTGCTGTGTTTTGTTCTCAGAAAAGCAGTAATCTGTCCAAAAGAAGGGTAGAACAGCATTTAACGCAACTTTGCAAGCATCCTATTCACTTTATTCTATGCATTAATCTATTATGTTGATAATTTTGAACTTTCTGGGTGACAATGTCCTCTTGAATACTAGGAATTACTTTCCTTAACAAAGGAAGGAAAAAAGGGCATAATACCAAAATAGCAGAGAAATAAGTGAGTATTTGGCCTGCATATTATTTTTTTTATTCAAGATAGAGTTTTAGCAACACAAGGGTAAATACTGCAATGGATGCATTCATTCATACAGTGCAGCTTGTAGACTGAAGCCTTTGTCAGTCTTCCAGCAAATTGATAAGCACAGCAATGATTGCCTTTATACAAAATACCACCATATCCTAAATATATATCGAAGTGCTATGGGAATAAAGTTTGCTTGAACTTAGAACTAGCTAAGTTTTCATGAGCTAAATTGATAAGATACAAAGAACAAATGGACTGTGAGACAGGCTCAAAGTCTGAGGATTAAGTGCACAAAATTCAACTGGTAGTCAATTAATGGTAGGTGTTCAGGAATCAAAACTGTGGCCAAAACTAATGTCTTAATTAAGGACAATATTGATGAGTTGCCTGTATTCATAGCAAGTTAGTGGATGATACCAACTTGGAAAAAGTGGTTGGTATGCCGGAAGGCAGGGCTGCAGTTCAAAGTACCTAGAAAGGCTGGAGAAATGGACTGGCAGAAACTTCACATTGATCAGTAACAGCACTGAGGAAGGACCTGCAAAGCAGCTTTGCAGAAATGGACTTCAAAAGGATCTTTCAAAACTTGACCAGACAAGGTCATTAGCAACTTGATCTAACTGAAGCTGACAAGCAGGGATTTGGGTTAGATCACCTTTAGGAGGTCCCACATGAATCACTGTTCCTGGCATTCATGAAGTTATGTCTCACATTTTACTGCCAGCTATCTTTGACAAAATTAAAATGAATTTCTATCTGTGGACTGTGCTTGGTCTTGCTTGGTGGCTTTCTACTACAAAGTTATTCTTCATTCACAGAGCTGCTTGTTTCCAATATATGTAATAGATTATTCACGTTTCTCTTTTGAGACTGCGTTTTTTTTAGAAGATGATTTCTCTCATAATTTCTACTGCTACATCTTTCTTCACTAAGCTTATTTTTAATATAATAAAAACCAATTTTAATTAATCATCATTATGAATGTAATAACTTTCATAATTCCAGAATCTCAGTCAATTTTGTATCTATCATCTTTATTCTGAATATACTTTTTTATGACAACATGTCTTTCCACAGTTAAAATAAAGAAGAAATTGTTAGGACGTGTGTTTGGTCTATTCTTCTCCATCAAAAAAACCCCAAACCCAATGCTTTTGTAGTTTCTAAAACTATTTGAAGTATGAGTGAAGTTATTTGCAAATAATCTACTAAAACGGTCTTTGAAATTCAGACATTTTACTTGCCTTGAAACTCTGGAGAACATTAAACTTTTGGGTCAATTTCGAAACAAACATTTTTCTTAGACACAACAGACTCCTTTGGCTGGAAGACTTGGGCATCCCTACACCCCTGATTTTACACCTCAGTGCAAACTGGGAATTGTTTGTGATTAAGATTTTAATTAGTGAAGAGTTTAATTTATGTTGCATACAACTTTTCTTTACAGACAGTAACTAGAAGTAGCTGAGAACTTTCTGACTAATTCTCAGAGATCAAAAAAAAATTCTCACTTCTTGCAAAAAGTGTGACATTCATACTACTTGTGTAAAAGTAGAAACAGAAAGAAAACTAATTTTCTGTATTTTTCAGATTCAGTACATTCTTGTAGGTACTGAATACACAAATATGTATTTTCTATGCAAATGGTGTGGGGAATAAAAGACATTTCCACTCCAAAAAACCCACTAATGATCAGTTTCATGTTTGGATGTGATCTGTAGCAGTCTCTAGAGCTGTGCTGTGTTGAATATATTCTATGCTATTTACAGGGGGACCATGGCTACATCACACAGCTTGGTTCAGTAGAGAGCAATATCAACACCTGTAAAAGGAGTAAATACCATTTGGATTGTGTATGGTTTTGTTGTTGGTTTCTTTGAGTTTCCTTGGCATTAGCAGAGCTAGGATTATTCTGTCATTGGGGTTTAGCATCATAAAACACAAGAAAATGAAGGAAGTTCTGAAGAACAACCCTTAAAATGCAGTGGTCGTACTCCCAACTCTCCACCCAGTAAACAACAAAACAAATAAACACCCTCCTCATTCCCAAAACAATTACTGCCTCATTCAGTACCCTTCTAAGAAAAAAAAATCTTTTCTATCAAGACTATTTCAAAATTATTTTGATATGCATGATATATGTAATGAATAATCTACCTTGTACAAAGAAATCTTCAAAGACAATACTCAATTAAGTGAAACAAAGACACTCTTAGACCCCTTCCTACTGTTAGAACTAGAGATTATGCCTATAACTAGAGATTATGCCTATAACTGTCTAAATATTTTCTACAAATATTTAGACAGAATTTGATACAATTATATTTTTGTCACACCAAACTTCCCTTTAAATTTGATTCTGTAAACAGTTCTGTGAAAAAAGTTTATTGTGAATTCTTGTTAAGGGAGAGTTTTTAATTCAGATACTTAAATACTCCTGAAAATATTACATTTACTTCCTTTAATATTTAAGTAAAGCAGTTCCTGCTTGACTAACTGGATCTCCTTCTATGATGACGTGACCTACCTAGAAGATGAGGGAAAGCCTGTGGTTGCTGTTTACCTGGACTTAGGTAAAGTCTTTGACTGGTCTCCCACTGTGTTACCTAGAGAAGCTGGCACCATAAAAAGCTGGATGGATGGTTAAGCGCAGAGAGTTGTGCTGAACAGTGCTAAATGCAGTTGGCAGCCAGTCACAAGCAGTGTTCCCCAGGGCTCAGATTTGAGACCAATCTTGTTTAATATCTTTATCAATGATCTGGATGAGGGAATCAAGTACTCCCTCAATTACTTTGCAGCTGACACCAAACTGGGAATGTTGATCTTCTCAAGGGCAGGAAGGCTCTGCTGAGGGATCTGGATGGGCTAGCTGGATGAGCCCATGTAAATTCTGAGATTCAACAAGGCCAAGTGCCGGGTCCTGCATTTTGGTCACAACAACCCCATGCAATGCTATTGTTTTGGGGAAAAGGGGCTGGAAAACTGCCTAGCAGAAAAGGACCTGGAAGTGCTGATTGACAGTCAGCTGAACATGAGCCAGCACTGTACTCAGGTGGCCAAGGCAGCCAGCAGCATCCTGGCTTGTATCAGAAATGCTGTGGCCAGCAGGAGTGGGGAAGTGATTGTTTCCCTTTACCCAGCTCTAATGATGCCACACCTTGAATAATGTGTTCAGTTTTGGGCCCCTCAGTACAAGAAGGACATTGGGGTGTGGGACCATGTCCAGAGAAGGGCAACAAAGCTGATGAAGGATATGGATCACAAGTTTTATGAGGAGCTGGTGAGGGAACTGGATTGCTTAGGTTGGAGAAGAGGAGGCTAAGATGAGATCTTATCACTCTCCACAACTACCTGAAAGTAGGCTGTAGTGAGATGAGTGTTGGTCTCTTCTCCCATGTAACAAGTGATTGGATGAGAGGAAATGGCCTCAAGTTGCATCAGGGGAGGTTTAGATTGGATATTAGGAAAAATTTCTTTACTGAGAATGTTCAAGCATTGGAACAGACGTCCAAGGTAAGTGGTGGAGTCACCATCCTGGGAGGTGTTCAAAAAATGGGTATGATTGGACTTGATGATCTTGGAGGTCTTTTTCAGCCTTGATCACTCTATGATTCTATTCTATGATTCTATGACCTGATTATGAGAATCACACTTATCTTACTCAGGAAACAGAATATTATGAGATTTCCTATCTGATTAGATGCTGTTAATAACTTATGTCAGATTTCAATAATAAATGAAACATTTTGGTAGCTGTAATTTCAAGTATTGTGCAAATATGAAAACATATCAATTTTCTTATAAACAAGAAGGCTATAAAACAAACTAACTTATACAATATTTGTCCAGTCTACATAAACAGGTACTCATAGATAGATAAACTATTTCTTATATCATAACTCTTAGCTAGTTAATGAACTGAAAAAAATCATCATGCTTAAGAATATGAGAAGCAAAATAGTCATCATCATCATAATTATGTCATCTTACCAATGGGGAAAAAATCAAATAGTATTATTATATTTCTTTACATATCTTGAAACACATACATGACAAAAGTTGATGGTAATATGTAAATTATAATTTTAGAAAACTATATCCTAAATTCTGAACTACTTGTGGAAAAAAAGCAATGAATATGGTAATACAAAAAAAACTTGTCTATGGAACACAGGAATGAGAAAAATGAGAATAAAATAACATTTCCTGGATGGTAACTTCACTTTTGAAGAAGGGAAGTTGTATGCAGGAATATATCTTCTGAAGAACAAAATATTAAGGTATTAGGCAAATCTGACATTAAGTCAACTTTCTACATGCCCTTCTAAGCTGAGTTAAGGTTTTACTGAAAGACATAAGGATTTCTTCAGCCATAACTGATAATTTGAATAATTCAATTGCAGTACACGTAACTTTGTTGTATTATAGCTAGCAGCTATTGGGAGCAGTCACAAAGGTAGTAACTGTTGTAGTGTGCAATATGAAAACTGCGTTCCTCTAATTATAATGAAAAAAAAAATCTTATTAAATAAGCAACACTTAAATGTACATCAATTTCTGAAATGAAGTACTTCCTAATACTCCTTGGACATTGAGTCATTGCTAGACTCATCACGATCATCACATAAACCACATGATGAACAGGAAACTAGATTACCAAGTATGAAATCTAATTGACAACGGTGCAGTTGATCAGATGTCAGCAATCTTAAGCCAAACCATTTATTAAGGTCTTTTCTTGTTCTGTTTTAAATCTGAGTTTCCTGAGGGCACAAAACATCTTTAACCACTTAAATTCAATGGTTTCCAGTAACTTTTATCCCCTGTCTAATTTCAGGCAAATCTAAGAAAAGGGCTGAGACCTCAAAGACATTAGGATTCTACAAACCTCTGAACACTTACTGCTTGAATAGAGAAGAAAGTCCTGATAAAAGGAAATCAGAGAAAATTCCTCTTTACTCATCTAATTTGGCAGATGCCAAGTGGTCAGTCAGCAAGAAGATTGCTCTGGACTTGTCACCACAGGAGGACAGGACAATGCTACAGTGCATGGCAGCAGGGAGTGACAGGATGATGATGATAGTTATATATTGAGATCATAAGAGCTGGACGTACTGTGTGGAACTCTGGATATGGAAGAGACCATATCAGAGTAAAAAACTCTAAAAGAAAATGAACAGCAGATACCTTAGCACTTAATTAATTAATAAGTTATATAAACAATGCTGGATAGTAGACAATTTACTAGCACAGAACAGAATGTCCAACCTGGGATGTGAGTCTATCTTTCCAGAACTAACTGCAGCATCTTCACACAACATTCCTATTTAAGCACGGCTATGTACTTTTCATACAATTACATTGTAAAAAGTGAGGCCAAACTAATTAAGCATAAACATAATTTCACACCATGTCTACATACTGCCATGAAAAAAACAAGCATCAACAACCAAGCTTTATAAAAATGCTTTAAACATGACTTGTATTTAAATTCTGCTTTACCTTAAAGAACAGAGGAAGATATATTAGACAACAAAATCTAGAAATGGAGTAGCAGGGAAATAATTTCCTTGTAAAACTAGAGTCTAAAGACAATAACAGAGATCTCCTACACACTGTCCAAAATGCAGTTGTTAGTCCTTGAGGTAGAAAACATGTCAGTGGAAGCATCTGACTAGCATGATGAACTTGACACAATCTATCTGCAAAAAAATGCAGAATCTATTCATTCTAAACAAGACCAGAGAGAATTAATGAGAGAAAAGCATTTAGAAAATTCTAATGTAACTCAAGGCTAGTAACAGTGTCATCAGTAGATGGAACACTTTCTATCAGATTATTGAAATAAATTTATGACTATAAAATTAGGGCCCTCAGCCATCAATCCAGTGGATCCATCAGGAGTTAAAAGTAAAAAGAACTGAGAGACAGTGGTTATTCAAAAGCAAAAATCTTTCCATGCAAAGTATTGCCTGTCAGATTACATAAAATAGATAGTTCATTTATAAATGGACTCTCTAAAGAAAGGAAATCTGTGGTAATGAAGAAAAAGAAACCAATATTGTACAAGATACACTAAAATAGCTGATAAGCAAAATGTATTTGAGATTTCAGGTTATTCTCCTGCTGAATCCACAACCCTGTGCCTATTCCTGAGACACACTGTGTTTTGGAAAAAGAATCTTTTAGCTATGTTTCCTATTCCAGATATATTATTATTATTGCAATGTATTTCAGAACTGCAACCACGAGACTGATAAAATTATACAGTAATATTTCATATTATTCCTCCTAGAATTGTTGATGTTTTGAAAAATTGTAGCTCTTCTGTTAGTAATTTCTTTCAAAGGAAGTCAGGTCTGTTTTGAGTGAGTACAGAAAAAAAATTAAAAAACAGAGTAAATTCAGTTAAGCAGATATATTTACAATCACTTTTTCCAAATTTCAAAGATATTTTTTAAGTGTTTCTTTAAGGGGGGTGGGCGTGTGTAAATCCTTACTTCATGTGTCTCTCTAATTGAACACTGATCTGTCAAAGCCAGAAAGATATAATATTTTAAATATGTAAAATAAAATATATTTCTAAAGAAAACAAAAAATAAAAGCATCAATCAGATGTGCTCCCAGTGTGTTTTCAAGTAAAGTACTCATACAACTAGAATCAGATTCAAAATTCACAATTATGGCAATGGAGGAAATGAAACTAACAAAAAGACAGTCTGCAGATTAGCTGAGGTACAGCCTGTCCCAAGGCTTATATATTTGGTGTATTCAGGTTTTGTAACTACTTTCCTTGAATTCAATTATGAATGGCACAAGTCTCCGTAAGTCTCATTTAGCACTCCATCTCATAAGAAATTCAACTGAAAATTACGGCATACAAAGAAAGGAGAAGAAAATAAACAATGAAGTTATTTCCATTTGTGCAATAGTAGTGTATTTTTGTAACAGTTCAAGATGCTAAGATGGCCTGATTTGAGATAACATATACTTTTATTCTGTATTACTACTGCTACTCTTGCAAAAGGTTTAAATTATACTTGTTGAAAAGGAGTAAAAAAGCAATGCTACAGTCATAACTGTGGTATAGAAATCCTGTATAACGAAAGATAAAGAAAATATTGATACTCTACAAGACTATTTTCTGTTAAAATGGTAAATTTTAAATTACATTTTTACTTTGCTATATTAAATAATAAGTTTTCATTAAATTTCAAATGTTTTGTAGCTTTTAATGTTATTTTTTGCAATTATTAGAATCCCTTAAAATAAATGCAATATAATCTGAACATTTTATATTTCTTCCATTTCTGAAAAAATATTGACAAAGAAATACATGTGCCAACATACAGTTCTGCCTGCCAGTCAATTTATTATGACAAACATTTCATTAAAAATAAAAGAGACTAATTCTTGAAATCTGATAAGTAGGGATCCATTTGTCTCTGAGTCTGCAGGAAACTTAGAAAATTTTTTCCTATAACTATTTTTGATGTTTTATTTGTTCAAATATTTACCTTACTTTTGCCTTTCCAATAGTTAGGAAGTATTATAGAGAGTAATGGACGCTAAGACAATTTTGTGGAATGTAAAACCAAATATATTTCTGTGTTTCAAAGGCTTTCTGTATTTTTACGTGTTTCAGAGGGACAGAAAATATATTCATTTCTACAACATTTTAATGAGCCTTCTTACTGCTTGACCAGGTTTTACACAATGTGTATTGTTAGAAAGTTTTGCTTTTCCCCAGAGCTTTGTGATTTCCATTATTGTTTATAAATATAAATCTTGTAATTCAAACAGCCTAATGCATTTCCCAGTGGATGTACCTATAACCACTAGTCCACTGTGTTCTACAAGGGCTCATGCAATGTTTGAGTCTAGATTACAATATTCTTATTGGTCTTGAGCCAATCTGTAAAGGAAAGTAGGTTTAGCTATGCAATTACTTTCCATAAGACTTTTAAATAAATTGTTAACTGAATTCAGAATTCATACAAGACTCCAGCTGCTGTGACAGATCAATGTGCACACAATGAGTTGGACAGAAATGAACTTCCTACTAGGGGTCATATTAAGATATTCTAAGAGCATTCTAGTATATACTTTTCATAAATGCATGTCAGAGCATTCAGTTTGACATTAACATTGGCAATTCGTTTAAGCAGGTTAAAGGCAGTCTCCACTGTAGCTTAACAACAGTGAGGAATAGCTTAGGTTTTGACCATCTGTAACATAAAAAGTAATCTTAATAGTACTTATGAGTATAGAGAAAGAAACCGAAGGAAAAAATCATAAATGTGTATGGCAGCAGCCAAAGGCATGCTGAATTCAGTCTTTTAATATGTTAACTTTTGTTGTTCTTTTCTACCATGGGAACAACATCATTCACTTGGGGGATTGAAATCGCACAGTTATTGTAGTACACATTCAAAAAAGGACTGGAGAATAGCCCGTGTATGGAAAGAGTATTCCTATGTCATCTACCTCACTCCTACTCAGTGTTTAATTGAAAGATACCTTCACTGGTTTCAATATTCTAGCTATACCATCTCTGTGTTTCATCGGAAAAGACTGAAAACCAAAAAAATATTGCTGCATCCAAACAATTCCCAAGCTACCACTTCCTCACACATTTGAATACTAACTGGATTTTACTAGTAGCTTCTTACTTCACCCAAAATCAACATGATCTTTAAATAAACTATGAGCTGAAATTGTACATACTCTGAGGAAACCTGGGTGGATTGTCATTGACATCAGTGAGTGTGATATTTACAGTTGTTGATCCTGACAGCCCCCCGACCTGCCCAGCCATATCTTTGGCTTGAATGACAACAGAATAATGCTCTCTGGCTTCCCTGTCCATGTTGTGCAAGGCAGTCCTGATGACACCTGTGAAGGAAAGAAAACAAACAAGAAAAAGAAAGATCAGAATTAGCTTGTTCTAGCAAGACAAAAGGATAGGCATATCCTTTCTTTTCAGGAAAAGTGAGACATGGTAGGTTTTCTGTAAATGTAAAGTTTGTCTGTAATAAAAATAAGCTGCCTTTAGGGTTTTTTTTATACATACATATATACACGCATATATATATTTTATGTATAAAACAATGCCAGTTGATGCTAGACAATCAACTTGCTGGAGGATAAGAAGAAATTTAAATTATATCTATTAAAACAACTATTATATTAATAAATTATTAAAACGACTTATATAACATTCCTAGCTTAAAAGTACATTGCCAGAACACTCCAGCATTTTCTCATGTAATTGTTTAAACAGCTACTTAATATAAATATTAATGAATAGGAACTCTTATCCCACTGAATATGACACAAACTACTTGTTAAGAAATGCTAATTTAAAATATGACATAGCTCTTAAAACTACTCAAAACCTAAACTTTCTTATTTGACAAATCTCAAAAAGCTATGCTGTCTTATTTGATACATGTCAATCATACATATTTCTGTTCAGAAATGTGACTTACCTAATACTTGTCTGTAACGTTAAAGATAAGCTATTATTTTTTTGTACTACAGAACAGAGAGAAATCTAAAAATTGAGTGATCCAAAAATTCTATTTAATTTTATTCATCACCATAAGATATATTTTTTAACATTTAGTCAATTACACATGCAGAAGTAAAATTTACAACAAAGGAAGAACAGTCAATGCTGTTTCACTTGTGATTATACCTGTAAATTAACCCCTGCTAATGTCTTAGATCACAAGCATACAGAAACTTCATGAAGTTGAATAAAGGGAAATAGAAGTCCTATACCAGAGAATCAGTACATGCTGTTGACAGACTAGTTGGGAAGCAGCTTCTGGGAACAGGATCTAGGGAGCATCCTCAAGCTGGACATTAGGCAGCAATGTGCCTTTGCAGTGAATGAGGCCAACAGCATCCCAGGCTGAATTATAAAAAGCATTACCAGCTGGTCAAGGCAGGGGATCCTTATCCTTGGCTCACCACTGGTAAACCCACATCTGGAGAGCTGAATCCAGTTCTGGGCTCACCAGTACATTAAAGACAGTAACAGACTGCAGTAATTTGCATAGAAATAAATGTGAGATGATGTAATTACTAACACTACATTTTCAAAACCCTAAATTTTTAGCATAACTTCTTTTGCACTGTTCAACTGAGTGGCTTTCATAACTAGTAAGAAAATATACCATAGCATGATCAGATATTGCTTCTGGGTAAAGTTTAAAAATATAATAGCCATTAACAAAAAAAAAGAAGAGCCTTGTTCTTCCAGACAACCTGCTGTACAGAATGATTCTCCAGATTTTTGATTCCCACAGTCTCAGATGATGCAAAAGTGATGTCCAGCACACTACTTTCCCTTTAAAGTTACTTCTTTTTGCATTACTCCAGTAAAATCGCTTAGCCGTTACTAGATAAGAAAAATAATTTTTCATGTAGCTTACACCATTGTTTCCATTCTTCCCTGAAAACAAATCATAAATAAATAGTAGAACTATCTCCAAATAATAATATTTTAAAGTATCAATGAAGTTTTGGAATTACTTTAACATAGTTTTTCACTCTAATTTCCTTTTCATTGGAGGTATTGATTCTGGACAAGCAGTCTAAAAACAGTATACCAGTCTGTTATAGTTCATTAGTATTTTTCTTTCCTTTAAATTACACTGTTATAAACAGATCTTTTTTTAACAAATTTCACCTTAATATACTGAAATGAACCACAATTCATGCATAGTATAAAAAAAGGATGGAGACATTTGAAAAACAGAATTGAAATAATTTAAATATGCAGTTTCATAAAAATCAGTATAATTCATGAAACTTGTCACTACTGTTCTGAAATTTCATTTTGCTGAAAAAATGGAGCTATAAAAGCATAAAAATAAAAAATTTCCTGCTTTGAATTTATTGGAAGTTTTAATGTTCATGTATATGCATGGAGGGCGTATGGGATAGTTTAAAAAAAAAAAAAAACAACTTGCATTTCGATTTGAAACATACCAATTTTACATAGTGGAACATCTGTATTCTGTACAATCCTTATAATTACACTAGTTGCTTACATTTTTAAACTGATTTCAACAAACATAATTTCCTCTGAATTACAATTACTTTCCTCTTGCTTTTTCCTTCAAGGAATATGGTACTGATTCAGTACTTGTAGACAGTTAATAAGGATTTGCAGATGACTAATCATTTTATCTATCTGTCTTGCATCAGTAAGAGTTATGTAACTATTGTGTGTACCCTAACGCTCTGTCTTTGTCACTAGATGCTCCACCAATTGTTCTGGCAGTATAGCACTAAAATCACACATAATTTCCAATTACTCTAAAGAGCCCAAAAGGTGTAAGGAGAAGTTTATTGGTTGTCTTTTGCAATAAGATAAGTTAAAATGCTCCAGCAGTTCATTTTAAAGTATGAATGAGTATCTTCAATGTACCTGGCTCCTATACATCCCGCAAGAAGACAGAAAGTTCATATTAAGGAATACATCTCCCTGCCTAAAATTGTGAGGAAAACTGAAAAAGAAAAGTCACTTTTTTTTTTTTATTTAAACACAGCCTTAAATTTGCCTCATCTGTGTCAAGCAGCTCTGCCACCCCGTTAACTCTTTTCAGCTATGTTTCCTATATTTATTCATCTCTATTAAGTAAGGAAAGATAAAAAAAAGAAAAAGCAAGACGTAGAAATCATTATGCAGATACCTCACCCTGTTTCTAGTATTAAACAGAGAATATTTACAGAAGTTTGCTATGCCACTATGTCAAAAATTATGTACACGAGGAGATTCAGATCTATTGTAATGACAAGGACACACAGCTCTGGACCTATGGCCTGCTGAGTTTAGTCATACCTATTACCATCTTAAAATGATGTGAAACATGTTTTCCCACATAGAAGGCTCTCTCACAATGTACTACTTCTTTTAACTTCTTGTATGAATGTCACCTTTAAATCACACATTTTTTGTTTCTGTTTTTGTTTTGTCTGAAAATTTCTACAGTCTTGCAAAGTACATTTTCTAATTTGCATCTATTTATCCTTGACTATGGATGACCAGAAACCTACTTACATTTCAGAGGAAATTTTATCACCACCTTTTTTAATTACAACTTTTTTTTTCTTTCAGATCACGTCAAAATGGTGATGCATCTGAGATTGATTAACATACCCAGGACATTCTCTGGCAATGACACTTCCAAATTCACGAGACCTGAGTTACTGTAGAATCACAGAATATCTTCAGTTTGAAGGGACTCATAAGGATCATTGAGTCCAACTCCCTGCTCCTCAGGACTAACTTAAACTACACAGTATGAGCAAGTGTGTTGCCCAGATAGTTTTATAATTAGTCCTGCATTGCTGCCTTTGTTATACAATACTATTAAATTTCATCACGTTTTTCTTGCCCTGGCTTTCAGAGAGATAAGCTTCTTCCTCTGTATAAAAACTCCTTACAACTTTTTGCAATCAGGAAATTTCTCTGTGATGGTCTGGCATTTATCCTCAGAACATCAGACAAAACTATCAAGAAGAAAATTGAGAAATTGATCTCTGAAAAAGGATTGAGATTACTACTGTGGATATTTCTTTTTCTTTCCTTTTACTCAATGCCTCTGGATTTGAGAAAACTGTGAAAATAAGGCTTTTACTTCCTTCTTTCTTCCTTCCTTCATGATACTGAACTGGAGTAAATTCCTTTTTTCTTCTTCTCAATTTTTCTTTAATATACTTCTACACTCTGCAGCATATTACAATGTGTTATGTTGTCTTAGCATTCTGTGAAGAACCATTTTACTGGCATGTTATAAGAGCTGGAATAGAAGGCTCAATTGTAATTGAGACTGTAAAAATCAAGACTTTTAATTCAAATGCCGAGAAATACTAAGAAAATGTCTGCCACAGCCTAACTATGCATTTATCAAAATATTTGACTATGTACTTACCTAACAATCTGGTACAGTTGAAGTAATTTGTCTTATTACTTAAACAAAATAAAAAAAAATATTTTAGATTTTTCAGTAATGATTGCAAACTTTTTGGTAAACTTTCTCTAACAGCCTGCTCTGGCATGATGTGTAAATGGAAATTTCCAAGAATAAACCATAGTTCATTTTAAATATTTTGAGCTCAAAGTTCTTCTGTCTGGTGGAGGATAAAAAACCAACAAAACAAAACAACTTCATTTTAATGGTAAACCAGTTTCTCATGGGCAAGTTTTTTTTAGTTGTTTTTTTTGTCTGGAAAATTTCCGTTCTGTCATTTGATAAGATCCTGGTCACTATGGATTTTCTTAAGCCCAAGAGTTAATACTAGATCCCCTATATTCTAGTTTCTTATCTATCTGTCCTCTTGTGATCACAACCACCAAATGTTACAAATATAATTTTAAATATCTATTTAATAACTTATTAAATATGTGATTTTACTAATTACTGAGTGAATTGAACCGTTGCAGATAGTAATTTCATTAATATTATTCTTCCTTTGTGAATAAGAGCTCTATTTTTATTACTACTTTGCTTTAGAATATATGGATAGGTTATTTTATTGTAACTTATTATTCTGAATATATCGTATTTATTAGAATATGTTTCAAAAATCTAATATTATTCTACCTTAAAAGAATTAGACACATTCCTTTTAAGAGAAAGAAGTGTGCGTTTTGTTCCATTTGCATCTTAAGACAAATAATGAACAAGTACAAGTCAGAAGATGCATTTCTTCAAATTTAGAACTCCTAATAAACTTTTATTTGGAACTGTATGTTAGTTGAAACTATTACTGTAAAGAAAACCTGCAGTACAGAGATACTGGTCTTACTCCACATTCTGAATGATTTTATAACATATAATGTTTTTAATCTAGGCCTATGAGTCAGGTCTACTTTACATAACTGACATTATAAATTTGGTTCCTTTATAGGGTCTTCACTAGACACTTCATGTCAAGGAACTACAGAAATGACAATTAGTGGTCAATTTTCTTCTGTTACCATGATAATATTACCGAAAGACACTATGCTCTTTCTTAAGAAAAATTATAGTTGAAATAAAATATATTAATCCTACATTGAAAGACAAATGCTGTAATAAAATCAAATAGAAATTATTGAAAAAAAAAAAAAGAAAAGAGTAAGTTTTTTTTTTAATATAAGTAAGAATAGTTTTAATTTGGTACTAAAACCTCTGTGGGAGGGTGTTAACCAGACTGATTACATTACAATTGATACGCCCAGAAAAAAAAGTCTATTCAATTTACTATTAGTAAAAATCTCAAAGATATTGAGTAGCAGCCTGAATTTACAAAATGAATAAGGTTTTTGCCAAAGCATTCAGAATTAAGGAACCTGAAGAGAGCTTCACTGACTGACTGTAAATTACACCAAATTATGTGGCAATTTCATGGATGCCAAATGTAATCATAGCACTTTCCACTGTTGTCATAATGTAAAGAATATTTAAAAGAATTAAATTAAACATTTGCTGCTACACTGTCTCCAAGAAAGCAGACAAGACTAATCTGCCATATGGAGTTGCTGCAAATCAAAGGAATATCCATTAAAGAAATACCACAGCAAGTAGCCACCCTGTTTGAGCAAGAAGCTGTCACTTTTTTGTCTTGCAAATAATTAAGGCATATATATGGATATATATATGCCAGCTCTTTTTCAGTTAGTATTTTTCAGTTATTTAAAACACATTTCTCTGTCTCTTGTGAGCTGGTTTAATCAGCAAGACAGTATTATCAGTGATATTTTTTTCACTGAAGTGCTGTACTTGGCCTACCATCTTCAGATTTCTGCTACTTCCAAATAACTATGCTTTAGAAGAGATATTTTCTAGATATAGTGGTAGTGGATTTTTGGTTTATAACACTGTGATTGTTGTCATTTCTGCAGACATCAACTTTTCACTCCAGACCTCAGCCTCAAACTTTTCAGAAAAGTAAGCATTTAAACAAAACTGACTTTTTCTGGTACAGATCTCATTATCTAATCATAACCCAAATTTATGTAACAAAGCTGTGCCAGTGTGGCTCTATATGACTGTAAAGGTACAGGTGTCTTTTCATTTGTTCTACTGAGTTGTACAGATATGGTTTTACTGTCTGTGGACCTCTGTGCAAATGGGAATGTAAACTTTAGTTCACACGCACAACTCAAGTGGTCCTTGGCAGCCTATATAAACAGTTTTTATCTGTATTTGAAAGTAGCTAAGAAGAATTAATTATGGTAAGTAAAATCGTTGTTAGATTGTAGTACAGGCAGGATGGAATTATATTTTAACAGAAAGAGTCAGTGGAAAGAGAACAGAATGAAGAGCTTCTGTCCCAGTAGTAATAAAGTAAAATACAGTCACTACATTACCTCGGGTCCTGCAAGACATACAGCATCATCTTTTACTATTTTCTAGTCAAAGGAAACCAGCTTATATAACCATCTATATGAAACAAAGCATGAACTGAACTATAAGAAAAAAAATGGTCTTCAGCTTCTAAAAAATCTTTTCAGATTCCCTAAGAAAAATCAGCAGAAGGCAGTCTGAGAGGTGGGCAGCAGTCACTGAAGGCCAGAAATCTGGCGCTTTCTTTTTCTGTTTTAAAAGGCAATATTTCTTCCCAAACACATTACAAGGCTTAACACTTTGTTAGGTACAGTGTTTGTAATCATTCAAATCTTCAACATGTCGTCACTTTCTAAGCAACAGTCTACTTTGGAAAGAAATCTAAATATAGCTTAGATTTTTAGTATAGTTTATGCAATGTGATGCATCCACAGTCAAAATAAATACTTTCACAATCTAAGGTATTCAAGTTCAATGGTGAATTCTTTCTCTAATGAATTCATTGTTAAAAAACAGATGGGACCACCAGGCCTCCCACAGAACTCAAGCCATTGACTGAACTAGCACTGTACTGAACCTGACAGTTTGATTTTGGCTAAGGTACATCCCCCTAAAAGCAGGCAATTCTGAAATTAAGTGACCAAGAGTTAGCAAACATCACCTGTTTCCTTGACTGTATATACCAGTTGTGTGTGTGTGTGTATATATATATATATATATATACACCAGACTGCCTATACTAGTCAAAGGTCTGCCTATTATTTGGTAATGTGCACTTTTAGTTTCAAACCTCTGCCTCTTTTCACTCTCTTTCAAATTGCAGGTTCTTGGTATTTCTCCTTGTAAAGGTACTGCCATATTATCCTGAAGATAACCTTTCTCATAAAATAAATAGTAAAATCGTTTCACAGTAAAGCCTTTCCTGCCACTCACAGTGTTATTTGCTCTTTTCAGCTTTCCAAATTTTTTTGAAATTAAACCAAAGTAAATTAATATTGATACATCAATAATGCTACAGCCCCTCCTCCATTACCAACCTCTGATATAAATTTAACTTTGCTAATCTTTTACAATACATAAGTAATCTAATTAAGGAAGGTTTTGGTTTTGGGGGGCTCTTTCAGTTGTTTGTTTTTGGTTTTTTTTCCCCTGCACTACTGCTTATGGAACTCATTTTGAGCTGCTTTACTCTCTTAGTTTACGTACTTACACAGTCCCACTCTCCTCAATTCTAATTGTACAACTTTAGGCTTTGCATTTATTACATTGAATGGCATAGATTATCAAACAGTCTCGGTTATTTGACAGGATGTGCTGTTCTCATCTTTATTCATCATTCTGCCATTTTTGTGTCATCCAACAATTTTATCAGCAGAAGTCTTACACTTACTTTTAATCCCTACAGAAAAAAGCTGAACAGTGTTGGTCTTATCCTGAACCCTGATGACTCTACAAGTCTCTAAATCTCTTCCTTTTGTGATGATTCTGCCCCGATGACAATGTTTTTCCATGTCCTAGGCTGCCAGTCCATAGTTATTCAATATGTACTTTGTTGCTACTACTTACTGCTATCTATACAACTAGAATGGCATGTGACATGGCAGTTATCTTTTTTGATATAATTTGCCATTTCATAAAACAAAAAAATCAAGCTTCTTTACCATGACCTATTTTCCAGAAAAAAACCACATGGAAATACATTATCGGTACTTCCAGTTTTTCCTGGCTAAATTCTTTCATCTCTGCTACCTTTCTTTTTCCTTTTTGCCTAAATTTGCCACCCTAATGTTACAGTTTTCCTTTTGTTTGGCCTTACAGAAAACTGACTCACATTCATATTCTGCAAATTTCCTTATCTACTTCTTTATTCATGGAGAAATTATCACACTTTCTAGTTTTGGAACTAATTATAGTTCTCCATAAATCAAATACTGTTTCTAGAAACGTCAGTATTTCATGGGGGGAAATAGGAAAAATCTGCCAGTTTTTTTGATGAGTAGAATCTGAAAAGAGGTCACAAAGAGGCTAGTTCCTCATTTTCAGAAATCTTTTATCAATATGTTAAGTACTGAAAATGTGCAAGTTGCTTCTTTTTAAATATAGTTTGCACGTAAGTTCCTACAAAACTTCAGACAGCAAAATAGTTAACTGTTCTTTAACATTCAAGCAAATCCCCTATCTGAGTGGTTTTGACCTCTCCTAAAATTGCTTCTTTGATATGGAAAATTTTCATTTTTTCACACAAAACCGTTGGAGATGAGGCATGGAGTATTAGAAGAAAGCCAGGCAGATTTGGACTTGAATAAAAATATTCTTATGTCTAGTAGCAACATGCCACTATATACCAGTTCTTCGAATAAGTGTGAATGATGAAATAATTCAATTTATAACAGAAGACACTTCAGTGATGTTGCACTGACTTATGTGATTTCCTTGGAACTGATTCTGAATTGATGGCATTTCTATACTTCTGAAGAAACAGATGATTAGGAGCACACGGAGCTAAATGGTCAGATTCTCCAACTTGAACAATACAGTGGTCAGACTCTGATGTGTTCTTGTTAACGCAGCCAGCATGTGTCTCAGCTAAAGCAGCATGAGACAAATCTGCGGAAGTCTGCTGCTGCTTCTGTGCTGAAGATTTATTTTTCTTATTTGACAAAGCAGTTAAAAGTGTATTCAAAAAACCAAAGAATCTGTACTTCAATTTGTGGAGGGAGATAATGGTTCCAATCTAGTAAAAAGTAACTGTTAGTTGTATAGTGAAATACTTGAACTATTACATTCAAGATAACTATGAAACATGCCTTGATACAGATATACTTGACAAACAGATAACTTAATGCTGCTTAGATATTGAGGACTTCTCCACAGCAGAATAGTTGTCAGGTAGGCAAACAGAGGGACAAAGCAAATGATGTGAATGTGAAAATAAGGCAAGTGCAAAGAAGGTTGGTAGGAGGAAATTACTCATTAAGTGTGATTTTTTCAGATGCTAATTCCCTATAGGTGTATTTAATCCTTCCTGAGACGGAACAACCTTATGACGTGAAACATACAAAACAATTAAGTAAAAATAGGATGCATTCAGTAACGCCTATACACAGCAGATGGGAATTAAGTACAGGAATCTTCTCAAAGGAAATCCCATTTGACAAGGTAGAGCTTAAAACTATCTGAAAATTAACAACAAGCATCAAAGTACTCCTCTCTTAAAACAGAAGTAGTACTGACTGCCAGTATCAAACACTGCTTCTTGTAATGTCACTTGCTTTCCAGCCGGTGTAAAAATACATTTAATCTATAGTTTGAATGGAAATGACAAAATTGTAGACTGCTGAAGGTTGCACCTGCTTATACTTTAATCATAACTCAAAACTCCTTATTACTTTCTTCATAATGTAAAGAAAAGTAAAGATGGAGCTGCAGATGTGACTTCATATTTCTCATCTACTATTAGTAAATTAGATTTTTATGCAAATTGAATGTTTTGTCTTTAATAAGGACATGATAGTATATCTAAATAATTGGACATAATTAACATAGTTGCCCATTATGTTGAATAATATTGTATTTTCTTCTCAAAGTAGAACACTTTGATAAGAAGGACAGGAAGAAATAGAATTTTTATAAGCAGAACAAAACCCCCTTTCAAATAGGGTCAAAATAGTGTCCAACTAATTTAAAAAAATGATTCCACATTTGGACAAAATTTCATGTGCTGACTAATTTAATTACAACTGACTGACAAGATCAGGACATATAATTCAGATTTTCTGTTAGTAAGAAAGCTTGCTTAGCAAAGAGACCAAGCATTTATCTGGTAGTTATGTTCTTTTCTCCCTGTAACACTTGCTCATTACAAGTCCATGAGCATTCCATTTAACCACAATGCTTCACTGACCCTTGCATAACACATTAAGGACCTTATAGCAGTGTAACACAATTTATAATGGTTATGTCATTTACAGCACAACCTTACTCAGCACTTACGTATGCTTATTTGCAAAGTGCAAATGAAACATGAGACTGGTGTCTGTATGGAAATGTAAACCACTTTTTTTCCATGTATCCCAGGCACTTGGATTACAATTAAACCATTTCTGCTTGAGGTATCACGATAGAGGCCATGCGAGCTAATGTCTTTTAAAAGTCAAATCATTAAATTTAACATTCAGTAAAATACCATCAGCAAAACCTCTTCATTTTGGAAGCTGCTTTAGTGCTAGGGTTAGCAAATCAGAAAGAAAATATATATGTGTATATAGGTTAGAACAACTACCTTACAAATATCATTAATTGGTTTCCATACAGATCCTTGAATGAAAAGTCCTAGAAACCAAATATTACTGTAATATTTTCTGAATAAAAGAAAAAAAAAAAGATTAAACAATAAAAATCTATAAATTCACTGAATGCTTAGTACTTGCAACAAAATCCCAATCTTTTCTCAGAATTGAAAAGTATTAGTTCATATTCTGCACAGGAGAAAAATCATGTAAGTGTATGCTGTGTAAACCAAACACTGTCTTAAGAAACCATGGTAGATCACAAATAGATGGTTTTGAATGTTGAAAGTGTGTCTGTGGTAGCATTAAGTACACCACAGTTTTCATAACTGCCACACACAAAAAGGTGATGATGTTATGCAGATAAAATTTAAAGAAATCCTATAATAAATAATCCTGACATATGCATTCACAGATGTTGTTTTCTTTTGTAAACCTTTCACCCACAAAATCTTTGTCTATTAGGTGACATAATAGGTAGCTATTGACTTCTGTTGAGATTCAATCAGTATTTATTGACCTGAGAGTTAGATATTGATCTAGTCATAGAAAAAGATAAATCTCTACCTACAGGTACAATAAATCTTACAGTTGGCTGAAAAAAGAAGTCTGTGTTGTTTCATTTTTACGGGTGTGCTGCTATCAAGAAAATGACTGCTAAATTAGTGAAGTGGTGTAGCTTCTTGAAAAAGAGGCACTCTCATACTATAACTAATCAAAATGCATCACAGGAAGGTCACACAAAATGTAAAATATGACCACTCCATGACTGGATGCAATTTTATGAAGTTTTTTCTCTTTTTTGTTTAGTTGAAGACACTGTTTTGCAAGGTAGACAGTCTCTGTTCGACGTAACAGTATTGAACACTTTGATTTGAAATTGAAGTTTCACTGCATTTGAAATTATTCTGAGTTTACACAAAACACATATTGGAAAATTACAATGTCTGACTCTTAATGGCTCTCACTGGAAGATTTATTTAGGAAGAAATCCACATATGTTTTGTCATCAGCCTTGGGAAAACCACAGAGCCCACCCACAGTGAAGAAAATCATGCAAGTTTATGAACCGTCACAAGTGCCAGAATTTTATACATGTTTTTTTATGATAAACTTCTACACTGGGTACTGCAAAAGAAAAAGAAAAAAAAAGAAAAAATCAAAATATCATCTTTCCTTTTCCTCTTCCTACCTATCACTCTCATCTAAAACCATAAAAATATGCAAAAATAGCTTTTGTTTTGTACATTCAAGTTTCAAAGTTTCTTTGAGAAATAAGTAAATTTGACTGAAGTTTGTCTGTGTAACTGGGATCTTTCAAGCATCTCAAACTTTATACAATTTGGTTATGCATTAGTAACATAACATACTGTAGTACTTCAACTGCATTGAATCAACATAAGCTGTTTAAAGCTGCAAAAATTCCACAAGGAATTTTTTAGCGACTTGAATGGCATTCCAAAATATTTTAGGATTTTATTAAAAAAAGTATTTTAAAACAGCATGACTATCTTTCCAATATGATTGACAAATAATAAAAAAAAAATAAAAAATCAATCTTCTGCTTACACTTACGAGGAGTAAGAATGCTTTTAAAAGTGCACAGGGAAGTAGGCTGCCTACTTAAGATCCACTCCTTCATTTTTTTAAGTACCTATCCCAAGGCTAAATCATTATTCTTGACTTCAATGATCTTGAATACTATATCAGAGGCTACGAAAATGTCCTCCATTTCTACTTATAATGACAAAATAAAACAGAGATTCACAGCATTATACCAGTTTTTACTCTGAATTTATTTCACAATTTTTCTTCAACCAAAAGAAACACACAAACTTATTTTATTCCCGGTGTTTTCTTCTTATTTTATGCCCGTAGAAGAAGACTTTCCTCTAAATTTATTCTACAATAGGAAGCATGTGTAGCTCAGTTTTCTAAATCTCCAGAATGACCCAAGGTAATAAGAAACACTATACTCAAAGCAAATATACATGGATGGTAACTGACAGGTAAATAATAAAAAAAAAAAAAAAGAGCATTTAATCTCAGGTACTAGGCAAGAACCTATAAAAATCACTGGTATCAAGTCAGCCATAAAGAATTCTAATCAGAGTGTACAGGAGCTTTTCCTGTTCAGAAAACACAGCAATTATGACTTGCCATGTTTGGAACTATCAAGTGTTTTTCTTGTCTCCTCTTTTTAAGATCTTCTTAAAGTACATGTATGATGAAGGTGAGCAGGAGGGCACATTGCTGATCTTAGTCTGGTATAAATCCTCATACTTCAAACAAAGGTAATGAAGCTATGGTGATTTACATTGGTAAAGAACCTTATCTGTTATTTTTAGGCAAAAAGCTTCTTACCATAATAAGGGCTAAGTTGTCAATCTAGTAATCTAGTTGATGAGTTTTCACTCTGCAGGTGTTAATTGTGAGGGGAGCTCATATCAGGGAAGATTGTCTTATTTGAGCAAGGTTGTTGTTACAGTTCCTGAGAATGTGGTCACTAATTACACTTTTGGTTACCATAATATTTCTAAAATCACACCTGAAAAATAAATTATACACTTGTAAATCTGTGTGTTAAGATCAGGAATAGGTAACATAGATCACATGTTTATTTGGGCCACTCTCTTCTTCTTAGAAACAGACAATTCAATTCAAATATCTTTACCTCTATTTCCAATTCTGCATTTTTTTTCACATTTAAATTTTAGACTGTCCATAGTCTTTTACCATTTTTACTGGTGAAAGCCCAGTGTGAAGCCAGTTACCTGCTCCAGGCACAAAGTAGTGGTACAATATACAACAAGCAAAAATTATAGTTAGAGACTTTATAAGCAATATATTTGTGTTAATGAAAGTCTGGTGAAAATTTTGACTCCCTAAAGTTCAGCTATAATAAATTAAACCAAACAATGAAAAATTAAATAGGTCTAAGTCAGGAAATACCTACAAAGAACAACATATTTTCTGGAGCTAGTCCAGTTACTTTTGAAACTTAGTTGTTGTAAATCTCCAGAAAGTATAAATTAAAATGAAGCATGCATATTTTAATGCATTTAATTTTTTAATAAATTATATGACTATTTTATAGTGTGTTTCAGTAGCTTGGTTAATTATGTCAGAAAATATAAATTCTAATATATAATTGACCAGAAAGTTAGAATGCTGAATACTAGCTCCTTTAGCACCAATAGAGGTTTTCCATTTATGTCACCAATATCATTTTAATTTTTATTAGAACCTCTTGGACACTTGTAAAACTCACTTTGAGTGGGGAAAGTTCTCCTGTCTACAGGACAATTGCCAGCTTGACCTCAGATAATATACTGACCTAATAAATTCTTTTTAATACTTTCAAAGACCTAGTGAAAATGTGTATTATGACTATTAAGAGTCTGAACAGTAAACCTTAAAAACATACTTTGACATGCATAAAACTTTCACATGGTGATCCATTACAGTAATACAATAACACCTAGGGGTTTTTTTTATGAACTATGTTGCAGAAGTCTTTTATTGAAAGATTTGAGAACATACTTTTATTATCTTTTTTAAAGGATGTGTTTTATCAAATGGGCAATGACACCTATATCCTTAGAATCTTAAGATAACTTAATAGTCTACACATACACAGTTTGCAAAGGACAAAGCTGTATCTCTGTGCTTCGAACAATTATTTTTTTCAAGGACAAGTTTCTAAAACTTGTCTCAGACTGTTAAATATTCTACTTTTGGTCTCATTCTCAAAACAAAACAAAACAGAACAAAACAAAACAAAACAAAAACCAAAACAGCTAACCCCTAGGAAAACAGTTTTCTTTACAAAATAGCAAGACAATATAGTTAAAAGGTGCAATTTTCAAACATAAATGCATGAAAACAGTAATTTAAAAACATGGCCTGCAATTAAGTGTGCCCAGTTTTCATTGAGAAATCATACCTAGCACTGGACAATGATATTTCAAAATATTGATTTCACTGTTAGTTTCTTGTGTCTAAAAACCTGATTTTCAGAAGAATAAAAGGCACGTTTAAAGATTCAGTCTTTCTGTGAAAAGCAGGAAAAGTGATTAGCCTTGCTAAACTCTGCAAGTAGAAAATGGGAGTCGTGCTGTCTGACAAGGTATGGTATAGTAGTGCAGGCGTTAAATAGCATAAAATGCAAATATTGCACACTTGAAAGCTGAAGGCAAACTGAGACCTGCTTGACAAGTCCTCCATACAGATACAATATATTCCTTTGGAAAAGGACATCAGAAAATCTATCATAGAACTGTGTCAGTGAATTCTGTATTGTTTTTCTTTTAATAAAATATATATTTTTTTTAACTGCCAGCCCTGGGATTTTAAGATGAAAAGGTATCCAACATTTTTTTGACTTGTGCCTCATTATTAAGGCTACTTTTCCTCTGGAGGAAACATTGTCTGTTCTTAATGCTGCAGAATGGAAAACAAAAGAATACATCATTATACTATGCATAACTTTTAATGGGCAGTACCAACCAAATGATTCTGTCTGATGTTCTAGAAGTGCTTATGCAAATGCTTAAGAATTTCCACTAATGTCCTTCAGCTTTACTCTAAGCAATTTGAAACATTAGAGGGTAACCTGTGAATGAACAAGTCATTTGCGTAAGCAGCACATGTTAAGAAATCCATTGAAATATTCTGAAACACTTTACTTCACATAAGAACTCATATTTAAATTATTTAAATACTACACCTAGTCAATAACATTGAATGTTTCTGCACTGTTAAAATGATTTTTTTTTATTGTTTGTTTCCTTTTGTGTCTATATATTTTAGTTTGCAGCTTAGTGATGTTCCCGCTTCCCTGCTTACAGCAAGATGACAAGCTTAATATCATAAGTTTGTTTAAGCACTAGGAATACTAGGTATAGCATACAATCCAAGATGTATCCTGCCGCACTGTGTATGCAAACGTGTACCTGTGTTTAACTCCATACTCTCTCCTGCTGAATTGTGTAAATCAGCATCATGAATGGAACACATTTATCATTCTATTTTCTAGCCTCCATTTTTCATATTAACATAAACAAGATTATATTGAATACAATGCTGCAAGCTAGCCCAAAATCCTAGGGGGGAAAAAAATATCTAATCAGGGCTACCACTGATTCTATTTTTTTTATCAGGTATGTCCTACATACCTGTTTGCAATTTTTTTTCCTGACACTCTTTAAGAATTCTGCTTGTTTTCCAGATGCACAGCAAATCTAACCAGTGGATGCTTCCAATGAGATGTTCCATACATCCTGCTTTGGATTTCCTACAGATGAACTAGATATAAAAAAAGTACTTATGCAGCCAATTTCATACATTCAGTGAGTAAAGAGACCTTCCACTGTAAATTAAGTCTTTACATGCTCCATAATTTGGTGTGTCCTAAAGGTTATGAACTTGCTGTCCATGCTTAAAGCAACTACAGTTTGTACATGTAGGTGTCTGACACAGATGAATATATTTCTAGAAATGTCAGATGGAAACTTGAGATCCCTTCCTCTGCATGAACTCTGTTTTTACAGTCTCATAGTGTTCTATGTTTTGTTCTTATGTTTCTCAGCAATCCATTCAGAGCTTTCATCCAAAGGCAGCTCAGGAGCAAGCATGTTCTTTCTAGACAAGGGTAATCCTGCATTTCAAGAGAATGCTCATCCAGTCATGACAACAGCTTCTAGGTTACTTTTTCTCTGCTATGTAACAGATATAAAATATAAAGAGAGAAAATACGTTTTCCATTAAAAAAAAAAAATAGTTTCACTTTTCCTATGAGCTAAGGACTGAGTATTCCACTATGAAAATCACCGCGGCACCAATGAAAATAGCATGGTCTCCATCTTTCCTGCTCCAACACATTTACCAGTCTAAATTATTATTTAATCTCTAAGTGGACTCAAGCTAAAAGAACATCAGCTTCAAACACCAAATCTTACTGCCACAAATGTAAATGCCCAAACATAAAGTAAAAGAATTACAGAGAAACAAGTCTTCCTGTCAAAGGAAGAATAAAATATGTCTGAAAGAGTATTGACACATTTGTCTAACATATTTTAAAGTCTTCCATTAAGAAAGTTGGCATTTCTTTATCAGGCAACCTATTCTAGTCTTTTAATAATTCCATTATAACTTTCCCAAATGAGTAGCCTGAATCTTCATAGGTACAGTATAAATTAATTGCTTCTTGTTCTATTTTCCATAAAACTGAAAGTTACTGAGCTACAGATACTCATCATTGGGCCAGAATACACATCATTGACTATAATTTTTTTTTTTGCTTTTTTGTTTATTTATTTTTTTACATAAAGACTCAGTCAGTTCATTTATAATCAGAACCCAAGTTTAAGACAAATTCTTTAATGAGAAATCTATGTATAAACATGTTATCATACCATAATACAATATTTTTAAAGATTTAATAAGAAGAAAGGCAAATTTGATATATTATTTTGCAGTGTAACAACTATATTTCATCCTTTTCACAGTGGTGTTAACTGACAAGAGTTAACTGTACCACACATTATATTCTCACATACAGCTGCTGAGCAACACTGAAATCATTTTCCAGACCATTAGGTACATTCCCCACCTAAAAGACTGAGTTGCTGATAATAACGCAGAGGTAATTCAAACAAGTACACACAGGTGCAAACCTGTCAAATGGCAAAACACTGTAAGGATAATGGGTTTTCAGTCATCACTTATAATCCTCTACTTGAATGCAATGTCTGTGTTTAGTATATACTTCTCCTGTGCATCTGGTATATTACTGCACCACAATAACAGAGTATTTTTGGTGCCAAACAAGTGAAGCCAAATTATGGTTAAATAAACTGACTTCAGCACAGAATTCTGGAGGGAAGGGAAGGATGAGTCACCAAATTTTTCAAAGCTAAATTATAGGGTTACTCTGGTATAAAACATATGACTGTGTTTATATGTATAAGTGCATAAGAAACTCAAATAGAGTGTATAAGAAACTCAGTCAGGCTTTTTGCCATTATCTTTGTTCTCCTCTGAAGTAAAGGAAATACAATATCTCGAGATGTACATTTCTGAATAAAAAAACAGCAGAGCCCTCTAAATCCATGAGTAGTGAGAAATCCCCAGAGTCATAACCCCGCTAAAGTGCTCTCAGAGAAAGCACCTACCTAAGTCTTTAAAAGTGGCAAATTACAGATACCTCCAAATTTCTGAAGACTTTGATAATTCATGTGTAAAATGTCATAATCATTATTTTGCAACAGATACCACAGCCAGTGAAATACTGAAAATGCTATGCAGAAGCTTAGTTTGAGACTTCTAAAACAATCCCTCCATTGCATCAATTTAACAAAAATAAATATATTTATTTGAATGGCTGTAGCCATAACACCCTTATTTGGTACTATAGTTCAATTGCCTGACAGGAAAGGGCTTGGGATCATTAACAGCCAGCCAGCTGAATATGAGCCATCAGTGTGCCCAAGAAAGCCAACAGCATCCTGGCTCGTATCAGAAATAATGTGGCCAACAGGACTGGAGAAGTGACTGTTCGTTTGTAATTGGCACAAGTGAGCACACACCTCAAATCCTGCGTTCAGGTTTGGGCCTCTCATTACAAGAAACACATTGAGGTGCAGGATAGTGTGTAAAGAAGGGCAATGAAGCTGGTGAGGGGTCTAGAGCACAAATCTTATGAGGAGCAAGTGAGGGAACTGGGATTGTTTATTCTGGAGAAAAGGAGGCTGAGGGGAGATTTTACCACTCTCTACAACAACCTGAAAGGAGGCTGTAGTGAGGCGGGTGTTGATTTCTTCTCCTAAGTAAAAAGTAATAGAATGGAAGGAAATAGCCTCAGATTACACCAGGGGAGGTTGAGATTGGATAACAGGAAAAATTTCCTCACTGGAATGGTTGTCAAGCATGGGAACAAGCTGCCCATGGAAGTGGTGGAGTCGCCATCTCTAGACATATTTAACAGACCTGTAGCTGTGGTACTTACGGACTTGGTTTAGTGATGAACTTGGCAGTGTTGAGTTAATAGTTGGACTTAATGACCTTAAAGATCTTTTCTAATACATTTTATGATTCTATGATGCTAGTAAATTTCTGTTTTGCTAAACTTTGTGCTATTTAGAACAGCTAAGCAGTGCTACAAAGGAAAACATTTGAGTGTCAGTTCAAAGCTGCAGTTCCTAAGCTTGTCTCACATCCATCACATTTTTTTTAGTATTTTTTACCTAAGCCTTGTGTTTAGATCATACAGACAATCTCAAACCAGAAGAGAACCTGGTTACAATTTCATTGTAGCCGCCTTCATCCAGTTGACAATTTCTGTCCAGTTTGCAAGTATTCTGTGTTTTCTAAAGACAATACAACCTATTCAATGCAGAAAAGAAGCAAAGGAACTGTAAGTTGCTCCAAAAAACAGGAGAAAATATTCCCCTTTATCACAGCAGTTTGTGCTCTGAACTCGTAAGCTGATACTCCCCATCTTAAAAGTGAAAACACTTCAATACAAATATTTTTAATTATTATTTTACATTGACTAAGTTGAAAAAATGTAAAATGCTGTACAAATTTCTGAAAACTAAAATTGTCCATGGATTTGCTCATTTTGATCAGATTCCACCTACTGAGTAAGCAGTTTTGAATTCACAAGTTCCCATATAAGTCATCAGACAGTCTGTCTTCCCTGACTTCATGTAAGATAAAATTTGAATTTTTTATATAAAATATATAATTTTATGAATCACATTACAATAATGATTTAAATATAAAAATAAAATGCATTTCAAAGAACTGTAAAAAAAAAAAATCTGGCTTAGGTATGAAGTGTTTTAATGCCAGTTACCCAGGCTTTTACAACAAGAATATATTTTCTAACACAATCATGGTCAGTTGTCATAGAAAACTACATATATTCAAGAGCATGAGGGGGATTTCTTTCAGGCACAAAATCCTTATTTTATATTTTGATGACTCTGTGAGAAACACATGCGTGTGTGTAACTAAAATGCTTGAGCAAGTGCAATTTCCTGCCAGAGGTGACTGTTGGCAGCTTTACAGTAGTTTTTGTAGTTAATATAGAATATAGCATGCTGTCTTGAAAAACTGTTAAATCATCATGCTTTTCATTCAGGCTGGCTGGCTGCCTAGAAGGTGTTTTTAACTTAACTTTTTATTGTTAAAGTTATTTTTTGTTAAAAGCCTTTGATAGCATAGCCCATAGCTATCTGTCAGACTTCCTTCTTGAGTCTTGTCCTGGTAAATGACTATGCTTATATAAACTTGCTCTTTACAGATCATAGCTGAATCTCCTACTATAAAAAACCAGGTGATTTTATCTGTGCTGCCAGTCTTATCACTTCCATTTTTACTGATCTTCCTCCATCTTACAATTGTAGTTATTTTCCTTACGTATGACAGTATTTTTTTAATAAGTCTTCTCTGACACTGAAGTGTCCTGATTGCCAGTTTTGCTCAGCTTTAAAACTTTTTAGTAAAGCTGTAAGGATGAGTTGTTAATAACAAAATGTTTGTCTTACTAGAGATGAAATAAAGTAGCAAGTGCATTGGAACACATAAAATTGGAGATCTATCAATATACAATCAGATCTTCATTTTGCTCCTGGATCCTACTACTGTCTCTGAAAACAAGTACATTTTAATGCCAGAGGTCCAAGATACAATTAAAACCAAAGTTAATGCAATACTTTTCTCAGTGGCTCTATTGGGATTAAATCCAGTGTAAGTGCATAGATCTAGAATTATATAAGCCTGAAATGAATGAAACAAAATAAAAAAAATCAAAGACTACATAAGATCACTTCAGAATTGGTCACAAAGTGCATTACATATGCAGAAAAAGACCATTTTCTGATCAAGTTAAATACAGACTGTGGAAATTAAGCCACACACTGGTTTGAAGTGGGAAGAAACAGGCTTGCAAAGCCATCTTATCATGATTATTCCATTATAAAATAGCAAGTTTCAACAACATTTGACTTTATTTTAACTTTCCTTCCTAATACATGTGCAGTTAATAGGAACTATTGGGATAGTTTTTGGAGTTTTGTTCTTCTAGTAGTGCTTGCCTCATGTTACCTATTAGAATCTGGAGAACTATTAACAAGGAAATTAGTAGTTTTTTTCCCCCATCTGTCTGTATCTCCAGAACATGGTTTGTTTTTTTCCTTTTGGTATAGGTGCAAGGGTGAAGGGACTACACATATCAGCTAAATGACATAACACACAGGAGGAGAGAAAAAGTTCTTCAAATCCAGGTAGGAATCAGCCCTTCTTCCCAAAAGTTACAGCACTGCCCTCAGTACAGTGGTATTTATTATCAGAATATATAATATCTTAAATATATATGATTTTTTACATGTATTATTTGAATAATATGCAATATCAGGTATTGATTGATAAAAAATGCTTCCACTAACAGTGCTCAGAAAAGTAACTGTTTTTCATTTTATAAATCTAAGTGCTTGTTTGCAACTAGCTCTTTACACTGAAGGACATTTTTATTTATTCTTCTCGTCCCCTCTCATCTACACGCTACTTTCCTCCTAGGGCACTAATGCACTTACTCTAAAATCTAGCAAGTTAACCAAAGGCATATACTGGCTGATACATTCATCATACTAATTATGTGTTGTATGATATGTTTCTCCATTCAAGTACCTCCTACATATTCGATATAAAACTTTCAAATTAAAAAAAAAAATGAAAACAAGTCTCAAACAAGCTGTGGGATTGAATCACTTATCCTAGTGTCACTGAAATACAAAATCAATTAATGTCTTCTGTCATCTTCAGAAAGTACTACCAAACATGCAGCCTACAACAAATTACATCAGATATTCCAAAAAGCAATTTCTTCTTCCATTTAGAATTAGAATATTGCTAAATTGACCCTATCTCTACATGTTCACGGTATGAGGGAACAGGTCGCTTCTCTTCTGCAAGCCTTTCAAAAAGATTGCTAGGACAATTCAAGGTGTAATTGAAATTCTAGTTGAGGAGCTTATAAAGGAATATTTAACTGATGTGTAATTTCTATGTAAAGCAACCTCCCCTAGATCCATTAGTGCTTCATTTAATTTAAACAGTATGACTGACCTTACCTCTAAGTGGATTTAAAAAATAAAAGTCAACCCATATAGCATCTTTTGAAGTAAACAAGTCTGCACACATATTTTGTTACCATATTCAGTGTCTGTTTTTTTCTATTTTGGTTTCCCAAATGTGAGTAATCATCTTAGCATCAAACAGGTGTCTGATTCCTTTTTCATAGATTTTGCCAAAATTCATGTGACTGTGTGTCCAAGTTGCACAATCCAGACCACACTCTAATAATAAATCCTTTACCCTTTCCTCTGTCAGTTTGGAAAAAAAACCCCAGTGTTTTTCAAAGTAAGGCTCTCACTGCCAGCGTGTGCCAGATGGTTATACACAACTTCCTTCTGAACATGAAGGTACCTATACTTACCTTTCAATTTCATCACAAGATTTTGTTTCTCACCTGATACTAAATAGAAAACAAGCAGTCCATTTCTGTCTATAATTCTTCACAATGTTGGTACCAACAATTAAGAATATCTCACTTTTATTCACCATTTCAGTTAGCCCAGTGATCTAAAGTAGCCTTTGCTAACTTGAATAAACATCTGGAGTTTAAAGCTGGCAGCTTTCAGTAGAAGATGCTTGACTGAAAACTGAATGAACCTGTGAGGGACCCATCCTGTGATGTAAATGTTGTGCCTTAAACCAATCGTTTTCATCTACTGGACTGCAGAAAGAAGCCAGTCACACCGATGCAGGATTTCCCTATCTTGCAAGGATCACGACTGTGCCTGTGACAAGGAATAAGGTCACATCGAAGTCACCTAAGACTCCCAAAGACCCCAGACTCATTTCCAGAACTTTGCAGAGGGGGCATTGCACAAGTGCACCAAGCCTCCTCCCCTGTACACCTAGCACAGAAATATATGCAAATAGAAAAAGGATCCTCATCCATAAATTACACTCAAGACATCATGCATGTGTGCCCACAATCCTGGGATCCTAGAAGATGCAAGACAACGCTGGAACCTGGGGTAGTGATATCTTCCTTTATTCTCTCTTTCCTTTTCTTCCCTCTTCTGTCTCCCTTTTCCTTGCTAGAGATTTAACAAACCAATGCTTATCTTATTCATAGGACCTTGCCTGTGTAAATAAATTGCTTTTAAGTCAATGATTTGGTGTTGTTTCATCTTAATTTAGTTTGGAGGAATCTACAACACTTCTGAGATTGTCATCAACAGGTTTCACTAGTAACGTTCTTCAGCTTTCACTCTATCTTAAATAAACAGAAAGAAAACCACTACTTCATTCCTTATTTTGATATTCAGGGCAAGAGGTAGAATCAAGATCCATTTCTCTCCCTGGACCCCTAAGTATTCCATTTGGGGCTGGTATTAATGTATGATCCACTCACATTTCACATGGTTAAATGAAAAACATAATTTCATTACTGAAGAAGAAAATAAACAAGTCCACCTTTGACTGACTGATTTTAAAAGGTTAACTCACTTATATTAACAAAACTCTGAAAAACAAAGGTACTTCACATCTAAATATCCTGATATATATAAATAGCCTGAAAATACATATAATCCAAATAGCTACAAATAGAGTAGATAGAAAAAAAAAACATAGAAAGGACAGCAGATTTCAGGAGCCTGTGCATAATCTTCATTATGAATATGTCATTTGTGCATTTGGTGTAGTTTCCCCTGGTGCAGATGGCACATTACTCTCCGAGTAATGGAATATCTTCAGAGCCAAAACATAAATTAAAAAGTCTGGCAATATTAGCTAATCTTAAAAAATGTCACAGGGAAAAAAATATAACAGTATCCAAAGATCGTGTAAGTGTGCCAGTTTTGGCTCGCTTCAAAATCAAGCAATGGTTTATGGAAGTCTTTAATTCCCCCTTCATTCTTCTTCATATCCTAGAGGCTCTATATGGCTGTGACCAATCTCCTAGCTAAAAAAGCTTGGATAAAACTTCAGGTCTCTGCCAGAAAAGGATGCTTCTGAATGACACACAGCTCAAAATACACATTTGGTTTCTCTGCAATACTGAATATTTATATAAATAGTTTTTGCTGCAGTGGAACAGGAAGGAGGGAAATACTGCTATGACTTCGCTGTTGGATTTCTGTACTCTTTCAAAAACAATATTATTTTTTTCTGAAAGAAGCAGTAAAACAAATAATGCATTTTGATTGAGACATAAGCTCTATCATTCACTTTGCTACCAATCACTCTTGCATGCAAATCCTCTAATTACATTCCATTCTATTTAGAGCCACTGTATCTGTTCTTTACATACATACATTTACACCAGCCACAACATACTTTATTCTTTCTTCCTTTTGATGCTTTTAAAAAGTGTCTTCCATAAACCTTTACATAAGCGTGGAAGTGTGAAACGCTAACTGTGAAAGTCTATAATAGGATTAAAATCCTTTTTTTTTTTGGTGCTTTCTATGTGAACATCTGCAGGTATGCAAAAGAAGGGATATGAAAAGTCTATGTGATTGATTGCTTAACTGTGAAGTGGATGCCACCCACACTAACATTTGTCAGTAATTCTATTCTTAGTGCAAATAGCATGCAAGTCACATTTATGTCAGGCCGTTTCTTGGGTAGACAAGTGCTGTGCTGTGTTGATTGTGTTTATAGAGAACTAATGCCCCTCAGGATTTTTTGTGCTTTTTTGATTTTTGGTGTTTTTTTATTTTCTTTCAATTTTCCTAGCTAGGATAAAATATAAAAGGAGCAATAACTAAGGGACCAAAATACTAAGCTCTTCTTTGGTTTTATTTTGTTATTACTGGCAATACAGAATCAGCATGCTTTGAGTTGGAAGGGACCTTAAAGACCATCTAATTCCACATCCCTGCCATGGACAGGGATACCTCCCACTAGATCAAGGCCCCATCCAACTTGGCCTTGAACATCTCCACAGATGGAGCATCCTCAGTTTCCCTGGGAAACCTGTTCCAGTGTCTCATCATCCTCATTGTGATGAATTTCTTGCTAATGTCTAATCTAAGTCTTACCCCCCTCCAATTTAAAGCCATCCCACCTCATCCTATCACTACATGTCCTTGTAAAAAGTCCCCCACCAGCTTTCTTGTACACCCCCTTCAGGTACTGGAAGGCTGCTATAAGGTCTCCCTAGAGACTTCTCCAGGCTGAACAGCCCAAACTCTCCCAGCCTGTTCTCATATGGGAGGTGCTCCAGCATTTTGATCATCTTTGTAGCCTCCTCTGGACCTGTTCCAACAGTTCCATATCCTTGTTATGTTGAGGATTCCAGAGCTGGATATAATACTCCAGAAGAGGTCTCACAAGAGTGGGAAGAGTAGAGGGGCGCTCGACCTGCTGGCCATGCTTCTTTTGATGCAACCCAGGACATGGTTGGCCTTCTGGGCTGCAAGTATGCACTGCCAGTTTATGTTGAGCTTCTCATCAATCAGCACTCTCAAGACCTTCTCAGCAGGGCTGTTCTCAATCACATCATCCCCCATCCTGTACAGAAACTGTGGATTGCCCTGATCCAGGTGTAGGACCTTACACTTGGCCTTAATGAACCTCCTGACATTCACGCAGGCCCGCTTCTCCAGCCTGTCCCTCCGCATGACATCCCGCTCTGGGGCATGTCCAGAGAAGAGCGACAAAGCTGGTGAAAGGGCTGGAGAGCAAGTCTTACAAGGAGTGACTGAGAGAGCTGGGGTTGTTTAGCCTGGAGAAGAGGAGGCTGAGGGGAAACCTTATTGCTCTCTACAACTACCTGAAGGGAGGTTGTGGAAAGGAGGGAGTTGGCCTCTTCTCCCATGTGACAGGGGACAGGACGAGAGGGAATGGCCTCAAGCTCCGCCATGGGAGGTTCAGGCTTGACATAAGGAGAAAATTCTTCACTGAAAGGGTCATTAGGCAATGGAACAGTCTGCCCAGGGAAGCGGTTGACTCACCTTCCCTGGAGGTGTTTAAGGTGATGGTGGATGAGATACTGAGGGGCATGGTTTAGAGATTGGTGGGAATAGTTGGACTTGATGATCTGGTGGGTCTCTTCCAACCTGGTGATTCTATGCTTCTATGATTCATCTGGAAACTTGCTGAGGGTGTACTTGATCTCACTGTCTATATCATTGATGAAGATATTAAACAGAACTGGACGCAGTACGGGCCCCTGACGGACAGATCTCCATCTGGACATGAAGCTGTTGATCACTACTCTCTGAATATGACCATCCAACCAATTTCTTACTCACTGAATAGTCAACTCATCAAATCCACGTCTCCAATTTAGAGAAAAGGACATTGATGGGGACAATGACAAATGCATTACAGAAGTCCAAATAGATCACAATCATTGGTTTTCCCATGTCTACTTCTGTGGCTACCCCATCATAGAAAGCCACTAATTTTGTCATACAGGACTTGCCCCTGGTGAAGCCATGCTGGCTGCCTTGAATCACATCCTTGTCCTTCATGTGCTTTAACATGTCTTCTAGGAGGATCTGTCCCATGATCTTCCCAAGCACAGAGGAGAGGTTCACAGTCTGGGAGTTCCCAGGGTTGTCTTTTCTACCCTTTTTAAAAATGGGCACAATGTTACTATTCTTTCAGTCACCAGAGAGTGGCTTGGCAACCACACCAGCCAGTTCCTTTAAGGTGTTCTATTGAAGTTTCCTTCCTGGCACCTACTACTTCTGGAGCCTCTCACTCATCTCCACAAGACTTCAATTGTGCTGTGGCAGTCCCAGCATACCCCAGAGCAAAAGGCGGGGAGGGGCCATACCAGCAATCCATCCCTTTAACCATTGTGTGTCCTCTCACAGCTTGTCATAGGCAAGCCTGATATTTTCTCCCCCCCACCCTTAACATCTAGTTTAAAGCCCTATCAATGAACCCTGCAAGCTCCAGAGAAAAGACTCTCCTCCCTCCTTGACAAAGGTGGATCCTTTTTAATACCTGTAAACCTGGTGCCATGTAGGCCATCCCATTGTCAAAACCACAGTTATTACAGTGATACCAGCCACAGATCCATGCATGAATAGGCTGGATCCACCTGTTCCTTCCAATGTCACTGCCCATAACTGGAAGTAGGGAGGAAAAAGTCACCTGGGCCCCAGATTCCCTCACTAACTATTCCAAGTCCCTAAAATCTCTTTTAATTACCCTTGGGCTACGTACTGCAGCTTTTGTCATCACTTACATAGAACAACAGTAATGGGTAGTAGTCTGATGGTCTTGCCAGACTGGAGAGTTTCCTAGCAATATCTCTTACCTGGGCTCCTGGGAAGGAGCTGACTTTCCTGTGAGTAGGGTCTGCTCAGCCTATTGGACCTTCTGTTCTCCTCAGCAGAGAGTCTCCTACAACTATGACTTGCCTTTTCCTCCTTGTGCCAGTTGTAGCAACATGGGGGGTGTATAGGTCTCGGTTCTTCCTCTGATGTAGATAAGTCATTACCCACATAGTCCTCTGGACGGTCTTCCACAGATAGAGCCTCATATCTCTTGTGCAGAGGCACCCAGGGAGGCATGGGCAAGGAGAGAGTTTATTTTCTGCCCCATGGGTGGACTTGCTTCCATTCACTATTTCCCGTTAAGTTCCTCCCTACATCCCAGTGGGCGAGGATACTGAATCCTTTTGATTGGGAGCTTTTTCCAGTTGCTGTCTCTGTTCCAGCCCAGGGTGTGGTTCCATCAGTCAATCTCTTGCTCAGACTCTCTGATGCTCCTTAGACCCTCTACTACTTCTCGGGGCTCTGCACCAGGTTAAGGATATCTTCCACCTGCTTGCACCTTACACAGCTGTTGCCCCTGCTGCCCTTTGTTTCCAATGCCAGCTGGTGGCACTCCCTGCAGCCCAAGACCTGGATGGCTGCATGTTTTCCTGGAAGCCCAGTCTGAGCTGATGTGTCCCTTATGGGACGTGTAGTCTCCCACCAGCTGGATGCCATGGTTGGGCTCCCTCTTGCCGAATGAACTCGCCTCCTGAACATGGAGACTGCACCCTTCCTGCGTGAACTGCTCTCACGAACTACTGAGTCTGCCCTGATTGCAACACCCTGGTAGCTACACTCCTAGGGGGCCATTTAAATCTCCCACAGTTGCTTCTGGGACTACCCCCCATGCATCAGCTGCCATGTGACAGCTGCTGCTACCAAAAGTAAGGAGCCACCTGCCCCTCACTCCCTGTTACCAGGTTCCTTTGCTCCATAAAGCATGTTTTCTGCCTTGATCTAGTGCCCAGCTGCAGCGCTTACCATGCCTGCTGCTGTCAGTCGCTGATATAGACATCGTGGATGTATAAGCTGAGAAAGACAGTATGGCTTACTGATCCTATGCTTCTTAGTAATGAAGGGCTGTTTTCTGTTAGATAGTCAGCAAATCAACAATCTTTTGGTGAAAGATTACTTGATGGATTTTTCAATTTTCCATCGTGCTGACAGAAAATAATTTTGTTACAGTGAGAACAAAGCATTACTGAGTAAGTTGAAAAATACATAGATTTATGAACTATTTTTAAAATGTTTATTAATAGAATAAACTGACTTTTTCTTAAAGGCATCTATTCAAATATTTATGCAGTCATACTATAGAGCTGAAATAAAAATGTAGTCTTTAGAAACGCAAACAATCTTAGCTTTCCTTTCGTATCCTGCCTTTAGTAATATATCAGTATGGTAAGGTGTGTATCACTGCAGGCTGATGGGCTTCAGTTTATATGCAGTTAGAATCTTAAAAGTACTCCACTGTACAATGACATCTCTTATACTGTCGATGGCTGAAACGGTTATTCATAGTGAATATTCTACACATTTCTTATGACAGTTCAGAAAAGCCTGGAGGATCCACAGTACTGTGTGGCATTACACATCTGCATAGTCCATTTCTCATTTCTAATGCTGCCACTCCATTTGTTACTTCATTATTGAAAAAAAAAGCACCTGTCAACAAGACTTCTACAAACTGCACATAAGAAATATTGTATAAGTTGAATTTATTTACTTCACTACTGTAGTTGCTATTCTATTATCAGTGGTTTCTTTTAGAATTTTAAAATGTTATTCTGCACTTTTTCATTAATTTTGTTTTTCTATTCATGCTCTCATTACTGTCTTATTCAGTGATAAATTTAAACAAGATTATCCAAAGGTCAGTTGAAAATACTGCCCTTAAAGACCATGCCCCTTTCAGCACAAGACATAAATACATAAGCTCTCTTCATAGTTTTTGCATTGCAGCTCTTTTATTTCTCATGTTTGTAGCACAGTGGCTGTCTGCTACTCCTTCACCTACAGGCACTAGGTGGCTGGTTCTGCAGTTCCCCCACTAGCAACACTCTGAGCTCAGACTAACAGAGTAGACGATGATTTCCCCGATATGCTAGTAGAAAGCCAGAGACCTCAGTCTTCCCAATTGCAGCCTCATGCTCTAGCTCTTTCACTGTTTCTCCCTCCTTTGCTCACTAACTCTCCACACACTACCACACAGCTGTAATTTCCCCTGTCCTCACATGCAAATTCAAGAACCTCACATCAAGCATTCCTATCAAGTTTTGTTTTATTTTAAATTATTACTGTCAGTTTACTTTTGTTTATTTTATATTTAAATGAAGATCAGCTGACCTCTTCTCCCAAGTGACAGGGGACAGGATAAAAGGGAATGGGCTCAAGATCCACCAGGGAAGGTTCAGGCTTGACATCAGGAAAAAATATTTTACGGAAAGGGTCATTGGTCACTGGAACAGGCTGCCCAGGGAGATGGTTGAATCACCTTCCCTGGAGGTGTTTAAGGCACAAGTGGATGAGGTGCTGAGGGGCATGGTTTAGTGGTTGATAGGAATGGTCGGACTCAATGAACCTGTGGGTCTTTTCCAACCTAGTGATTCTGTGATTCTATGATATGAAATCTAGTAATCTAAATTAATCAACACTTCCATCTGCAACAGACACAGAAAACAACTCTTTTCCTTTTGCTACAGTCCTTTTTTGGTATTTTAAGGACTCTTATCACTTGTTTTCCCCATCACTGCTTCTTCTGATCAAACATTTTAAAACCTGTAAAACTGAAGAAAGCTGAGATATACATGTCTAGAAAAGTCATTTAAAAAAAGAAACTATGAGAATCATTTGCTAAAACAGTTTATTAACAGCAGTAGTTTGTTAACAAGATTAGTTTATTCATTGCTTGAGATCCATTAAAAAGTAATCTATAAGAAAATAATGCATTTAATCTTCTTTTGCTTGTTTGTTTGGTTGTTATTTTTTAATAAAGCTCTTTAAAGACAAGTAAACGAAAATGTACATAATTATGGCCTAATGGCTATCCACAAGATTTTCCTTATAAAAAGGATTTGAATTATTCAGGAAATTCTGAAGTGATAAATTTATACATCTCTTCTTCAAATAAAAATGCATCTGCTACCCCATCAGTGCATGCTAAAGCTAAGGGTAATAACTCTTTCCATATTAACTGGACATACATTCACTCATCTGGTTTAATTTTAAATATTTGCAATTACTAGGCTTGCACTGATTGTCTAGATTTTCCTTCTAATCAACTATGAGAGCTAGATACTTCTAAGACACTTTAGACTTTTCAATGAAATGAGAAGTCACAGGAATTCCCATTTCCCTTAAAAAACATAAAAGGATTTGAGGTTGACTAGCAACATTTTGAGGTTGACTTTTCTTTAAGTTTGGTGATATTTTAGCCTATTTCAATTTCTTAAGGAATTCAGATCCCTCTGTGTCAGGGTCCATCCTCTTTACCATTTCCCAATCAGTTTGTCAATATTAAGTTGTATTCAGTAGTGATCACACAATTTCTTCACCCCATTGATAAATTTTTATTAAAATATTGTAAACAGATCATATAAAGACCCACCACTTTATCCGTAATTACCTGACAACACTTCTTTTACTATTCTAGCTCCCTGGGTTGCTAAGAGAATCTGAAGGGCCAATAGCTGAGTTCTGCAGGAATATTGCTCTTCCATAGCAGCACTGGGCAAAAGTTCTTGCAACGGAGCACAAGAGTTTCAATAAAGGAGGGCACCTAGCTGAGAAAAGGGGATCAAATCCATTTGTTGAGACCTGCTGTGATGCTGAAATTGCTTTGTTCTCTTGTAGGATGTTCTAAAAACACTCCCACCAGAGAGGAACTTCAAAGATGTAAAGAGACAGGTAGGTGGTGGCAGTGTAAAGATTTAACTATTAGACAGATGGGTAATTAAATCTGTGACATCTCAAAGGACACAGATTAACCTGTATGTCAGGTGTAAATGTCATGTAGGTCTCCTAATATGTCTATAGAGCTGGGAGGTGCAGGGGAGGACTTAGGTATTGATATCAGTGATGTAGATAAGGGCAGGAGATTGAAGTCCAGGATCTCCATGGAAAACTGCCAGGTTCATACATAAAACCTGAACTGCAGGTAGAGAATTACAGTCTCAATAGGTGGATGAAAGTATGTTGTAGGGCTGAAGAATTTTGGCAAAGCAGGAACTAGGGAACCTATCAAGACACAAGAAACCTGGACAGAACTGCCAGGCTACACTTTTAACAATAACGGTGCCAGGCTGCTAGTACTGAAAACTAAAAAGGTCACAGAAAAGTATTTAAATGAGGAGTAGGAAGAAAGCTGACAGATAAAGAGAAGTATTCTGTTCAGTCTGATTCAAGTAACAGGGAAGAAACAGATCATTTATTGTGCCTCTGAAAAGGCCAAGAGGGGTATAGTCAGCACAGTAGCAATAAATATGAGTAAGGCAACTCAAACCACCTACAACATTAATGCCATCATGGAATTCTATAAGAAGCTAAAAAAAACTAGCCAGAAATGTGAAAGATGAGTTTAATGTCTAAAAATGTAAAGTAATAGCCTAAGGAAAAACTATGTAAACCACATCTATTCATACTAGCAGTTACAAATAAGACAAACAAATGTTTTAATTACTGCCGGCAGTTCTAGATCACAGAAATAATGGCAACCACAAAATCCAACAAAACTTTGTGCACATTGCAAAAGTAATAAGAATAGGACAAAGGAAGACATTGTGATGATCATTAAATCTTAATATGCCTACATCTTGAGTAGTGAAAGAAGTCCTAGCCTTAGAGTGTAAAAACATGTCTTAAGGACCAAGCAGAATTAAATAAGGTACAAAAATGGATGAGTAAACTAATAGTTTCATGCAGGTACTTTAGGAGAAGGAACTACAGAGGCTGATGTTATTTGAAGTACTGATTGTGAACTGCGGGAAGACAAGCTCAGAGTTTACAGAAATAGGAAATATTAGGGGAACGGGCTACAGAAAGCGCGCAGGCTAATGTGTTCTCACTAAACAGCATCTCTCCACTGACACTGTCAGTGGACAATGGGCTAGATGGATCATTACTTTGACCCAGAAGGCTTTTATCATATCCTGATTTCTTAAGGTGGTTTTATTTTTGTTGAATAGTGTTTATTAGAGTTCATGTGGATCTTCTATTTTCCATCTTAGTCAAGCCTGAATTATTCATGTCTTCATTCAAGTAAAATCAAATCAAATATATATAATAAAATACAAGCTTAGATCTGAAAGGAAAGTTCAGTTCTAAGAAGATGGCAACTTGTGCCCAAGGCAAGAGTTGCACGGATTTTGAATTGCGTTCACTTAGGAATCCACTGTACTGTGAAGTTTTACAGTAATGTAAATAATATTAACAGGCTATGAGATTAAGGACCAAACACAGACACAAAGAGACAACAACTGAATATTTATGTGTCACATGCGGGGAAGAAGAGAATACTAGAAACAGAGTACAATATGTAGATCTGATTTGATCTAACCATTTCCCCTGGGCAGCTACTATGGGTGAAATGATAAGCCAGAAACATTGCTTTCCAGAAGCAGCAGCAGCTGGTGCGAGAGTAGTTTAGGATAAAATCACAGCACACAATTACGATAAACACAGCAGGGTTATTATATAGGACTTACACAGAGCAAAGAGGTATGAATTTTCTTGAATTTATTAACCCGTTTTGTTTACTTGTATTTATGTCTTCACCTTGTCAATAATCAACTCAAAAGGCAGCAAACAGTTTAGTCAGAAAGAAATTAATTTGACTGGAAATGAAAGTCAGCATGTGAGAATATATTAAATTGGAGAAAGATAATTAAATTGTACTCTCTCATCCTTTATCTGCTTTTTTCTGTTTACATGAATTAGTACAGAAACATCCTGTTATTATGGACCAGATTGTCAAAATTATGTTTCCTTAAAGTCATTTCCCTTTGACACTAGCAATACCTAAAAGCATAAGTTGAAGAAACATTTCATATTTTCATGCAGCAAAATATTAGGATTTCTTTCATCCTGCAGTTCAGAAAATGGGTTAACGACAGAAGTAAAGAAGTATCACAAATTGAATATGACAGCTTATGACTGTATTAAAGAGAATAAACACTAGTTTATGATGATTTTGAGTGTTGCAGTTCTTTATAATAGTATAAGATAGAAGCCTCTATTATGCTTATAAAACACAAAACACTGTGAGTATGTCTTAAACATACTACACAAGGGCTGCATTACTCCAAAACTGCAGATATGCTTTCTTCCCTCTGTCTCACTGGTTCTTACAGACAGTCATATCAGATTGGGAGCCAGTTGTTTATTCAAACATCAGCGTAGCTATGCTGACTCACATCATCTGAGTGTCTGGACATCACCATTAACAAGAACTTTCTTTTCCCAGGGAAGACACTCAACACGTTCTTTCTGGATGTATTTACTGGCTTTTTTTCCCCCTTCCCCTTATTATGCATTTGCTATAGCGCCTGGGCTCTTTTCTTCTTCATCCTATAGCACAGACACAACATATAAATACAAAGTATTTGTGTACTGTGGAACGAACCATTGTAACCACCAAAAAAATTACTCCACACTGTAGGTATGAAATCATTACAACTGCAAAGCTCACCATTCCTTAATTAAACTGCATACTTACCTAAACGTGTGAGCTTAATTTTTTCTCAAACTCAGAAATACTTGATTTTACAAAGCTGTATGTGATTTACTGTTGGTACCTTGTCTTTGTGTTCTCTATTTAATTCAACCCAGTAAACAAACAGCAGTTCTTCAGTGGTATATGTTAAAAGCATTATGAAGGTAATATGAATGGAAATAACCTTGGAGTCCCCTCCTTTTGTTGTAGTCTCTATATTCTGTGCCCTGTCTCCCTCCTTTGACTGCCCATAGTTTACTCCCTTTCCTCCAGTAGATTTCATGCCCCCACTTCCCCAAATGTCTGGTTTTGTTTTATGTGATCTGCCTGAGGAGGGTAACTTTTCTGAAGAAATGTTTTATCTAAGGATATATTTTCAGGGAGCAGTACTCCGAAAAGTGACAAGTGTTATCCATTTGAAAATTATTTCATTAAGGATACAAGGCAAATATAGTTCCCAAACAAAAATAACAACATTTTCAGATGGAAGGCTTTAAAAAAATGTAAATTTTCAGTTCAATATCATGGTATTTTTTCTTTTTTAATTTCTGTAAAAAGTAAGTTTTCTAATTTGCTGTATCATCTCAGCAAATTGTAAGCATCAAATAAATTAACACTTTGCCACTTGTTTCAGTGTTCTTTTCAGTAATTTAAAATATTTCCATCAAACTGTTAATTTTCAATTCAAATATTATCAATTCAATTAATAGTAAAAGATTGGCTACTCTTTCTGAATATAAAAATACAGCACATACTACTACTACTACTTCTAATAATAATAATACTAATAATAACTACGATAAAAAGTCCCAGCATGAGAAGATATTTACTGCTCATCTATTCTGTGTCTCAGTTATATTTTTTGACATGCATTGGTATAGCCTGAGATACAGGAGATATAACAAATATGAATGGCAATATAAAAGGATCTTAAAAGAACATTAATAATATTGGAACTCCCATGTTCAAAAGAGCCATATAAATTCAACACACGATTAGTACATCAAAGCTGGTTGCAGTTTCTCAGTTTTTAGCATGGATATATAACAAAGCTTACACAGTAATAAGCAATAGTATTCATGTAGGATATTGAACTGCTGGACCAAGTCCACAGAAGGGCAATGAAGGTGGTGAAGTGTCTGGAGAACACCTCTTATGAGAAGCAGCTCAGGGAATTGGGCCTGTTTAGTGTGCAGAAGAGGAGGTGTAGAGGTGGCCTTATCACTGTCTACAACCACATGAATGGAGATTGTAGAGAGGTGGATGATGGTCTCTTCTCCCAAGTAACAAGTGAAAAGGACGAGAGGAAAGTGCCTCAAGTTGTGTCAGTGGAGGTTTAGATTGGATATTAGGAAAAATTTCTTTACTGAAAGAATGGTGAAGCATTGGAACAGGCTGCCTAGGGAAGTGGTGGAGTCCCCACCCCTGGAAGTGTTCAAAAAATGTGTTGATGTGGTACTTTGGGACACGATTTAGTAGGCATGGTGGTGGTGAGCTGACAGTTGAACTTGATGATCTTAGAGGTCTCTTCCAACCTTAGTGATTCTATGATTCTATGATTCTATGAACAAACACAGATGCCTGTAATTGCCTGTCAGAAATACAGACAAATTTGATGCAAAGTAAAAGGACATGGCTAAAATTTAAAAATAAAATGAAATAAAATAACATACAAATCAAGTAACCTCAAAATGCCATGCTACTTCAAACTGTAAAAATAATATAAACAGCAAACAAGCTTTAGTAAACAAAAATTTTTATAAATTAATTTCAAACTAGAGGTTTACTTTTTTCTGAATGTATAAAATTAAAATATTTTATAGTATCTAAACCAAAATCTTACACTGCATAAATTTTTCCTTCATTTCTTGACAAAATAATCACCACTGCTTCAATTTTTTAAACTGAAAGTCTAGTTAAAGAAAAATAATCTAGCCATATCTCTGGCACTATTCACGTAGGAAGTATAGGCTCAAACATCCCAATTAAATGAATATATCAAACTCCACCTCCTACATTTTTTGAGTATTAAATAAGACAAATTAAGAAATCAGCATCTTACTACTTGCAGCTTTGTAACTCTAGTCTTCAATTTCTCATCTTTTTATTATGAGTGCAGTAAAATAACATACTTTGTTTTAATCAGCTCTGAAAAAAAAAATATTTTTTTTTTTAGTTTCATCTTCACTGACAGATGCAATTAAAAAGAAACAGTTTGAGAAGATTTATTGCACACTTTTCCTGCCTAATCTGGCAATCAAACAAAATGAAAAAAACCCTGAACTGCCAACATTGAAAGAACTCTTCCAAGATCAGCTGCCATATCTTGTGGTTTCACTGATACTTACACTCGCTGCCAATATAATTCTAAAGACTTAAACAGAGATGCATAATCTATTTAAGTGTAAAAAGCATTTAATTTCTTCCTTCGGAATGAACTGCAAGTGATATTTTTTTCAAAATTAAGCAAAAATGTAGCTAAACCAAAGGCAGAAGAAATAGTATTTGTTTACTAATGACAAAGCAGTCAGGCCAACAAGTATATCAGCACAAAAATATCGAGTTAGTTTAATTTTCCACATTATTTTCTGCATCACTTAGTAGTTAAACCACAAAATGTTACATTATTCAATATATCCACTGCTTTCAATGAGAGGCAGATTTAAACAACTGTGTACCAAGATGTAACTTATTTTTCTTGATATTAATGTTATTTTCTCTACAGTGAGTCCGGGATCCAAAACTGACCTTAAATGAACTGAAAATGCAAATATTCTATGTCAAAAGGAAAGTTTTAAATAAAAAAAAAATATTTCTTAAAGGTAATATTATCTTTCAATTATAGCTTTAGTCTCTCTCTGTCTTCGTATATATTTGTATATATTTTAGAAGACACACTTTAGTATCTATGTAAGAGTAAAATTTAAACTTCATTTAAGGCTACATGAGTACATTTCCCACTAATGTGGCAAGAAAAACAAAAGAAGAAAATCCTCAGTTAAGGAAACAGTAATCTAAACCATATATGCATCCATTCATCTAGCTATTGGGTAGTAACAAAGTATCCTAACATACCTATAGAAAACTGAACTGCTATTCTGAACCACTGCAGTTTGGTGGCAAGAGGGCTGCTTGGAAATATATAAAACAATAGTACTTCAAAAAGAAGTAATTTTGCCTCCAAAACATTAATAGCTGGTTTAGTGTTGGTTTGGGGTTTTTTTTGGGGGGGGGGGAGGGGGGAGAGAGTTTGAAGAACAAAAGAATAACCTACAACACTCATCCCTCCAAAAATCAGTGGCATTTTACTTTTAACTCGAATTTTACTTCAAATGTCAAATCCCAATGAAGTCTTTCATTGTCAGCAATGACTATGTAAGTAACATTTTACACATTTTTCCCCGATGCATTTCTAGAAAACACCTTAAGATGGCTTAATTTTTAATATACAAACACGCATTCTAAGTAAGGAAACAAAACCCTGTCTTTGAATGATTTAGAGATTATGATGATGAAAAAGTCATATAGGAAAGCATGTGAATTTTTCAGAAGATCTGAGGATTCTTCAAGGTTCAATACTGCAGTAATGTTATTTGCCATATCAAAGAGCAATGGAGGCACCAATCCAGTCACTGAATACACCTCCCATACTCAGATTTATCTACATACACAAACATCTGAATGTGCTACACTAAAGACTGGAAAAAAAAAAAACAACCAACCAAACAAACAAATCCATAAGTGCTATTCCACTTTCCAACAGCAGGAGAAAAAGCAGTTGTTTGGAAATCACATGTTGCTACAATTCTCTATTTGATATTTGCATAGGATTTCAAAAGCAAGATGATTTCATGGCTGAGAGAAAAGGTTTGATTTGGCTCTGGCACTGGTCCAGTACTTAATATTTAAGTGAGCTAGAGGTTTGTCAGTATGACATCTCCTTTCCCACCTCCCCTGTAAGCAAAGTCCAGAATAATGAGGTTCCTTTATCAACATCCAACAACAGCAGACAAAATTAGTGAGGATCAAAGGGCTCCACAGCACAGAGGGGACGATTTTCATCAATACCAAACATTTTCTCTGCTTTGTAAAGAGAATCTGGTAAATGCTCAAGCACAATATTTACATCTACTGAGATATGAAAAAAGAGGCAAGCTAAAAGCACATGTACATCCATATTAAACTACAAAAAAAAAAAAAACAATCCTGAAATTCTAGGTTGTTAATTATTTTTCATTAGTCTCGTTAGATTTATAAGACTACCAGACACTCGCTACTTTCAAGAAGAGGCCTAAGCTGAAATGAACAGCTATTAACACATAACATGAATGATAAAGACGGTAGATGACAGAAGGATTTGCTGGAACATATGTATAATTGAGAGCAAATATTGTTAAACCAGAACAGTCAGACTTTGCTTATGATATACTAGCATGACTCCATTACCTTTATTAGTAGTGTGTTTTTCTTTTCTATTTGTCCCTGTGAAAAGGAAACCAAGTAAACTATTTTTAGTGTATGAATAATAAAACCATTTTGTGCTTGACACAAAAAACCCACAAAAAAGATACTGAGAATGATGATGTGAAAATACATTTTCCAAGAAATTAATAACCAATGTGTTTTTAAAATGTCAGAAGAAATCTCTACTGTATTAAGACATAATTTATGTAATGTACAGTATCATCCAGCTGTACTGAAACATTTCATGAACCCCTGCAATGTGAAAAAGTATGTATGTGTTCAGCACCGAAGAGACATTATAGACAAATTAATGTCATGTCTGACTAGGATCAGTTCTGGAGATATAACACTTGAATTATTAATAAAAGAGGGGAAATTTATATAACCTCCTCAACAAAAAAATGTACTGGAACAATTGTGAAGAACTTTGAACAATTCCAGTACCTTTTTTGTTGAGGAGGTTATATTGTGAACAATTCCAGTAGGTAAGGTAACGCATAAGGTAAATGTCTGCATTAAAATGTTCAATGAGTTCATGTTACATAACCAACAAACAGTATCCAATAACAGAGTAGTAATGAAAGTGGAATACCTTTTACCTATATATTAAATGAAGTCCCAGTTATTAGAGAATAACTAGAATTAGAGATACCAGAACATATAGTATGAACCACAGTCCACTTCATGCCACTAAGTGAGGAAGCCCATAAACAGGAACAAGAATATTTCTGGCTCTAGTGACTTTTTTTCCTTTGTATTAATTCTGACAGGCATCATTTTTGTAAGGGTATGTGTGTTGTTTTGTTAAAAAAAAGTAAGAGAATGCAAATATCAAAGAAAGTTATTGCTTCTTATATGCAGTCCTAACAGCTTCACAGACTGACAAATTACAGCTATTATAATGAAATATTTCAAATCTATTTCAGCTAAGATCTTCATTCCTGATTTCACAGAATCATAGAATTACCAGTTTAGGAAAGACCCACTGGATCAACGAGTCCAACCATTCCTATATGCCACTAAACCATGCCCCTCAGCACCTCATCTACCCATCTTTTAAACATCCCCAGGGGTGGTGACTCAACCACCTCCGTGGGCAGCCTGTTCCAGTGCCCAATGACCCTTTCCATGAAAATTTTTTTTCTGATATCCAGTCTGAACCTCCCCAGCTCTAAATCTAAAAATCTAAGTCTGATGTGCAAGAAAATACTTTTCTTCTTTTCCTATAAAGACACCAGGACTGTGTATGTATGAAGTGCAGTTCACATGTGTTACACTCCAGATTGCAACAGTCAAAATAATCCATTATTTTAATCCATTTCCCTACAAGAAGGATGTTGAGGCTCTGGAGCATGTCCAGAGAAGAGCGATGAAGTTGCCAAGGAGGCTGGAGAACAAGTCCTATGAGGAGCGGCAGAGAGAGCTGGCGTTGTTTAGCCTGGAGAAGGGAAGGTTGAGGTTAGACCTTATTGCTCTCTATAACCACCTGAAAGGAGATTGTACAGAGGAGAGAGCTGGCCTCTTCTCCCAAGTGACAGGGGACAGGACAAGGGAAAATGGCCTCAAGCTCCACCAGGGGAGGTTCAGGCTGGACATCAGAAGAAAATTTTTCATGGAAAAAGTCATTGGGCACTGGAACAGGCTGTCCAGGAAGGTGGTTGAGTCACCATCCTTGGAGGTGTTTAAAAGACAGGTGGATGAGGTGCTGAGGGGCATGATTTAGTGATTGATAGGAATGATGGGACTAGATGATCCTGTGGGTCTTTTCCAACCTAGTGATTCTGTGATTCTGTGAAAGAAGATAAACCTTCATATACAGACCATAAAGTACAGTTGCACCTTGTGCTGTTGTCTTTATAATTTATAATTCCGTTCTGAAAGATTAGGCTTCAGAACTTTACTAAGAATTTGACTGCATAGTAAAAGAAATCTCCTTAAAATGAACAGTTTAATCAGATTTTCTAGTATTTACTTATATTATCTGTAAGTCACTGAACTAGCTCATCACTGGACAAAGAAAAAGTAGCAATGCCTTTATATATTCTGAATTGTTTTATGGTCTATTATGGTCCACTAAGGAATTCTCTTAGAACACAGGCACAGTTTTGTATATATTTATATATTGCTGTGCTTGTAAAATTAAATCCCTATGAAACTCATTTGGAGTGTTAGAACTGAAGCACTTCCTATGAAACCAGTGGATATTATCACGTCACACAGGCACCACGATGACTTCCACCAGACAGGAGACCCTTTTTGCCACGAATATGAGGACTGGCAATTCTTGGACAGACTTCCCTGCCATTTGACATTTTCTTCACTGTCCCTGTTATAAGAAACTGTCCAGCACAAGGAAATGCTAATATAGAACCAGAGAATCATAGAATACCAAGTACAGTCTGCGAGCACAGTAGGTCTGCGACAGCCCAGTCCCGAGTCCAGCTGCTTCCTTCATAAGCCTCAGCACAGTTTGCGATGGCACAGCTGCCCTCAGGCCCTCCTTGCTCCTGAGGACAGGAAGCATATATGTGGGCAGCGAACAGTGTTGCGTTAGAATTTTCTAGGGTGTCCTTCTGTACAAGCAAATAGAGCAAGGCTCCAGATATAAAGTGATTTGAGCTAACTATGGCTCCTCAGAGGTAGGTGCCCTGATAACCTCTTGAGCTGCAGCAGCTGGCAGCATAGCCAACATCATGGGTGGCTTTTGCAAGTTCCACAAAACCTGCAAGTGTCAAAAAAACTCTCTGGCTGGATATTCTTCAGACTCCTACCTTCTGTAGTAAACAATAGTTTCCTCTATATGTTTGTGGCAATTATTACTTCAGTTCATACATTCTACAGGAAGGACTTATCTGCATACAATGGTGCAAAATTCGTAACTATAGATAAAAATAGATGGTAATGCAGTGAAAAGGTGAGATTGATTAAAAGATCCTAGCACATGACATGAGTTTAAAAGCACTGCTCCTTCTTTAGCTATTTCTTCTTACGTTCTTCCCATGTAGTACAGCCCGACTAAAAATGAAATTCTCACTAATAATTTAGGATCTTTTAAGCAAAATAGCTGATTTGAGTGAAAATGTAAAGGATATTTGGTTTTGATTTGCTATTCTGCTTCTGCCTCAGAAAGTGTCAGCAGCTACAGGAATAATATTTAATTTCAAGGCCTTGAAATTCACCCAGAGGACTCTTGTCAGAAAGAAAGGATCTTCAGAGTCAAAAGAAGGAAATATTAAAACACAGAAACATTGTGTTTGTCATTTGGCAACAGCTGTTAGTTGTATTATTAATCGAAAGTGAATCAAGAAGAAATAAAGTCTTATTAGATTTTGACAAGCAGCCTAACGCAGTGTGTGGTGAATGCAGCAGACAGCCCACAACTAAGGTTTACAGAGGTTAGAGTGTTCCTAATGGCTTGTCAGTGAGTCTTGATTCAAAGGAAGAGAAAATTCCTGCAAACTCAGATTAAACCACATTCAAATGAAAGATATCTGTGGGTCTTTTACCTCTTTTATGGTTTGCCGAACTAAACAAATACAGTCAATTCCATTTTTTCAGTGTTTTGTTTCCACAGAAGATAGTTGGTAATGGGTGTTTGACATACAAGCCAGTGAAAAATTACTATCCCTAAGGCCACTGCTATGAGAAACAAGGAATTAATTGCTCCTTGTATCTTCAAAGAACAATGCATACTGAGGGAAGTACACAGATGCTAAACATGCATCACCTTCTCTTTGAGTCATGCCAAGAAGTCACAGCCTAATCATCTATGCTTAAATTTGTATTTTTTAAGATTTCATTTTGCATTTGAAAAGAAGCAACTCCAGAAATGGACATTTAAATTTATTTTTTAAAAAATATCAGATGTTGATTTGCTTCATTTGTTTCAGCAGTCCACGTTTAAAAATACATATCTATATCTATTTGCAAGATCCTCATCATGGAAATTATACTAGGAAAAAAGAAGGTTCTACCTGAAGGGAATTGGAAAGATAGAATTTACGAGAATGATGAATATCCAAAAGCTAAGTCATGAAATACTATTTTAGAAACAATTACACAAGCCATATTCAGTTGTTCTAGGTATATACATCATATTACATTGCATTCACTCTTGGTTTCCCAGCTTAATATGATATTAGCTGAATAAGGAGATGGTTTCTCAAAATAAAGTAAACAATCTAAACACTGAATATGAAATTAGTGTACTCTGTACTTCAATGTGTAACTATGTTAACTTTATTAACAACAGCATAGCGTAACAGTAGTCTACCATGTTCATAAAAAACTGTATATTTCCAATTTTTTTTTCCACTTTTCTCATGTTTTGGGATAGTTTACAGATGAGATTTTTAAATTAGAAATTTATGCATCTATAATTAATCATTTGTCACAGCGGCAACTACACAAAATAATTTGCAGATATACATTTTAGTATTTTGTGATGTACTGAATAATTTTTATTACGGCAGAGTATTTTGCAAATGTTGTTTTACCAGAGCATTCTGTAACTCTTGAAGAACTTATTATAATACACAAATTTGAGATTAGAAGCAAAAAAAACTTGGAGTAATTTCCAAAGTAATTATATAGTACTTTATGTTATTTTTGTTCACAATCAGAAGAGCAATTGTGGATATAGATTGTCAATACCACTGAGAATCCGTAAGTGATAGTATCACATCTGAATCAAAGCTAATCTATTTAATAAAAACAGAGGCTTATAAAAATATTCATGAGGGGCATTTTATGTGAGAAGAAAGTTCTGTAAAAATACAATAAGACGAGTTTGCTCTGCTTTTCCTAATTTAATGCAGGTGTGTTTTTTTCTTTACTTCTAAAGTACAAAGAAAACTATTTACCATGAAGACATCCCCTTTGAAAGTGGAGGCTTCCTCTCTACAACACTGAAAGGTACAGGATTTAAGTAAATGCAAAAGATTAGACAAGTAAACACACTCGTATGTTCTTGCAGTGATTCAGTTAATTTTACATAACATTATGCCTCTGATGTTTAATCCATTTCATTATGATACTAATGCTCTATCAGAACTGATTACAAATGCATTAAAGCCAAGACCTGAGAAATGCATTCAAGTGAAAGCACCTGTATTGTGTTACCATTCTTTGCCATTTCATGTTTAAGACAAAAAACCTCGAGAAAACATCATCATGAGGAGAGATTTCTCAGCAAAGAAACAGCCTTAGCTCATAAATCATTCATTTTATTTTCTTTTTCCATTGAAGTCAAGTGAAGCCTAACTTGTATAGTGGTTAGATATATAGGAAATTGTTGCACTTTCTGCCCAAACGCTTTTAGATGCAATCTAATGATCTAAAATTCATTTCTTGAAAGAACAGTTTGGGAGAGAGTAAAACATTGTTTAATCTATCCTCTTCCCTTAGGACTGCTCCCATGATGACTATATCTGCTTCTGGGACTGCAAATGCTTTACTAAATTCAGGGAAGGTTTCTACTCTTCCACTTTCCCAGATGTTACAGATGGAATTGAATTTTTCCTTGCAAACATCGTAAGCATGCTCCCAAAATACTACTTAACTGAAATTCTGAGAATGTTATGGATTAGTTAAGAAAAAAGGAAGAGTAACAGCATCTTTAGAATATTTTAATATTGTAACCATGACTAAAAATATTATAAAAGTCTTCATGCTTTAATTCTGAGAAAAACAAGATAAAACTATGTGAAAAGATGACTAAAGTGCCCTTGGTGATCTAAGTTAAAGCCTGCAGACTAGGCTGCACTCATTTGCAAGGAGTAGCTAACAGAGCTCCTTTTCTCCCCCTTCTAGTGTGACAATTTTCAGTGGCAAAGGCTTCATCTAATATTTAGAATATTGCATAAGGTATAGAGTGCCTGGGAATTTGAAAACCTTTTTTTGCCTGAGGGATGGGTTTTGTTCATAGGTTTAGAAGTGTGAAGAAAAACATCCATCTTACAGACTTCTGTTTACAACAATGCTTGCAACAGTATGAGGGCAGGATCTGGCAGGTCCCTGGGTTGAGGTGCTAGGGGCAGCCAGGGCTTGTCCCATCCCAAACCAGGAGCAGGGCAGCCCAGGGCACAGGGCAGCAGCCCCACACCTAGGCATCGGGCACTTCCTTGGGGATAGGTACCTGCTTTGCTGGGGCCCAAGGCCAGGCTGTGAGGAGCTGGAAACTGGACCCTTTGTGGCACTGGCAGAGGCTGATGGCCCAGGGAGCTGCATTCTGGGCCATAGGCAGGGTGGAAGGTCCTGCTAGTGGACTCCAGGCCCTGTCACGTGGATAGCAAGTTTATATGGAAACTTGAAAAGAGCAAATGAAAACAGAGCCTTTGATTTGATAAAATATCTTTCTGCTTTTGTCACATAAATATTCCGATTTCAGATATGGTGGTGAACAAATGCTAATAAATCTGACCCTCAGGGAAAAATCTAACTTCTTCTATCATTAACCAATTAAGGAACAGGATGTATGTATAAAAGATTAGTAAACATAAACTAGTACTGAACAGTATCCTCTGCTGGAAGTGAAGTTGCAGAGATTCAAAAAGTCTGCTTATTGTGTCTCCTGAGTTTTAAATTTACAAATATCGTAGTAAATCATAAAGACAGTTACAAAGACATGATGTTAATCTGCTGGTTATTGTGTTTTATCAAAGCCTATCTACAGTCTTAAAGACCTGACAAAACCCACTGTAGTTCTGCTGCTGCTGCTCTGGGGCTTGACACAGTATGCAAGAGAATGAAAACCTACTCTGGGGCAAGTTCAGAAAAGATGGACACCACCTGCAAGAAACCTGAAAACCTTATTGTCAGGCTTTGTGTTATTGGTTCACAGACACAGTGACAGTGTTGTGGCTGCTAAGTCAATATATCAAAGGGAGGACAAAAGGTGATATACAGGCAGAGAAGGTCAAATTACCTGGATAGATCACAGGTATCTTGGTGACTTCTGGAGGTGTTTTTTTTTCCATTACAATTCAGATAAGAACTGAATTACAGAGGTTCTGCAAATGTCATCTTTGTTGTTATCATATATTAGAACTGGTATATATTTTTTTTTTGTAAATAACTGGTCCTTGTTTGTTTTTTTTAAGTAGATGGTCAATAGACAAAAAGATTGTGTTATATAAAGTTTTGTTTATTTTTTTCTTAGGCCATTTCTGAACTGTAGTTGAATTGTTTTTGCTGGACAATATTTCTTGAGAAGCATTGCCTTTATGCATAATCTTTGGGAAAGTATCATCACCATACTAGGTTTGTTTTTCTGTATGGTTTATTACAAGAAAAGATGTTATGAGCCACACTTATTTAGATTGTAACTGAAGATATATGCATCGTTCTAAAAGATGAAAACTGATGGGAAATCAGATGCCTGCATATTTATTGATCTAATGTAGATTACGCATTAATTCTATGTTTTAAAGCACAGGATTTGTGTGCGTTGTAAAAATATCCATGCATATGCAACTACTAAAGGAAATAGAATCCTCAATCCATACTATCTGCCTTTTCACAAGTCTATCACTAATGGTCTTTTCCTCACCTCCAGTGTGAATTAAATGTAATTTCTCAAAATATGAAAGGCAAAAATGTGAACTTACTCAAAACTGTTATTAAAGCAAGAGAATTATTAACATAATATATTTTTTAAAAACTCATAAAATAGAGACACAAGAAGTTAAACCATATAACAAATATCTAACCAATAAGTCTCCAACCATAAATGGTAATGTTAGCATTACCAAACTAGCAGATAACATAGCTCCTGGAATAGTACCTCAATATTGCTCCCTCTCATTTCCATTGACATTGCTAAGTTTCACTGCCATCCTTTAAATGCATTTCTGAAATAATTATCCTCAACATTGCTAATACCCATAACAGCTTGTGAAATGGAAAATTAAATTGGAAAAGGGAAATGTGGATAAAGAAAAGCTGTGCATGAATTAAGACACCTCTACAAAGTTCCATTTAACGTTTTGCTCTGTATCTTCATCTTAGTTTCACAGACAAAAACCTTAAAGGGAGGGAGGAGGTGTGGGGAAGAAGATTGAATGTTCCACTAATTCTTTCTTGTAGAACTAGCGATGCCAATAATAATCTGTAGTCTAGAAAAAGGACACACGTTGGCACAAGTAAAGGCAATAAAGTCATGCTTAATTCCACAACAATAAAGACTGATGTGTAAAACAATTGCTAACATGTGGACTGGTCCTTAGGGGCAGAGTCTTTAAAGAGTCTAGTGCATTAATCTTCTGAGTCAGTGTCCTGGCTCTCATCCCAGTTGAGCTGAAAATTAAAGAAATGTATTTGTGACTTTAGGGCAAAGTCCTATTTGTTTCCCCTCCATGATGTTAAACACATCTTATCACACATGGAATTTCCACACTTTGTTTGCGTGGAACATTAGCCAGCCTTATTTAAAAACACAGAACTTAGAATTAATGGTTCATATATCACTGGTGAAAAGTTAACAGACAGAGATAAATACCTGAAGTGACCTATTCTGAGAAAACCAAAATTTTACAAGCACTCAAACACCTGCAACAGAATGCTTTTCTCACACCAAGTCCTATAGTTTTTGTAATCAATAGAGCACAATATCTAAGACCTTTGAGAAATAGCACTATGTCTTATCCTCAGTACACCTCTAAAAATGCCAAGAAGTATGGAGAACCACACTTAATAAACATTAACGCTGGGAACCATTTCTGATGTCCCACAGAAGGTAAAAGCAAAACCAGGCAATGGTGAGAAGATAGTATTTTTACACCTAAGAGAAAAACTGTAAGGGATGTAGCAACAGAATCCAGACTATGCGATCATGTTTGTCTCACTGCTTTCACATCAGGACTTTAAATCTGGTTGAACAAATAAACACCATGCTTCACTAGTGTATTGGCCTTGGCTAAGACAGAGTTAATTTTCTTCATAACAACTTGTGTGGTGCTATGTTTCAGTTTTGTGACCAAAACAGTGTTGATAACACGGGGATGCTTTAGCTATTGCCCAGCGGTGCTTACACAGAGTCGAGGCCTTTTCTGCTCCTCATCCACCTTGCCAGTGAGTAGCTGGGAGGGCAAACAGCTGGGACAGCTAAGCTCAGCAAACTAAAGAGACATCCCACATCATACAATGTCACACTCAGCAAAACAGCTGGGGGAAGAAGGAGAAAAGCGGAGTGTTTAGAGTTATGGTGCTTGCCTTCCCAAGCAGCCATTGCACATAATAGACCCCTGCTTTCTTGGAGATAGCTGAACACCTGCCTGCCGATGCAAAGCATTGAATAAATATCTCCTTTTCTTTTGCTCATTCAGAAAGCTTTTCCTTTTCCTCTTAAACTATCTTTATCTCAATCCACGAGTCTTCACACTTTTATCCTTCCCATTATCTTCCCCATCCTATTCTGGCGGAAGAGCCTCTCTGAATGAGAGGCTGTGTGGGTCTCAGCTGCCTACTAAGGTTAGTCCACAATAACCAGGAATCATGTTATAAGTATAAAAATATATCTGTGTATTTACAGAGGATAAAAAAAAATAAAATGTGTCAACCAACTAGAGGAAAGCAGTTACCATATTGCAGTAGTCCTCATTAGGAAGCTAATATGATAATACTATAGAATCATAGAATATCCTGAGTTAGAAGGGACCCAAAAGGGTCATCAAGTCTAAGTCCTGTCTTTGGATAGGACAACCCTAGTATTCACACCATGTGTCTAAGGGCATTGTCAAAATGCTCCTTGAATATTGTCAGGCTTGGCTCTGTGACTACTTCCCTGGGGAGCCTGTTCCAGTGCTTCAGTGCTCTCTGTGTGAAGAAACTTTCCCTAATATCCAAACTTAACCTCCCCTGCCATTGTCTGGGGTCCTATCATTGGTTGCCAGAGAGAAGAGATCAATGCCTTCTCCTCTTATGAGGCAGTTGTAGACTGCAATGAAGTCTCTCAGTCTCCTCTTCTCAAGGCTGAACAGACCATGGGACTTCAGCTGTTCTTCATATGGCTTCTCCTCTAAATCTTTCAACTTTGTAGACCTCCTCTGGACATTCCCTAGTGCCTTCCTGTCTTTTTTATACTGTGGCACCCAAAACTGCACTCAGTATCCCATGCGGGCCATACCAGTGTAGGGTAGAGTGGAACAATCATCTCCATTGACTGGCTAGCAGTGCAGTGCTTGATCTAATTGCCAATTAATGGTTACAGAAGCATGTGCCGTAAAATATAGAAATGAAAAAGACTAGAACGATCCATGAACAGTTTCTTCCCTATTTCTCTAATCTATCTCCAATACACATGGTCCATCTCACAGGAGTGGAAAAAAAAATATTAGAACATCAGTCAATCTTTTTGCACTTGCTTTTCTGCCTCCTATGCCTGTCATTTTTAACTCTATGACTGATGCTGGAAGACATAGTGATGGTAGGTAAACAACAAAGAAACTACAGTCCTATAACACTTGTCCTGACAAGTGGTCAATTGATCTTGCACTCCTCAAAGCCCTGATGCAGCAGGTAGCCCACAAAATCTCCTGTGTATGGATGGTAAAAATTACATAAGGATACACAGGCAAGCGGACATGCCAGCAATTATCAGACACTGTAACTAGGTTCTAAAGACCTTTACTTCAAAGCAGTGCTGATGATTTGGTATTACACTTACTACATATCTGCAGCACACCATTTTGCCCCTCCTCTTTGTATAATTTTGAATAGCAAGTACCATTCCATATAGTTTCCATGCTAGTGGAAAACAAGGACTAAAAACAAGTTTTCAGTTGCACCAATGCCCTCATAAAATCTTCCCTTGTACCAAACAGAGCTCTTAGAAAACTAAAAGAAAAAGTGTATCATTCAGCTTCTCAGCTCTCTGCCTGTCCATCTGATGGCTTGAGTTATCATCTGAATAACTCCAGGGAAAACTGTAACAGTTTATCAATATTTTGAACACACAAGAAAACTGTGAGAATTTAATCCATTGTTCAGAGTTTATCTTAAAAGTGTGAAAACTCTAGAGGCAGAAAATCCAATATTTATTTAAAATAGAAAGGAAAGGATAATACAATGTTTACATTAGTCGTAGCTGAGAGCTGGTAGAATACACTCTCAAACAAGTGATCATGACAATATTTTCAGATGGAGTACATAATTCTGTTCCTTTAGGAATGGAGGATTGCATTGCGCAATACCTGGTAGAATTAGAAGAATGAGGTAAGACTTTCAAATTTTGAGTTTGAACGTCCAGTCATTCTCATGACAACAAACTGTAGTCTTTGGCAATGATATATGCTAGAGATGTAATTTCTGTTACAACATTTCTGAAAATCCTTGAGGGAGAACAAGCATATGAAAACCTGAATATAGAGTACGGTTCTTATAACTTCAAAATAAAATTACAGTACATATGCATAAAATAAATTTACTTTCATCCTACACACTGTTAGCAAGATGTATCACTAACAAAAATAACTCAGCCTTCAAACTAATTCTCTGTAACCCCATCTGATACTAAGTTGAAACAATGACATGTTGGAATTTTTACTCATAGCTATAAATAAGTGGTCTGCAATGCAAAAGCAAGTGAAGATTTTGAAGGTTCACAATAGGTATTTCCTTTCCTAACTCAAACAGAATGTGATTAATGTGATTGCCCTTACTTTTTCTATAAGATTTAATTACTGAATAACATTTTAAAAGCTCATGTGTAAAGGAAGGTGTTAAGTTTAGTTTAAGATCACTACAGGAACCTGGGCATCAGCTTGGTGTCCTACTTGTGGAGTTAGGTGGACTTCATGAGGTATTCCTTTAGAGTAGAAACATTCAATTTAAGTAAGCCACTTCAATAGCCCTGTGAGATCATTTAAATTATATTGGAGCCTCTCAGCATTAAGCAAAAAGATAGTTAAATACAGGAATCTCAAGTTTCAGTTCCAAGTTCTAATACAAACCTACATGCATATCAGCAGGGGATCACTAATCCCAGTAAACATTCTTCTTTTAAACAGAAGTCACCAAGAAAGATATTTCAACTAAAATAAATAAGAATTTTTAATACAAAAATTAAGGATAGTCATTAAAGTGTTTTCTTAAATTACTTCACTAACTGGTATGGTTTCCTGTATATGGCAGAGTCATGGGGTAGCTGGTGAATGAACCAACAAGGGAAGGTGCCCACCTGGACCTGCTGTTTGTTAACAGAGAAGGCCTTGTGGGGGATGTGGTGGTTAGGAGGATGCTTAGGACTAAGTGATCATGAGATGATAGGGTTTTCTGTTCTAGGCGAAGTGAAGAGGGTGGTTAGCAGGACAGTAGCATTAAATTTCCAGAGGGCAGACTTTGAACTCTTCAGAAGGCTGGTTGGCAAAGTCTCATGGGAGACAGTGCTTAAGGGCAAGGGAGCCCATGGAGGCTGGGAGCTCTTCAGAAAGGACATCCTAGCAGCTCAGGAGAAAGCCATCCTCATGTTCTGAAAAAAAAGCCGGCAGGGGAAAAAAACAGCTTGGTTGAACAGTGAGATCTTGAGTGATATCAAGAAGAAGAGGAATGTTTATGGGCTCTGGAAGAGGGGACAGACCTCTTGGGTGGACTACAGGAGGGAAGTGAGATTGTGTGGAGACAAAATCAGAAGGGTAAAGGCTCAATTAGATATCAGATTGGCAAAGTCGGTGAAAGATAACAAAAAATCTTTCTATAAATATATAAATAATAAAAGAAGGACTAGCGAGACCATACAGTCCCTATTGGATGCAGAAGGAACAACAGTGACAGGAGATGAGGAAAAGGCTGAGGTACTTAACGCCTTCTTTCCCTCAGTCTTTAATTGTAAAGAAAGTTGTTCCCTTTCTGTACAAACCCTGGAGCTAGAGGAGCAAAATGAGGCTCCCATGGTCCAAGAGGAGGTGGTCAGAGCCTTGATAGCCCAACTAGAAAACCACAAGTCTATGGGGGTGGATGGGATTCACCTGAGGGTATTGAAGGAGCTGGCGGATGTGCTAGCCAAACCCCTTTCCATCATCTTCCAACAGTCCTGGAAGACTGGGGAAGTTCCACTGGACTGGAGGCTGGCTGATGTTGTGCCCATCTACAAGAAGGGTCGCAGGGAGAATCCAGGGAACTACAGGCCTGTCAGTCTGACCTCAATGCCAGGGAAAGTCATAGAACAGGTTATCTTGAGTGCGATCATGAAGCACATGCAAGAGAACTGGGTGATCAGGCCCAGTCAACATGGGTTCACAAAAGGCAGGTCTTGCTTAACTAACCTGATCGCCTTCTACGACAAAGTGACTTGGCTGCTGGACGAGGGAAAGGCTGTGGATGTGGTATTCCTGGACCTCATTAAAGCCTTTGGCACAGTTTCTCACAGCATTCTGCTACGGAAACTATCAGCCTCTAGCCTGGACAGGTGCACACTCTCCTGGGTGGAAAACTAGTTGGATGGCCGGGCCCAGAGAGTGGAGGTAAATGGAGTTAAATCCAGCTGGAGGCCAGTTCCAAGTGGGGTTCCCCAGGGCTCAGTGCTGGGTCCAGCCCTGTTCAATGTCTTTATCAAAGACCTGGATGAAGGCATTGAGTGCAACCTTAGCAAGTTTGCAGATGACATTAAGGTGGGTGGAAGTGTGGATCTGCTGGAGGGTAGGGAGGCTCTGCAAAGGGATCTGAACAGGCTGGACTGCTGGGCTGAGTCCAATGGCATGAGGTTTAATACAACCAAATGCCGAGTCCTGCACTTGGGGCACAACACCCCTATGCAGTGCTACAGACTAGGAGAAACCTGGCTGGAAAGCTGCCAGGAGGAGAAGGACCTGGGGGTGTTGGTTGACAGCCAACTGAACATGAGCCAGCAGCGTGCCCAGGTGGCCAAGAAGGACAATGGCATCTTGGCTTGTATCAGAAATGGCATGACCAGAAGGTCCAGGGAATTTATTCTCCCTCTGTACTTGGCACTGGTGAGACCGCATCTTGAATACTGTGTTCAGTTCTGGGCCCCTCACCACAAGAAGGATGTTGAGGCTCTGGAGCGAGTCCAGAGAAGAGCAACGAAGCTGATGAAGGGGCTGGAGAAGAGGCCTTATGAGGAGCAGTTGAGAGAGCTGGGGTTGTTTAGCCTGGAGAAGAGGAGGCTGAGAGGAGACCTCATTGCTCTCTACAACTCCCTGAAAGGAAGTTGTAGAGAGGAGGGTAATGGCCTCTTCTCCCAAGTGACAGGGGACAGGACAAGAGGAAATGGCCACAAGATCTTCCAGGGGAGATTTAGGCTGGACATTAGGAAAAATTTTTCACACAAAGGGTCACTGGGCACTGGAACAGGCTACCCAGGGAGGTGGTTGATTCACCTTCCCTGGAGGTGTTTAAGGCACGAGTGGATGAGGTGCTGAGGGGCATGGTTTAGTGATTGATAGGAATGGTTGGACTCAATGATCCGGTGGGTCTCTTCCAACCTGATTATTCTATGATTCTATGAAATATCTCACCATTATGCAATTAACACAATAGATTCTTACCTGGGATACCATGACAGACTGTTCTACTAAGCATGCAAAGGGTGTCCTTCCTTTTTGCACTTGAATGTTTATAAAATTCCTACTTACAAAAATCTAAGTAATTTTCTCAAAAATAAGGAAATAAGGTAGACTTTAATCCATTAAATCCACAACTATTAATTTTAGTAGATCCCATTTACTCACAATGTTTTTTCCAAGGTACTAGCATTTATTTAACAGTATCGAGTCTGAATAACCTGATAAACAATATTTTTTCTTATTTTGTAGAGGAATACACATGCAACTTTAAAATTACACTCTACTTATAATGACACAAAATCTGCCACTCTAATGAACTATGGCCAAGAACTTCTAGAAAAGTGTAAGAACAACAGTTGCAGATGAGGACAGAAGTCTTGAACTGCAGAGGTTGCTCATTTGTTGTTTATGAGGCACCTCTCTATATTCGTAAGCATCTATTCAGCCATTGAACATATTTAATATTTGTATTGTGAACTCAGTCAGGAACCACTAGAAAATTAGTGAACAGGTCAGTTCTTTTACAGATGCTTGAAGCTATTGCACATATTATTGTGAAGACAGAAAGCAGAAGGAGGATGACACTCTTCTCACACTTCTTAATTAGTCCGCACTAATTTGCAGTGACATTCTTTCATAAATAGATATTCATATTTCTTTACTATTTAATATCTTCAAGTAAAAAACACTATGCGAGCTGACACAGCATTAAGATTTTGTAGTATTACTACTGTAACAACAAATCATTACAAATACAAATAAATACAAATATCTAATTTTTTGTCAGTAATCCATTTCAATAATAAATGTGTTTCTCTCCCATCTCACTAACGTATACATTTCAAACTAAACTACAATGAATGTATCTTTTATTTCATCACAGCTAAAACCAGAACAGGTGATCTGAAAGGACAAATGTTCCACAGATTAATTTGCTCTGTATATTCTTTTCCAAAAGACTTATGCCTCAGGGAAGACCTGTGTGTAGCTCCAGATCCTCCATATATGAGTTTACTATGTAAGCTGTAGAATTGGACTATTCACTTTCATTCCCAAAGCACATGGCAACTGCAAGTAGCCTGCTATAGCTACTATAAAGAGCATCCAGTCTAATTTGAGGCTTTCTTGGAGCAAATGAGCTTCTGGGATGTTCATGGATCATAAAACCTCATGGTTTGGTAAAGGTGGGGTATTACAAAGTAACTCAAACTCTAAGAAAAACTTTCCATGTATATTTGGGCATTTCAAAAAAGGCAATTACAATGATACTATTGCATCCCATAGCTAATTACTAAAAGTAATAATAGATACAAATAAAACCCACTTCCCAGAAAGACACTCAAATTAAACAGATTTTGAGTATCTTACACACAATGTTATGCATGGACAGTAGTTCTGCCATTCACATTCATAACATCATAGTTGGAGCAAATTTCTGCACACAGACACAGCTTACACCTCTTCCTTTCCAGTGGAAACAAAAAACATCTGAAACAAAACACGGGCCCTAGAGCCAATCAACTGAAAAATTAAAAGATTTTTTGGGAGTTGCCCAATCTGGTAGCCTGATGGAGATAAGGTTGCTGCAGCTCCCGGTTTTTAATCTGTGATTTAGAAGCAGTAGTAAGGTCAAGCATGTCTTCCCAAGAGGCACACACATGGATGCAACACACATGTGCAGAGGATGACAAACAGATAGAAACACTCTGCACACAAACACAAATGGTACAAACAGCCTCATCCTTCTCCAGCTGATCAGGAGGAAGGGTAATTTATAGTTGGAAGTGTGCTCAGGAACTCAACATGGGTTCCTCCTGTAACTTGCTCTAGACTCAGTCTACATAGTAGCTGGCATCTGGGTTCCCAGTATTCACACTTGCTGGCACCTGGACATACAGGTTTGAGGCCTGCAGCTCCCCTTCAGCTGCAGATACAGATCCCTTTTTATCTTCGACACACTCACACATCCCTACTCACTCTAGCATTCTATAGAATCATAGAATAGTTAGGATTGGAAGAGACCTTAAAGATTATCTAGTTCCAACCCCCCAGCAATCAGCAGGGGCATCTCACTAGATCAGGTTACAAGCTTGAGTCTTTAATTAGGGCAGGGGAGTTATTCTCCCATCACTATACCTCCGCTTCACTTTAGGTGTGCAGAGATGAGTCTTTTCTCAGATAAGCTAAGGAAGATTTTCTTCTGCCAAGAACACAGCTATTTTTACTTCGAAGTTCGTAATTTAGTGCTAGCCCATTATTATATTGCAATGCCGCAGGCTTGGGGAAGAGTGGCTGGAAAGCTGACCAGAGGAGAAAGACCTGGGGGTACTGGTTGAAAGCTGGCTGAACAGGAGCCAGCAGCATGCCCAGGTGACCAAGAAAGCTAACAGTGTGGCCAGCAGGACCAGGGGAGTGATCGTGTCCCTATACTCAGTGAGGCTGGACCTCAAATACCATACTTAGTTTTGGGGCCCCTCACTACAAGAAGGTCATTGAGGTGTTGGAGTGTGTCCAGAAAAGGGCAATGAAGATGATGAATAGGCTGGAGAACAAGTGTTATGAGAGGGAACTGGGGGAACTGGGTAGGTTTAGCTTAGAGAAAAGGAGGCTTAGGGGAGACCTTATCACTATCTACAACTACCTAAAAGGAGGTTGTAGCGAGTACTTCTCACAAGTAACAAGTGATAGGCAAGAGGAAATGGCCTCAAGTTGTATCAGGCAAGGTTCAGATTAGATGTCAGGAAAAATTTCTGCACTGAAGGGATTATCAGGCACTGGAACAGGCTGCCCAGGGAAGAGATTGAGTCATCATCCCTGGAGGTACTTAAAAGACAGCTAGATAAGAAACTCAGGGATATGGTTTAGTAGTAGACAGGTACAGTTGAACTTGATCTCAAAGGTCTCTTAGGACGAAATGATTCTATTGTTCTATGACACTTTCGATGTTTATGTTCTAAAATCCTATTTGAACTATTCTAAACTAAGCTCCTAAAAATCAGTAACTTTAAAGTCTCCAGATAGTAAGTTGTTTAAAACCAAGTTTAGGCAGCTTGAAGGTAGAAGATGACTTTTTGAGATTAGTATTAACAATAGAGCTATGAACAGCTTGATGTCTGCATCTGATAGCTCCAAGAAGCTTTACTGATAGCAATAAAAAGATCCTTAGGCTTCACAAACATTACATTCAGTCATAAATTTTTGGGACTTCCTTCTTTATCGTTTTTTTGGCCCTTGTTTCATGTAAAGGATGTTTGATCAAGTCAGTGTAAATTCAGAAAACTTCTAGATATAATATAATTAAGATCAAATTGAACAATGGAAGCCTCAGGAAAACAGGTCACAGAAATGCTTGCAAATTCAGAAGAGTGATGATTTTAGAAAATGAGTTTTAAAAATCAGAAATTCAAAGTGAAATCTCATAGAAACACTCTATTCTTCCAGACTTACCCATTATTTCCAATATTCTACTTCTGTATCATGCCAGACTAAATTAATTGCTATTCTGCAATTATAAAAAGACAACTTACCAAATCAGAAAGTCTTCTCCAGTTTCTTTCTCTGTTTCACTGTCTACTTACCTCATAAAGTATTTATTCTTTTTCCATTTTAATAGGCTAAGGTACCAGAATCATCTTGATATTTTATATGCATATTAAATACTTAAGTTCATAAAGTGTTATTAAAAGCTGCCAAAGCCTAAGGCTTGGAGAATGAAAATACATTCCTGTCTGCTTTCTTTGTAGCATGCAGTGATGCAACAATATTATTTTCTTTTGTGATACAGACCTGATAAGAGAACATCCATTATGATTCTTCACTGACTAAACAGCAGCCCCAGAATACAAGTTCTACACCATTTTATATTAAAAAAAAATATATAGTCCATTGCCTCAGAGTGCCAAAACAGAAGTAGAAATGTAGTTGAGTTGTATATCTAAATGAAACAAACACAGAGAGAGCCTGAGTTTCTTTACCTCTTAGTTGCTAACTTGTACCCCAAAATGGTTTTAACCTGTGCTGGCCACTACTCTGCCAGATTCTTCTCATGGATGGCTGGGTGAGACAAGGACCAGTAGTTGTCCCTGTAACATGGTATGTAAGAAGAAGTCTACATCAAGTTTCCCCTCCAGCACATCATACAGCCTTCCAATATGATCCTGTCAGGCTTTGTACTCTTTCTAATATGAATTGACAAATTTATAGAATAATTCAGGTTGTGAGAATGACTCCTGAGGGTCATCACACCCAGCTTCCTACACAAAGCACACCTACCCTCAAAGTCAGGTGAGATGGCACACGCACACTTCTTTTGTAATGAAACAAGCATATGCCTCCAAGTTCCACAGAGATTAATATGCACAAGCAAAGACACTTAAATGTAAAAACATTACAATTAATTTTACACTATACTTACTTCACTTCATTTAAAAAAAAAATATTCTTCCCTACACTTAAGTGTAGGGATCACTGTATTTCATTCTTTCCCATCAGTACTGATATAGATAGATTAAAATGTTACGTATTTCAGATAAAAAAGTACTTTCTTAAATTATGTTTCACCGTTATTAAGAACTAAAAATGTGTACTAATAATATATCAACATATTAATATTTAAGACAACGCTTTTCAGAAAATCCAAAACTTGTTACAACCCCACCTCAAAAAGAGATTTCTTCTTTCTTTAAAGACACCAGTTTTGATTCATTATACATAACTTACACTTATGGAAAAAGAAGAGCTTAATGCATAGTTTAAGCATAAATATTTCAGCTCTTTCAACTTCTTGAATCACAGAATAAATTTTAGGTGAAATGGCAATATTTCAGTTTTATAAATATGAGAACAATATTAATTTATTATTATATATGTGTTGAAATACAAATTCAATAGTTCTCCCAAGTCTAACCTTCAGGTAAAAGAAAGATTTTAAAATGATAAATATATTAATCATGCTTAAATTGCTCCCTAAACAGAGGCTTGAGCAGATGAAAAAGTGCTATTCCATTTTGGCAGAATGGTTCACATCATGGCACAATGCAGAATTAATTCTATAAACAGTAGGCTGATTTTAGTAGTCAGCAAAACATAGTAAATACTAAATTTCTTAGTGTTAAAGCAAGAAGAAGGATACAATAGGAATTAAAAAAAAATAATCCCACCTATCTGCATTTTTCTGATTGGATATTATCTACGAGAGTTAGTGAACTGCCACATATTCGCCAAATCACACTGGCAGAAATATAAAATATTCACCTGTTTTAGGGTCAACAGAGAAATATGGCTGTCCCTGAAGAATACTGTACACTACTCTGGCACTGTTTCCATATGTAGGGTCATCTGCATCTGTGGCTGTCACCTGTAGAACAGAGGTACCTGTATATACAGGAAAATATAAGTTAATCAAAGAACAAAAATAATTTCCTGTCAAATATAAATATTTTTAGATGCATTTTTAAAATCTTTGCAGTCCTTACATTCTACAATTGTTCATGTTAGCATGGACACAAGAAGTTCCTTTTTGTATCTCTACTGGATATTTAGCAAAAGGTATAGCAAAGGTGTCTGCATATATAAATATAGTGTTTTCTGGTTTCTGAATAGCTCAAATGCATACATAATATAGATAATTATATTTGCATAGCAGATATAAGGATACCTTGATGAATTTGAGGTTGAATATTTTATTAAAATCAAGCTGGTGCAAGTAGTCTGTTCATGGCTATTCAGGAGTTACTGGTAAAACTGACTTTATTACTGTATTTGTGTTTATGTGGCAAGGTAAATAAATATGAATTAAAGTTAGTATAATTTTCTTAAAATATTCTAGGAAACTAGAATGTTGGTTTGCTATCTGAACTTAGAATAAGAGTTCCTTCAAATCACATCAGATCACTTCAAAGGAGAGGAAATGTGTTTTTCCCCCTGACCTACAACTTAAGCAAATACCGTAATGATATCATTCCGTAGCCAGTTTGGCAATAATTTCTAACTTGAGGTGGAAAAGCTGTGATCTTTCTAACTTCTAGTTAACCTTGTTGAATTCAAGTGTTAAGGCCTGACCATACTAATTTGTTGCTTTGCCTTTATTCATGGCTTCATTATTTTACGTTAGAATCTTGTGGAATCATTAAAAATTAATAGTTTACTGATACAAAATGATTTTTATTTTTAATTGCACACAGCCCAAACATTCCCATCCAATAGTTGCAGTCAGCCAACTACTAGTGTTTTCTACATAGAGTGCTTCCAGGAAAACAGGCTGGGTTGTTGTTTGTTTGTTTGTTTGTTTTTTCTCCCACATCAATGAGCAATAAAAGCACTTGGATTCTATGCTCTGCCTTTTAAAATAAGGAGAGGAGAGAAGAAAGTCTCTGAAGGGTGACAGAACTTTGAACTCTCAGTATTTCTTGTATTTTCTTCTTCTGAAATAGCCAAAATCTGTTCATCCATTCCAAAACCTCCCATGATTTTCTAGAACTCTGGGAAAGGTGCAAACGGGAACTCAACCACTTAGACAGAGATTCCTTTTTTAAAAAAGTAGAGTATAGAATCCAACTGCTTGTATTTCTTATGGATGTGTGACAAAGAAACAGGGCTAGTGAAAGCTGTGACCTCACATAAGCAGCTTACAGGTCATGAATAAAAGCATGAATGGAATGCTAGTATACCTTAAAATCGACCACAGTTGTTTTCTAATACATCCAGATCTCTTTCCCAAGAAATACCTGATATCAGTAATTTGGTATTTAATAGTGGCAAAGTGTTTTCTTTCCATCTAAAAGAACACTTAAAATAACCAGTTTTAACTCAACCCCCTGTCTCACCTCTCATTCAGAGCAAAGTAGCTCATCAGATTCTTAACTTTTTCACCGTATTACACAAGCATGCCTAGTATCTTTTAAAATATACTTGTACTGGCCTTTTGCCTAACTCTTGTCTGATTCGCTGAGCACTGAGAAAAGGCAGCTTGTCAAAGCTACAGGTTAGAGTGCCTTGTGAGAAAAAAAGGTAAAGAGGGTACCTTTACCTTTCAATTTTTCCATTCAAAGTTAACATCATTTAGCTTATCCACATGACATGCAAATTATGATTCCAAATGTATTTGTACCAATCAGATGCAGCATCAGTTTTTCCTGTTGATCTGTGTGTAATGAAAGATTGGATGCAAAAGTGCGCAGTACAGCTCCCTTGCTATTTTTAATGTTAACAATTCTGAAGAAAACAACCTAATCCAAAAATAATTATCTAATTTCCCTGGAGACCTCAGAATAGATATAAACATTGGACTTAGAGGCATACCTTCCTTCTATGCTTTCTTCACTAACCTAAAGTGCCTGTCAGGAACTCCTCAAAATTTTGCTATGAAAGCATTTTGACACTCCAGTTAGGTAATAAAAATTACTTTTTCCCCAAAGTGGAGGCTCTGATTATTCAGAGTACAGATACAATTTCACATGATTTCCCACTACAGTTTAGAGATTACACATTGGGAATTCTGTTTTCTTAGCTAATGCTTTATACAGAGCTGTAAAATATGTCTGCATGCTCTGGAAGCTTTGCCTTTTTTCTGTTATCAAAAATAAAGATAATTTCAGTTGGGAAATCAAGTTTCAGTTTAATTTCAAAATATTTTATTTTGTTTTTCCCTTTTTAAAATCATGTTTACTATTAAAATTTTTTTATGTTATATATCAAAGAAAAACTGAAACGAAATACTTCAATCTTTCTCTCTGAAGATGGAGTTCTTATGTTTAATGAAGCAGTTCAATAAAACATGTCTTTTCAGAATGCAAATCTGACTGCATGACTTTCCATAGCTTACTGCACTGTTAAAATCACAAAAGGATCAATACTGAACAAAAAGCATAAGAAGTGAAAAAAAGGTGAAGGTTAATGACCACAGGGATTACCTTTGTAACTAAACTAATATTTAAAATTGCCTTAAAACACTAAGAAGTCAACATGTTTTAGTGTCATTTTATATTAGAAAACATTGATTTCATCAGGAAATCAACACTTTGAGTCCACTCTGAGTCATTATATTACTGATCCAAGTCCTCACTGTAGAAAATCAATCTTTTTTTTTTTTTTGTCAGCTACCTTCATGAGAAAATAAAAATCAAAGAATACAGGGAGACAAGTAAGAACTTCTCTTACAAATCATATTTACAAACACTGTGAATGTTGTTTTCCAAATTATCTGAAATTAAAACAGCCTCACATTATAATACCCTGAAAAGAAGTTCAGAGAAGTCCAGTATGTTTCTTAATTCCCTGAGTAGAATTTATTTGGACTATTATTCTTACATACGATCTCAACATTGGAAAATTTAATATGCTACATTTTTACTTGCTTCATAGTTATTTGAAAATGAGCAGATACAGAAGGCTTTTACTGCTTGAAAAGTTTTTTTTATTTCCTTTTACATTTAGATGATGACGACTCTTCATAAACCTTAAACCAGAGCATAGTTATAGCTCTAAATAAAACTGTTTCTTTTCACACTGCAGAAGAAATAATGTCAGATATAAACTTTAGTTCTCGACCCTACTTTTACGAAAAAGGTTGAGTAGGCGAGGAATGGATGTTTTCTTTTAGCTTTTTCAGCACAGTACATAAAGCATAAATAATAAGTTGATTTTGTGCTATAGTGGACACTGTGATCTAATATACGGCAAATAATTTAATGAAATTTAACTGTGTTTTCTTGTCAGTGACCTAAAAAGAAAAGCCATAAAGGTAGTACAGCTTTTACAAGTAGATCAAGAAGAGTTCTGCTTGTGGGAAAAGTACCACCTGCTGAAACTAAACAGCTTAACGGGGATCAAAAATACCACCTGCCATCGAAAATTCTTTAAATCACCGTCTAAAAACGCACCAGATATTTTTAAAATACTGAAACATCCTTAGGAATTCATAAAATAAGAACAAGGAGTTCACTTATGTATAGGCTTCACACATAAATGTAAAAAACCACGCTAATTACAGAACTAATATAAATTGTATAAGGATCTTCAGTATTTGACAAAAAGAATATATGGTGCAGAAGGAGCAATATAGTTAGTCTTCCTGAGATTGCAGACAACAAAATGCTTTCAGTATGCATCAAGCAGAAACAAATAAAACAGGGGAAAAGAAAATAATGATATTAAAAATTATAATAAATTAAATAAAATATGCACCTATATTTCAATCTTCTGGATGTCTGCTGGAAGTACAATTCAGCAGAAAGGAAGCAGTCCAGGAGGTTCCTGGAGTGCACAGAAGAACTTCCTCACACAACTGGTGAGTGAACTGACAAGGTAAGGCGCCCTCCTGCTGTTTGTGAACAGAGAAGGTCTTGTGGGGGATGTAACCATTTGAGGACACCTGGGACAAAGCAATCATGAGATGGCAGAATTCTTAATTCTAGGAGAGGTGAGGAGGGGGCTTAGCAGAACAGTCACAATAAACTTCCAGAGGGCAGACTTTGGACTGTTCAGAAGGCTGGTTGACAAAGTCTCATGGGAGACAGTACTTAAGGACAAGGGAGCCCATGAGGGCTGGGAGCTCTTCAGAAAGGAAATCCTAGCAGTTCAGGAGAAAGTCAACCCCATATTCTGGAAAAGGAGCCAGCAGGTTAAAAAAATCAGCTTGACTGAGCAGGGAGATCTTGAGGGATGTCAAAAAGAAGAGGAATGTCTATGAACTATGGAAGAAGGGACAGGTGTCTTGGATGGACTACAGGGAGGAAGTGAGATTGTGCAGAGGAAAAATCAGGAAGGCTGAAGCCCAACAGAAATCAGATTGGCCAAGTCTACGGAAGATAACAAAAAATCTTTCTATAAATACATTAACAATAAAAAGAGGACCAGAGAGAATATGCAGTCCCTATGTAGTACAACAGTGAAAAAGGATGAGGACAAGGCTGAGGTACTTAATGCTTTCCTTGCCTCTGTCTTTAATAGTAAGGAAAGTTGTTTCCTGTGTGTACATCCCCAGGAGTTAGATGAGCAGAACAAAGCTCCCAAGATCAGTGAAGAGGTGGTTAGAGACTTGCTTGCCCAGCTAAACACCCACAAGTCTATGGGGCCAGATGGAATCCATCCAAGAGTACTGAAGGAGCTGGTGGATGTGCTGGCCAAACGCCTTTGCATCATCTTCCAAAAGTCCTGGCTGACTGAGGAAGTTCCACTGGACTGGAGGCTGGCTGATGTTGTGCCCATCTACAGGAAAGGTCGGAGAGAGGACCCAGGGAACTGCAGGCCTGTCAGTCTGACCTCAGTGCCAGGGAAAGTCATGGAACAGGTGATCTTGAGTGCGATCATGAAGCACATGCAAGAGAACCAGGTGATCAGGCCCAGTCAACACGGGTTCACAAAAGGCAGGTCTTGCCAAACTAACCTGATCACCTTCTATGACAAAGTGACTTGGCTGCTGGACGAGGGAAAGGCTGTGGATGTATCTTCCTGGACCTCAGTAAAGCCTTTGACACAGTTTCTCCCAGCATTCTGCTTCAGAAACTGTCACCTCTGGCCTGGACAGGCGCACACTCTCCTGGGTGGAAAACTGGTTGGATGGCCGGGCCCAGAGAGTGGTGGGAAATGGAGTTAAATCCAGCTGGAGGCCAGTGACAATGACGTTCCCCAGGGCTCAGTGCTGAGTCCAGCCCTGTTCAATGTCTTTATCAATGACCTGGATGAAGGCATTGAGTGTATCCAAAGTAAGTTTGCAAATGACACTAAGTTATGTGGAAGTGTCGATCTGCTGGAGGGTCGGGAGGCTCTGCAAAGGGAACTGAACAGGCTGGACTGCTGGGCTGAGACCAATGATATGAGGTTTAACAAGGCCAAATGCCGGGTCCTGCACTTGGGGCACAACAACCCTGTGCAGTGCTACAGGCTAGGAGAAGCCTGTCTAGAAAGCTGCCAGGAGGAGAAGGAACCAGGGCTGAGGGTGTAAGGTTGGGGGGTGTTGGTTGCCATCCCAGACTAACTATTCAATTTTTTTCTTTTGAAAACAGTAACTTGTCTAATGTCACTGTAAAGTAATATTAAGATTCAGACTACTACAGAATTATGACTAACGTTTGTAAGAATACCATATTTTGAGAGGATGGAAAGAAAATTTTTATAAATAGAATTAACCAATAAAATCTAATTATATTAGCTGCTTTTGACTTTGAGGATAACATTGACTTCCTTTCCACTGCCTTTCCTCCTACAAAGATAATCCTTACACAGGGAGAGGAAATAAACAACTGACTAAAACAGTCTCTGTTAAAGACAAAGGAAATTGAAGAAAGAGGAAGGCAGTTACGCTTTTTTGGAGGCAGACGATAAAGGAAAAAATTCTCACCAAGACAGTCTGTAGCATGATGTAAGACAACTGAGATAAGAGCTATTATGCTACTGAAATGAAATGCAACACTTGAGTGTAGCTTTGTAATACTTACCACAAAGTGTATTACTTAAATAATCTTGGTATTATGACATAACTCACAGAAATACTGCCCTTCTCTACCTCCATAAATTTCTCATGGTAATTTTTTTCTTAGTAGTATGCTTCAATGGTTTAAAAAGGGAATTCTACATTAAAGACATGTCCTGTTATATGAACTAGCATTACTGTGTAGATGGAATGGAGACCTACATGTTTAAAGCTCTGAGAAGTAAAAGATGACATCACGGAGCTCAGTATAGGACAGGAAGCTATGGCTTAAGAGAACAATGAACAATTTGCATTTAAGGAATGAAAATATATTTGATCTATAATTTTAAATACTGACAAAACAAGAATGATTAATACAGGTTGTTCTTCCGTCTGAGACCCAGAAGAGGCTATTAGAAATAATAATGTTAATAAATAATTCTAATAAAATGTGGGAGGAGGAAGAAATGGAAATTGTGAGGAAAGATGAGATAGCAATTCCCAGTTAGATGAAAACAGAATGTGGAAAGAAGAAAATTCATAAAATGGAAGTTGAAAGGCAATATGGGAACAATGACTTATGAAAGAATAAGAGAGGAAGAAACAAAAGAAAGAAGTTTCTCCCTTTTACCATGGGAGAAAAAGGCTTAGAGTTTTCAGCAGCTGAGAAGAGACACCTGAAACAGTACACTGTGAGAGGACTTGGAAAAGAAGAGAGGACTGGAATGAAAGAAAGATGCCTTTGAGGAACAAAGTATTAGAACAAGAAAATTATGATACATATTATTTTTCAGAATATGATGAGGAAATTTTAAGAAGAAAATGAAGGAACTACTCATATGTGTCAGTGTAGTGGCAGTAAGAGAAAGAATGAAGAGGCAGTAATAAAGTCAGGGGAAAAGAAAGAGAACAGGCAGAATTTTTATATCCTTTTAAAATTTTATATTTAGTAAGCTTGATAGTTAATTTAATACAATATGATTTTTCATGGTGTATAGGAAAGGATACTTATTCTTGAAAAAGCTTCTAGCACAAAAGTCTTATTTCCATCTGTTTATCCTAGACTAGCTAGGTAGCTTTGATGTTGTTATATTAAGGTTACAAACTAAATTCAACACAAGAGAAGCAATAGATAAAAAAGATTGATTGCATAATATAGCACCTCAAAGAATATCTGAACATTTCTAACAGGGAAAGCTTTTCTGAATGTCAATTCACTTTATAAGAAGCTTAATAAAGGTAAATAAACATATGACACCATGATCTAAAATAATCTAGAAAATTACATTCCTTTGTTTAATTCTGTGAATTGCGTAGACTTCTACATGTAGACATAAGAGAATACCATAAAGTGTGTAGCTGAATGAGGATATATGAATATACCTTTTTTCTAGAGTGGAAAGTACCATTTGCACAGGAATATCTGTTAAACAAGAATAAGAATTACTTTCCTTTAAAGTCGGCATGTGTGTACTAATTTAATATATATGTTCCAAATTGTTACTTGGAACAAGGTTGCATTTCATGTCTTCTTATCATCTCTTCTCAACTGTAATATCATTCATGTACAATCAACAATACAATAATATGTAATAACTTCCTCAAAGACTATGTGGCATTTTCACTCTTAAAAAGTTGTTGAATAGAACAATTAGTTTTTCTTACCCATTTCAGACATCTCTGGTACAGTAACAATGTATGGTCCATCTGTAAATTTTGGTGCATTGTCATTGATATCCTGCACTTTGATAATAAATTCAGATTCAGGCTCGAGTGGCTTGTTTGTCCGTCTATCGATAGCTTGCGCATGAAGCACATAATGTGTCTTCTGCTCTCGATCCAGGCTTTTGGTTGAATGGATGTCTCCAGTTGTGTCATCAATAATAAAGATAGTCCCTGCCCCTTCTCCAGTGAGAATATATTTGACTGATCCATCACCTTTGTCGGAATTGGAATGCAGCTGTAGAATATATAAACATAAAAACACATAAAACACCATATTAAATTTCATAAAAGATTATTGCACATAAGATATAAAACTAATAATATTACTATTAGCACCATTCTACTTATTTCTTACCCTTCCCAACTTTTGACGTAATTCTTCATGTGCTATTTCTGTCAAATCAATCATTTTGTTCAGGGTTGTTTCCACCCAGCCTAGCTCATTTTTTAAGCTGGGATTAACTCACGCATTTGCAATTACTTGTCCATTCTTGAAAACTTCCCTAATTGAGAATATTCTACTAACTGAAGTGGGGTTTATTTTATTTTGGCTTGGTTTTAGTCCTTCTAGAATTTATCTTATAGCACATATTGACAGAAGCGCAACCTTAAGCACTAAGCCTGAAAAAGTCACACTGAGGTTTGTTTGCTTCAATGACTGTAGTTCAGTCCCACTATCCATGCTATCTTCCGTTGTGCCAAGGACAGAAGCATTTACTGCAAAAGGAAACTGAGCAGTGTGACAGCAACAGATGTCTGCCAAAGACTACTCTATCCTTCAATAAAACACAGCCATTTTCTCTGGTTGTAGTTTGGGAATTTTTATTAGAAAGTCATTTAGTTTGCCAGCATTTAAATTATTTATAATCAAGTAATGAACTTTGATACATTCAGCATTTTCATTGTTCCTAACACACTTTGTGCCATAAAATACACATTGAGTTTGAGTTTATTGACGGAAAAAAAAATAGAAAAGTTAGAAAAGTCAGTCAGCACTGTGGTGTATTAAAATATAACATGAAATAGCTACCCATTAAGTTTCTGTGATTCTAACTTGACTTTAAAGAATTGCCTGCTTAGACTAAAAATGAGCACGTGTTCTCTGAGAAAAAGTGATGTTCTTAAGAGGTTGAGAGGCTTTGTGTTTGTTTTTTTCTCTAAATCAACTTTGAGAACAGAATCTGTTTATTGAGATGCACAATTATAACAAAGTGACAAGGCAGAAATGAACAGTTTCAGGTATTATACAGTTATATTGTAATATTAAATCAGAAAGGGTAGTTTCTAATTTTAATAATTCACTCATTCTTATCCTTATTCCACTGCCCTGACTAACTCACAGTACCTGTGATGTGGCATAACTAAGTTTCTATACAGAACCTGAGCAAAGAAGAAGCAGAATGCCTGTTATTACTTTAAATTAATGGAAAACAAGGTGTCAGTTTCCAGACTCCTTCCTCTTCTCTCAGTTCAGAAATCATTTAGGGTTGGATGGACAGAAAATAAGACTCCTGGAGGCACATATAATCTGGTTTTTTTTTTTATTTAAATCATAAGATACATTCTATTTTTTTTCACTCTCTCCTTGTACCTTTTTTTGGCAGGTCTTTCTCATGCCTTTGAAATTATTTAGCATTATTTAGGAATAAGCATATGGGGTTTCACGACATTTCTCATCTCTTGTATAAAATCTATGAAATTATGGTGTCATGTATGATTTTTATCTTGTCCAGTCGGCGTTGGGAGGATGAGAGGTGGAGTCTAATAAAATCAAGATTGTCAGATCTTCATGCAACTCCAGTCAATGCACCATATATTTATTTGAGCCACAAGAAGATCTAACTGAATAACCAAACCGTGGATCCTTTTTTTTTTAATTTATTTTTTAAAAATAGAAGAAAGAAAGAGGCTTAGAAAGGATCTGTTTGCTTGGATTTGCATTTACAGGACAGCAGGACAGTCTTATACCTTTCCTTTATGGTTGCAATGGGCAAAATCCTGATTATATCCTTCCTATCCTCAGAATAATGCTGTATTCTAATAACAAAGGAATAAGACCCTCAACAGAAAATGTCAGGTATCCAAACTTCCTATAAAGTCAAAATAGTCTCTGAAGTTCTTCATTCCCCCAAAACCACAAAAGAATAGCAGCCATTCTGGTATTCTAGCCGTAGTTTGCTGGTATTCTAATTTTTCAGAAACAATCAGAATTGGTTTTCTCTTGCTGTGTGTTCCTTTCCTGATAAAATACAATGTTCCCATTTGCAAATGTTAATATTTACCTCAGAAAGATTGTCTGTAATTTATGGAAAAAAACCCAAAACAAAACAGGAGGAAACATGTATGCAAATTTGCTGAGTTTATGAAGATATTCAAGTTAAAGCTATCACAAACTGGAAAAAGAACAGAACACTCTCCATCCTCGTTATCTCCTTTTAACTCTGCATGCATATATGCATGTAAAAGCACATCCAGTTATCCTATGCACACATCCATGCAAAAATTGCTGTATTCATAACTGGCATTATGAAATTTTGAACCACTTAAGAAATTGGTTACATAGACAGGTAAGAAATTAACCAAATAAGGAACTTCTGTAGAACTTTAGGGGCAAACTTTCTTCAAAAAAAACAAATATCAACATACACACAGTGTTGCAATACCATATTGCAGAAAGGCACATTTAGAAATTCACTGTGATAGCACAAAATATCTGGAACATATGGAAAAATTAATAACATTAGGGTTTTTTTGCTATAAAGAAACAAATACTTGTACTTGTCATCAATAAAGAACATCCAGGTACATTTTGAGTCAGAGTGTTACTAACATCTAAAAAGTAATACAAGTTAAGAAACATGAAAGATTCTCCGTTGATTGCACAGTCAATCAATTATATATTATGCTTGCTAAGCACCATATTACCTAACAAACTGCAGTTGAAAAATACAGGCAGAAATGTCACTAGAAGAAGAATATCAGGGCATTAATGAACACTGAAAGCCTTCAGTTTGCAACTGGGCGTTTTACATTGCAGTTGTAAGTCAACAACTGAAAGCTAGGGAAAAACAAAAGGAGTACCTGCTTCCCTACCTCCTGATATTTCTTATGTTGTTTGAAGTGCAACACTTTGGTTTGTACCTATTAATTTCTAATGTTAAGTTTAAAATTCACATAGGAGAGTTTTACAGAGCACTTCTACTGCGTAACAGGCCTTGCCTTTGTAAGTTGGTTTATGTTTCAGTTTTTCTGTAAAGATTAAACAACTGTCTACTTTAATTCTTCCATCTCAGTACAAATTGGCCTGCACAGAAAAACATCAGGGCTTCTCTTGAATGCTTTTTTGCAATATGTTTTGTGCTGAAGAGAGCCTCTGGGAATCCCTGCTTAAGACAATGCCAACCAGATTAAAGAGACGTGTCCCTGAGCATGGCACACTTTCTTTTCCCTGCATACTATGAAATCATCTCCACAACAGGCGGTTTGTTTCACAAAAGTATGTCTAATTAGAACAAATGTGGTTCACTGCTTAGGTTACAAATACATGGTTAGGGAGACAGTATTTCTGCAGCTATGTCTACATAGATACACAAAAGACAGGAAGGAAGCAAAATCTAGCTGGACAATAGTGCATTCTCTCTCTTGGGACTATTGCAACTATTTCTCTTTCCGATTAATTTGAAAGAGATGGGGATGCTGCTAACCAATGCAGACTTAGCCTACCCACATTCTGTTCACCAGTTCAGACCTAACTTATGTGACCTGGGGAGATCATCTCAACCCAGATATCTAGAAAGGACATGGACGTTCCACTTCAATGAAATGCCACCATCTCTGCCAATGAGTACTGCAAAAACTTGTATACACTAGAAGATGAGACACTCACAATGTAGTAATGTGACTAAATAGCTTAGATAAACACAAATGTGGTGTCTTGCTGTGCTAGTCAGAGTCAGAAAGTTGGAATGTTGTGTGAGACTCTAAATCTAAAAAGAAATAATACAAACACACCACAAATTGAAACATGATTACTCATAATGTTGCCATGACTAACAAACACTGAGAAGAAATACAAGGGAAATATGCCAAACATCGGAGCACAGCTCTGATTTCCGTAACAGAGGTTTTAACTATTACTGCGAAACATTATTGAAAATGTCAGGCAGCAGGTCTTATTTTCTATGATACTCCACCTCATCTGATAATTATATAATATACAGATCTGTGACATTAACTTTTTAATTGCTACTTAAAGAAGTTCTTGTCTTTCTTAAGTAATAAAAACTTGCTTCCTTAAGCATTCTCATCTCAGACCCTAAATGTTATTTAAAAAACAGCTTTGCAGAACAGTAGTTTGCCTAGTTAACTACTAGGGACTAATACAGTCTGCACTGTATTTGCTAGCCACACTTAGCCCACCAAGGCTACCCCCAACCCTCCACATGGCTCAGGATCTCATTGCAGTCCCCTAGGGCCACCAGCCCCTTCCTCAGTGATACCACAGGAGAGCTAGAAGGGCTACATTTTCCAAAGGCAAGATTTGAAGAGGCATACTAAACATTTGAGTTCATGTTTGGTTTTTATTTATTTTCTTATATTAACTTTGATACTACAAGACCTTAAATACTTATAATTTGATGCATGAGTATAATAACTGCTGTAAAACGAATGCATAGATTGCAGGCTTATTGTCCAGCAAATACAGTATTGTTACTGCTAGTGTCTGCAAAATGATCAGGTGGCTAAAGTTATTTGCCTATTACCGATTTAATTGTAGAACTGCTTCCCCCCATTCGGTTTTATTGAACAGTCTGGATACTTGGTGTGTTCTGTTGATGGCACTTTAAATGGACTAGCAATGACTATTACAATATTTTAATTGGACTACAAATAAATTATTGGATCTGGATATAAGATATGGGGTGTTCTATTGACAAAAAAAAAATAAGAGATTCCTATATATGTGCTAAACTGAAATACGAGGCTCATTTGAAAAAATCAAGAACTGTGACACTAACCTGATGAATTTAATGAGAGCAGAAGTGGATATGTACATACCAGTTTAAATGATTTTGAAATTACTGCAGACTGTTATCTTAAAAATTACTCTTGACAAATATGAACAATAAAAATAACATGCACAAAGTTCCAAAAGGAAAACCTAAGTTCTGGCATTGACACTACTACTATATCTTTTGAATAAAGTATTGCCATCTCTTTGGGGAGCCACATATTCTTTCAAGAAGAGCAACAGAACCTCCTCTTCTCAATTCTGTTGTCAGTGCCCATCAGTTTAACCAGATAACAAGAGGGCTGCAGCACATCACTATCACAGCAAAGTGTACCAATGAGTGGCCAGTCTAGAGGAATGATATAATTACTCCCAAATACAACATATATATTATATTTTATTATGTTATGTTATGTTATGTTATGTTATGTTATGTTATGTTATGTTATGTTATGTTATGTTATGTTATGTTATGTTATGTTATGTTATGTTATGTTATGTTATGTTATGTTATGTTATGTTATATTAAGAATATAAATATAAAAATGAGGTATGAGCTTTAATTCATATTTTTGTATTTAAAAATGTGTATGTTACTTAGCTTTTGTTATGTAGAACTATTTAATGCTTCACTAAAACCATCAAAATGCAGATATATAAGAAATTGGTAAACATAAAACACTGAGTAGAAAAAAGATTAAACTTCTAATAAGAACTGCAGTCATGTTGGCTTCCTTTGACGTTTATGTAGACACAACATGTAAAAGAAATGACACAATAACTAAGTAGTAGTAAAAATTGTATATAAAATTATTCTGAATGGTGCACATTGCAAAAACAGAGTCTAGCTGATACTACTGAAACGTTCATTGTGCCTTTGCAGTAAACGGATCCTCAGATTTGCTACAGATTTGCTTCCTTTGGTCTGAGCTACAAAATATGCTTTAATGAAATATACTGCTCTGGGCAATGTCACACCTTTTGATGGAATTCTCAGAGGGAATCATTAGCCCAGGACATAACTACATTATCCACAGCAGCGTCCACAAATTGAGAAGAAGCTATTCCACACCCTTGACAAACAGAGGAAGAAAATACAGAATTTCAATTGCCCCCATCTGCTGAATGGGTTTTCTGAGATAGAAAAACATAATTGGATTGCAATCATCCAGGAAAAACACAACTGAAATAGTATTAACTTCACAGTACAACACTACAGCATACAAACATCTGTTCTTGAAAGATGTGCTTATCTGAAGCCTGTTACTTTGTTGCTGCTTTTAGGAAAACTGGGTAACGGCAGAAGCATGCAGGTACATAAGCAACCACATCTGAAATAGCATCAGGTGTACTAAACCTGACAAAAGTGGTCAACATTAGCTTCCATTTTCTCTCTATACTAAAGGACTGCAATAAACGATAAGAAAAATAGAAAATGGAATCCCAAACCAGCGTAATAAACATTTGATGTCTTAAACTGGGTTGGGTTTTTTTTCAAAGAACACTATGTATTTTTAAGAAAAATAGAATCCAAAATTGTACTTCCAGTATACTATGCATCTAAAACAATATGGAAGAAAAACACTTCCCCTCTGCTGAAGCTTTCATCTAAACTCTCTTCACAGCAGTAAAATTCCTCTTCAGACATATTTTACCTGTGCAAATGCTATGACAGGCACAGAAAATATTCTTTATTTCAAGGATGTAGCATTTACATAGCATATTTGCTTAACAGGTTTTAAAGAGCTGTACAGGCATCCTATTGCCAAACATGGCAACCTAAGTCTTCTAAAAGCATATTTATTCAAATATACTTGTTCCCAGATCCCAAGGCTAAGTGATTGCAACTCATTAAACCATTATTCTAAACAATGTTTGAAAATAAGTTGGTCTTTTTGTTTGAGTCTTATTTAAAAAAAGATTAATAAGAAAACAGGAAAAGACTTCTCATCCCCTAATACTGGTCTATACCCAGGAGATTTGTTTCAGAATGGAAGCACAGTGCCTTTAAACTATGAAACGCTCATCTGCAGTGATACCTATGCAAAACGGCTACAAGATATTAGTGTAAAATAATGGTTGACTCTCATATCACATCACCTTTACTTATAACTTACTAAGGAAACTCATAAAATGACTTAGTTATAGACCTTCTATTTTTTTTTTGATCTCTCAGCCCTTGTAACTTTCCTTAAAGAAGTATCATTATCTCTCTTTCAAAAAGGAATAATCTGATCTGCACAGACTTGAACTACAAAATTTACCCAGAAGTAAGAAAATTATCCAAACTTTAAAAGTCCCTAAACAGACTTCCATCTATCCAGTTGTGAATGCCAGTAAACAATTCTGAACTCAGCAGTTCCCAAAGAGGGAGGGGATAAATCACTGAAGCCATGAAAAATTACTCATGGAGGGCTACAAAATTTCAGAAAAATTGAAAACTCCATTCCATCAGAAAAAATGTATTAAGGGCTGGGAAAGTGGGGGGAGGTGTAAGGAAAAAAACCCATAAATTAAACTGTGAGACTTTGAATGAATCGTTCATTGTTACATTCAGGTAATTAATCCTCTGAGTTTAGGCTAGATTTCTGCTAGCTTTGTCTGCATGGTAAGCAAATGTCTGAGTTCAATGTGTATGGACAATTAATGCATGGGATGACATTATGTTACCTCACAGCATTCTGCTCTGTTAATATATCTATCCTTTCTTTGCCCTGATGTTGTATGTGACTAAATTGTGCATAAAACTATGCCATTGTCTCTAGACAAATTTATTATATTGAGTCTTCAGTTTTCAGCATTTCATCACTGTCACGAAAAACTCACTTTATAATCAATAAATCTGTAATTGTGGTAATAACTTAGATTCCTAGATTCAAGTAGAAGGACCATAAACTTGACTAAGTTTGAATCCAAACGATGCGATGATAACACTGTTACTAAAAGGAGCCTGAACACACAACATCCTCATTGGAAGAACCATGTCTTGTTTTAGTTTGTGTTGTTATTAAACAAAGAGATGCAAGACTCTGGGGCTTGGAAATTCAGTGAAGCAGTGAACAGGTATTCTTCTTTAGAAAACATTGCATCTTTGTGACAACGATTCAGTAACACTCATAGTGTCTGTTTCCACAAACTGCTTCTGCAAACTTTCTACAGATGCTCTTGACCTTCATTTATGGTGCTTGCTCAGTCAAGCTACTCTCATAGTAGCATTTTTTTATTACTATTTTTATATGCACAACGAGGAAATAAAATTCTGCTTTTCCTTTCCATTTGTAGTACTGAAGAAAAAAAAAAGTTCCATTCTAACAAGATCTTTCAAAAAGAAAATACATATCTGCTCGTACTGAACAGGAATGCCATCCCAAGAATACTTCCATTTTTCCATATGAGAAAGAACTATTAGTTCTATAAAACCCTGATCAGTGAATTCCATGTGATATGAAAGTATGATTTACTTACTTGTTTGCTTGTTTGCCTGACAGTGCTAGAGCAAATACAGTTTACTCTATGAAAGATCTAAAGACAACATATTCATTTTTAAGCTCTGGAAATAAAAACCAAAACAAAAAAAAAAAAAACAATAAACCAAAACCTGTGCAGTGTACCTATGTGATATTCTAAATTACTTCATTCTCCTTTGCTCTTCCTAAATAATACTGTGAAGATTAAAAATAACCATGTGATTTTCTGATGGAATATTTGTGAACCACATAAAATCAAAAACGAGAAAAACTGATGCCACAGACTCACTTACTTACTAAATTACAGAGTTTTATTAGGATAAAAAAATATTTTGTAGAAAAGTTCAAGGAGAGATAATTAATTTACCAGCTTCTTTTTTATCCCATCCTTCCAAAACTCTTTCACACATTTTTGGTTTTGATGTCTTTGAAGGTAATTTGCTGAGAAATTTATAAGAATGTGGAAAGAAAACAGGTTAGCTACTGTCCAATGGCTTATATTTCAGGTGAAAAAGTTGTTTCATTCTGAAGAAACTGAAAAGAACGCACTACCAGGCGTTACCAAGAGCTACAGATATTGTTCTCTCAGAAGGATTTAATCTCTCTATTTTTGTGAGTTTGTTCTCAACTCATGTTAATGCACTTTTCTAGGTAAAATAAATGCACATTCTCTGTATTGACAATGTTTTTTTATAATTGTATTTGTTAAGAGTTCTTTGCTATATACTTTTTAAGTATCAGAAAGTGGTATGACAATATTAAATATTAGAATATTTATTAGGTCTTGATTCACTGCTTCCATAGTATTTAACACTTCAATGCATATTTTGGGTTTCATTCTGGAATGTCATTTTATCTCTCCTATGTGTCCTACATTTTGTCTTCTTATTTGTTGAAAGTTAGATTTGTAAAAAAATTGCTTCTGTTTAGAGTTTACAAGTCTCACAAGTGATCCCCCTTCTTCTGTATCTCCCTTCAAAAATACGATTTTTTTCCAGTCATAGATACTTCTATTCTTTCTATAATGTAGTTCTTTTGTTGCCTGCTAAAAGCAAAAACTACTACATGACACAGGAAAAGAGCATCACATCAACAGGAAGAGAATATATTTCCACAAATTTCTTTAAAATGTCACTAGTGCCTCAAAATACACTCATAGTGGAGAATTCTATCTATGCTACTTCCGACATCTTTGTAAAGTAAATCAGAAGAAAATCCATGTTCACAGCAGAAGCTTATAACTAGCTCTCTTCACAGACATAAGTCATGCAATGACTGCAGTAAAGCAGTCACAACTGTTACAGGGATGACTATGCTTTAACAAGTTGAAATAAAGACCTGGGAATATATCAGTGCCAATGAATGGGAATGTAAACAGCTGTCCTTAACTTTAGCATGCTTTTTCTGAACTGTTACAAAAGCTGTCTAGTACTCATATGGATGTACGTAGAATATTCAAGAATCATTTTTTTATATTTTACTGCTTCACATATGCATTATCAAGAAGTACAGTTTCTGAGCTTTGGGTTTTTAAATCAAGTAATTCTTACCAATAAGCACAGTTTTGGTTTTTTCCAAAAAGGAAGTGTATTACTGCTTCTGTATTCTACCTGGAGTCATCATGATGCCCATTTGTCTGTCCATGAGCATATGCACGGCCACCACTGCAAGGCTTTGATGGTAAGGCAAAGTAAACCCTTCATTATCTACAATTTTCTCCGTACAACTTCTGGACAAGTAAAAAAATGTTTAAAGAATGTTTACACACTAATTTATATCCTGATTTATGGCTGACTGCCACTTTGAGTTACCAGCATTCCTACAGAGGCCTTGTGCGATGTGTGATCTTTTGCTACATTTTCTACCTGACAATGCAAATGTATGTCCTGCATGATATCACTTCAGCGTAGTACAGTGCATTTCCACTCTTTCACTACAATCATTCCTCATTATGACTGACAAAAAAAAAAATAATGAGGTAAAGAAATTATGCTAGTTTTGATACAGCAACTAAAAAGACCAAATCCTCCAAATATTCCACATTTAAACTCCTGTTATGCTTAATTGTTCCTACATTGAAACCATGAAATATCTGTCTCTAAACGCAGCTGTAGGATATTTTTGTATAACAGATATGCAAGAATAATCTACGTCTATGACTAAAGTATCTGCAGATATTGTGAAATAAAATTGTATGACACAACATTCTAATGTTTCTGAGCAATAATTTCTACATAAAATTCTCCTATATTTAAAAAAAAATGGAAAATGTGCTAAAGAAATTAAGTTAGTAGTTTTAGATATATGTATATTTAAAAATTAAATAAAACCTCCTCAAATTTCTAAAGTTCTCACTGAAAAAATATTTATGTTCTTTACTGTACACTGTAAAGTCACATCTGTTTGATATTTGAATTTTTTTTCATTTCCTTGCAGGACAGATGTATCCTGACCACAAGATTATCTTGAATTCAGCACAAGAAAAAGATAATTGACAACTACTTTCTTCCAGTTACCCTCTGATGGTGTTTAACAACAAAGATTTCAACAAAGCAAGTCAGAGCCTCATCAATTTACTAAAACAAACAGTAATATATTTTGCATGCTACATGCAAAACAAAATTTATGGTTTTAATTAAGGACTGAACTATATTCATGATCATCTGATTCCAAAAGGGAGCATTAGTGTTCTCTTTCTGCATATGTAAGGAAACCGTTGTTCCATTCCCTGCTATCACTTATTAAAATAAGTGATAAAAAAACATCTATTAAAATCTGACCTTTCTTCAGGACCAGTATTTCAAGTATATTAAATGCCATAAACAAACTATGCACACTTTGAGGCAACATATGCCTCTCCTTAGTGTTTTTCATATGTCTGAAGTTTATCTTACAAATACATACAAATGTTATTTATCACAAACATTTCAATGATTTTTCTTCTGAGAGATTCTCTGATACCATTTCACCTCTCAAAAATGTTCAGGCAGAATGGAATTACAATTTCTAAAGTTACTGGCTGCCAAGAAAGTTTAAGTGCAAATGATGCTTTAAAACAGTAAGTGTAAAAAGATATGGAAATTAGTATTAAATTAAAATTTAATAGTAATTAATTAAATCAATAGTTTATTTATTAATTAAATGAATAGTTTATTTCAGGAACAAAAATGATCATTAATATATCTGTTACTAGATATTTTTTGCTTACAAGGAGGTGTTAAAACAGAGTATCTACAGACTCCTTTGGCTGTACAGTTAATTCATTAACACATTTTCCGTAACAGACTGTCTCCTTTACATTTAGGAAATCCAGAAGGAAGTGCTCATACACTCTAGTAGAAGACCCAGGGATTTGATTCTGATCTCCCAGTGTCTGTTTCTAATCTAATTTCACCAGTACTAGGAAGTCCAACAATGCTTATTCCTTTTCAGTAAAAAAAAATACAAGTAAAAATGTATAACTTGGTATTTCAAATATCCACTGAATTCAAGTTTTCTTCATCATCCTAAAGTGAGTAAATATTACTTATATTACTAAAATCTAATTTATTTCACATAAAGAATAATCTAGTAGTTTCCTATGTTTACAGGTGCAGTACAGCCCTGATATCAGAGATCACAGCAACAAAGCAGGCTGCTGCTTAGGCAGCAAAAATGTGAATTTAAGTTTCATAACATTTCAACTATTTTTTTTTCTTGAGTGATAATTTTTAACATTATTCAGTCAACTGGAAATATGTTTCTTCTTATCCTAACAATTTTGCACTCTCAGAACTAAAGAAAATTGAGACAAATATTAGAAATGTAGTAAACATCAAATATGGTAAATATGTGCTCAAGAAAACTGTAGATAAAAAATAAATGCCTTTCACCTGCCATCACTTCTGTTAATATAAACAAAATCTTCCTTCAGACCCTAATCCACACTGTGTGTATATGAGAAGCAAACCTACAATATAAATATTCAGCATCACAACAGATGCTGATGGGAGAAGTTGAACAATTTCTCTGTAAATGTCAATGAGATATATTTTGTCTTTCATAAGAAAGATAAATACCTGAGTTGACCTAACTTGTAGAAAAAAATAATTTCCATTAGAATTTGGTAACAGTAGCACTGAATCATTTTTGATTTTTTTCAGAGCAACTCTATATCTGGCTTACAACTACTTCTGAAAGTAGTCATATTAAAAACATTACATATGCCTTATATCATTTATCACAAGTTGTAGCAAATATACTTCAAAACTAAATTCTCTAACTTTCATTATTTGGTGCCTGATATTTCCTGCATAAAATTAGAGGTGAGTGGGTTTTAAATATGTTTATTTTTATTTAATGATCAAATGATTGAACTGTTTTAAAATAATAATAATACTAAGTAGTTATCCTTATAAATATCCTGTGGTAAGAAATTCCACAAGTCTTTACAATTTACATAAGGGAGAAGTATTTATTTCTTGGGCTCAGAAATTGCTGTTTATCAAGGAAATCCCACTGATGCCAGTGGACTTTGAATCAGGTCATAAATGCTGGTAGACAAAACTAAGGAAAATATTTATTGTTTCAATAATAAACATTAATTTCAAAGATGTTTGCTTTGATTTATAATGTACACATATTTTATAAATGTATATAATGCATGACAAGATATAAATCTTTAAATAAACCTAGGTAGCATGATAAAGAAGAAAATTCTCTTTTCAGAACTGATTGGGAAGCAAAAAATGGAGGGAGGTGTGGTGGAGTAATCTTCTGTATCTGCAGTTAGACTACCTGGAAAAGAACACTAAACTATTTGATTCTTTGATTATATTTTCAAGAAAGCGATCATTTTACTGCCTCTGAAATATTTGCAATTTCTGGGAGCCAACCATGTTGACGTGGGTATGCAATGTTCTGCCATGTCAGACTAGCAGTCCTCAGATATCATTCAAAAAATGGCAAGGTACCTGGATGCAGATATTAAAAAAATAGTGTTGCTCCTTATTCAAAACAGGACTAAATGCAAACTGAATGAAAAAGGAACAATAGCAAATAATGTGTCCTATTCTGAACATGAAGGCTTATACAGCTAACAAATGATAAACTTAGAGCTGTCAGCAACACCTGCAGGCATCACATAGCTAAAGTAGTAGTACAAGTCTCCATAGTGTTAACAGTAAGTCATGAATGGTAGGATAAGATAGTTCCGAAAATATTAGATGGCTATTACATTATTAATTGCTTGCTCAGGACCATAAGCAAGGTCAGATTGGGAAAAATGACGTCTCAACAAACCTGAATTCTGAGCTGCAGAGTAATTGGTGTTCTGGGAAATCAAAGGGGGAAGTCTTCTGGAGTGAAGAATTCAGACAGTCTCCAGAGTGGAATTGCGTTTTGTTTTGTTTTGTTTTTTTTTTTCCAGAAACTGCAGGTTATCTGTTGTATTGAACCTTTCTTCTAAGAAGGCAGAAGTCCCACTCCTCAACCCAGGATATCCCAATCTGATGAAACTCTACCCTTAAGTTCTTCAGGGTAGCTTACGTTCCTGTATGTTTCAAAAACATCTATCATGCTTCTTCAAGTTCTTTTGATTTTCTCACCTTTACCCTGTGTTCACTTATGCATCCTAGCCAGTAACACTCATCTGTCTGTACACTCCACATTCACTACAAATCCTAAAAGCCTACCTACAACTGAATTCACACTGAATGCACTGATAAACTGTGATGCCAAGGACACATGAAAATTTACACATCAGTCTCTGGTGTTTAAATTTTTTTGCAAAATGACTTGGAGAATATTGGGAGGATGATTGTGTGTGAAATGCTGCAGTGACAGAGGGTTATAGAAACATAAATGACAAATAAAAGAAAGGTCTACATCTGCAGCAACACATATACTATATATATAACTGTTCATTTATTATTGTTATAATATTGTTATAACAATTTATGCACTTGTCATTCTTGTATGATTTTGGTGAATAAAAGAAGAGTAACTGGTATCATCTACCTGGACTTGTGTAAAGAATTTGACACTGTCTCACACAACATTCTGGTTTCTCAATTGAAGAGATGGATTTGACAGACGAATCAGAATCATCCAGAGTATAAGGAATTGGCCGGATGATTATACTCAAAGACTTCTGGTCAACAGTTCAAAGTCCAAGTGGAGATTGGTTATGAATGGTGTTCCTCAGGAGTTGGTACGGGGACCAGTGCTGTTTAACATCTTTGTCACAGACATAGACAGTAGGATTGAGTGCATCCTCAGCAAGTTTGGCAACGACACTAAAATGTATGGCACAGCTGATGCACTGGAGGGAAGGGTTGCCCTCCAGAGGGACCTTGGCAGGCTTGAGAGCTGGGCTTGTGCTAACCTCACAAAGTTCAACAATGCCAAGTGCAAGATACTGCACCTGGATTGAGGCAATCCCAAGTACAAATGAAGGCTGAGTAGAGCATGAATTGAGAGTGGCCATGAAGAGAAAGACCTGAGGTCCTGGTGGATGAGAAGCTCAAGATGAGCTTGCAATGTGTGATTGCAGACCTGAAAGCCAACCTTATCTTGGCCTGCATCCAAAGAAGTGTGCCAGTGTGCTGAGGGAGCAATTCTGCCTCTCCACGCAGTTCTCATAAGACCTCACCTAGAGTACTGCATTCAGTTCTGGAGTCCTCAACACAGGAAGGACACGGCTGTGTTTGAGTAAGCCCAGAGAAGACCTACAAAGATGATCAGAGGACTGGATCAGCCTCAATCCAAGGACAGGCTGAGAGAGTTGGGGTTGTTTAGCATAGAGAAGAGAAGGTTCTGGGGAGACCTTATAGCAGCCTTCTCGTACTTAAAGGGGGCCTACAGCAAAGATGGGGAGGGGCTCTTTATCAGGGAGTGTAATGGAAAGACAAGAGGTAAGAGTTTTAAGATGCTAGAAGGGAGATTTCTATTAGATATTAAGAAGAAATTTTTACTGTGAGAGTGGTGAGGCACTGGAACAGGTTGCACAGAGAAGTCATGGATGCCTATCCCTGGAGGTGTTCAAGACCAGATTGGACGAAGCTTTGAGCAAGCTGATCTAGTGGAAGGAGTCTTCATTCACAGTGAAGGAGCTAATTCAAAGTGATAGAGCTCTCTGTCTCAGGGCCATCTGCATGGCCAGTCTCTCCTAAATACATCCAAAGGCTCCATGGATAGGCAACAAGTGCAATTTCAGTTTAAAAACTCTTCCTGCACATCCCCACTAAAATAGCCCTGTTTAATTTTGTGAAGATAGATGCATGTCTATTTACATATACAGCACACAGAGTCCTGAGACAGTTGAGAAAGACAGCTCAGAAATATTAATATTTTAGAATACTAAACTTCCATTTCATCATTTCTTTTGAACAGATAAGTAAGGCAATTCTTACAATTATACATGTATTTCTAACATAAAGAGGTAATCTTGTAAGAGTCACCTTAAAGAACATGATATGGCAGTGATAACAGCACTGCAGAAAGACAGCAAGGACACAGATATTAAGTAAAGCATGAGTTTGCATGCTACATATTACCTCCCTGGAAACGATGCTTTCAGTATCATCTTGTTACTCAGAAAATTAACATTCAAAAAGAATACTTGATTGTAAAACTCTTAAAGTGCTCAAGGACAAGCGAAGTCTTGTAAAAGCGGAATGTAACTAATGATAAAAATTCAGAAAATAGTTTCATAGACCACAGTATGTTTAGATTAGCACATGTAGCTATGGATTAATTCTACTTGTATCTTCCAATAGTAATGTTAAGCTGTGTAATTTTACTTCTTATACTACACACATACCTGTGTCTTGTAAGTTCTGTAATTCTTTTTCTCCTTATTTAAAATAATTAATTTCAAGTTTAATTTGGTCTGAAAAATGTGTTTGGGAAAAATGAAAGCCTGTGAAGTACAAGCCAAATACTACCTGGCAATAAACCAGCAAATTTCTTTCTAAAGAATATGAATTTTTCATAGCTACCCCTGATCAGCAGTAAGCATAGCTTATTGTACACGAATATATCCAACAAAAGCTTTTCAGCTAGATTTCAATTTCAGCTCCAGTACATATTCAGTAACTAGTAGAAGATACTTGCCAAATTAAACTGGTCACAAAAAAATATTCATCTCATTCTTATTCTGGACAAACATCTCCAATAATAATAATGATATTAACATTTTTGTTAATATTATCCAACTGACCCCTTTAGTTGTTCACTTTGTACTTTAAAAAACTTACTCTTCATGGTAGCAGAACAGAGAATTTTCATAGTTGTGCTCCCCTGCTTCATGTAAAAGAAGAAGAGGGAATATTTCAAAACATTAGCTTTTTCAAAACATTAGCTCGTGAGGTAACTAGGCTTGATTATCAGAAACACTACCCACTAACCCAAGATTCAAAAATATCTTTTTCTAATAGTCTATAGAGGTGTTCTCCAAGGAGCCTCTGCATGAAGAGGTACCTCTCTCTGCAAAAGCTTCATTGGCTCAGAGGCTCCAGAAAACAATCAACTGAGCCCTGGAACATACATCATGCATTGTACCACACCTGGAACTTTCAGAACATTTTCTGATGTTCTATGCACTCAGTAACTATTTATTTAACAATCAAGCTAAGCAAGATGAAAACTTGTATCTAATTAGGTCTGGATATGACTTCATTTTAGTTTGTGATGATTATAAATATTTCCCTCCAACATTCCCAACTTGTGCATGTAGTTCCAGCAATTAATACACAAGGAACTCTGACATGAAGTCAACTGTCTCAGATAAAACAAACAAAAAAACAACCCAAAAAACCCATAAAGCAATGACAATGGGAAAGAAAAATGAATGAATGAAAATGGGAAAGAAAAATGAATGAATGAATGAATGAATGGATGAATGAATGAATGAATTACATGATGCAAAAGAGTATTGATTAAATGAGACAAGGTAGATGAAAAGCCACTAGGGAAGTTCATTCATAGCTGGTCCCGTAGTAGGCTAAGCCTATAGAAACTCTTTTGAGGCTTCTTCCTGAACTATAATTCTGTGGTCTTTTAAAAAAGCATTTTAGGTCTTTCATGTATAAATCATCTCCTTTTAATACATAATCTCACCTTGATTAAGGATAGGTAAACTATTTCAATTCTATGAACAAATCAGGCTGTAATGTTCAAAGGTAGTATTTATAAAGGGTTGAAAAAGGGTCTCATTTTTTCCTCGGAATCATCATTTCATTGTATGTCAGCAACACTTAATTTATCTTACAGGCAGAAGTGCTGAAATGCTATGAAAACACATCTTTCCTGAGCCCAACAAAATCTTCAAAAACCCCAAGTTTCTTGTAAGAAAAATTTCTTAAGAGGTGTAAGGTTTGACAAATAACAGATTTATCTATTTTCTTATGTTCCATAAACCAGCTATTTATATTTATATTTATATTTAAGATTATTCTCCATCATAATATCGTAACATAGAAAAATAATACGTGATTACACCACTATTTACAGCATTTATCATGTACCAGTTACTCTTCTTTCTTAATAATATATACATACACACATATCAGGGCAATATTTTGCACGTATTCTATGCATACTTTATGAACAACACAAGCTCATGAAATACCTTCATCATTTCTTAAAACAACAGAAGTTTTTACTGAAGCAAAGCTTTTATCTCTTACTCATCATTCCAAAAGAGCATTGAGATGTCCCCAGATGCTTGGGGATCCTCCCATTAAAAGGGGTTCCACATGTCCTTATTTTTAAGCAAAGCATGACAAAAGCTGCTTCTTTCCCTTTTGCAACTGTTACACAGAAAGGAACTATGCTAATGTACTTAAGCCACTTCTACATCCACAGATAACCTAAAACCAGTATTTAGTATTTTTTTTTTAAAAAAGAGCAATATTAAATCTGTGAAAGATAATGTCACTCAGTGGGATTGCTCAACTCATAGATACTATTGGAAACGTAACAGTATTATTTAAGTATTACTGCTTTCCAGTGTTCCAACAATCTGAAGATCTCAGAAAGGTTACAAAGTGATTTAGATTAGGATCATTCACTTTGGTTCATAATTGTAGCTGTCAAATTACTGGCACATAAATGGTGAAGCCAAAACTGATCTGAAGCTTTTCCTCCTTTCACAGTCTTCATGCTTCGGTTGTCAATTCCATCTTATCAAATTCTCTTGCAAATAACCTTTTACTTTCTCCTTGTTTTGACTAATGACTCAGCACTGCTGTATTCCTAGTTCTTCTTGCTGTCCTGAGCTGAGAGAGAGAACGCACTGCTCCCACTGTTCCTCACAAAGGTCTGAGACCTAATAGCATCCTGAAGCAGGCACAAAAATCACTGTTATCAGTGAAGGGAGTATCCTGACTCCACACACTATCTCTTTCCATTGCCACCCTGCCCTCAGAACACTATCCAGTTCCTCAAGGCAGAGCATCCCCTTTCTCGTTTTTCAAGAAAAAAATTAATAGCCAGTTTAATTTATTTTAATATAAGCATTTATGAAAGATAAGCAGGAAAAAAATTAGTAAGCAGCCCCAAATTAAAGGTGTTAACACAGAGAATAAAGTAGCTCTACAGAAGATAATATTCAGATCCAATATAAAAAGTATCATGTGAGCATCTCATCCATAAAAATATTCTTGACATCTTTGGCAAAGCAGGAAGTAAAAAGGATCAGTGAAATGTACACAAATTATAGCACTGGTCTTCTTGTTGCCCATTTCTAATTAGTTGAAGGTGGGAAGGAAAATCTATTCTCCTACTAAGAACATTTTATTTCCTAGTCATAAAGTTACATTTTCAGTTGATCTGTAATACTTTCTTTTCCCTCATCTGGAGGCTTATAAATAAGTACAAATAAGTGTCTTTGGAGGTCACTTTCCCTACTTATCAGAAAAATAAATTCACTATTAAAGGCCATATATCAAGACACTTGCAACTCACCTAATCAACAAGCACAATGCTTAATTAATTAATCAGTTAATTATCAAGTTGTATTTGTTGTACACCTCATATGTATTATTAATTCAGCCACATAGTTTCTCATCGTATCTTTTTATAAGCATCCCAGCTCTGGAAAATTGGTGAGCATTGTCCCTTTATACTCTCTGAAACTCCAAGTGGCTGAATAACACAAATTCTTCTACCCATTGCCTCATCCAGGTTCTGTTGCCTCCACATAACATACCAAACTTTACTTCTGTAAAAATTAACTTTTATCAATTACAAATTTAGCTTCTGCTTCTCAGCTGAATGTTAATTAAGAAAAAAAAAATCCAAACATAAAGCATTGCTGCAATGCTCAGGAACCTTTCTGAGGTAAGTCAGGGTTCTTCAGCATTCCCAGAAAACAGAAATAATCATTATGACAAAGCTCAAAGCTTCTGTAGTTCCATTTCATTTTTCAGAACTACATCTAATATTTCAGATTTGCAACTTCTTTTTTGTTTTAACTTGAAAGGTAACAAGGAAAAAAATCTAGGCAAATCTTAGTGATCTGCAGATATTGCAACTTCATACGAATTACAAAAAGTGTTCTGCATAGTCATCCAAGTCATCCATTTTACTCTAATAGGTGAGCATTATAATCTATTTCAAAATTCAGACACGTCATACAACTAAAGAAAAAGCCTAAATATATTCTTGCAAGAAGGACAGCAGTGAAAAAGACAAGGCAAATCAAGATGGCTTTAAAAACATGATTAAGTATCCTGATGGGTGACCAAACATGCTCACTGTAATTTTATGCCTCAACTCTGATTGATCTGAGATTAATCTATATACACACACTGCATCGTGGCCACTTGGATAAGTTCTTTCAACATTTGTACTTTCTCTTATTACTTTGGCCAGTGTTCTGTATTTCCCATGCAATTTTGCTCCACACATGGCTTTTTTCCAGTGGCTAACAGAAGAGAAACCAAGTTCTTCACATCATCTTATAACGACATGTGCTTCCCATAGCAACTTACTATAGAAAGTTGATTCATGATTTCCCCTCCGAGAGAGCTTCATTGACTAAACTCATAACGGGTTTCTGTCAGAAACTCTTCAGAAGGTGCATGAAATCAAGAGCAAGTAGAACACAGACCTCAACACACAATTATGTTGTATACAATTCTCCTTGATTCTTTACAGGTGTGTCAAGATCTGCAAATGTAACTCAGAGAAAAACCAAAATCTATAATTTGCCATTTACATGATCTGAGAAGCTTGTCTGTGAAATTCAGATTACTGTCACATTACCTTGGTTTGCTACAGTTGTTCTGAAACTCAGTATAATCCCATAAACATCTTTAATATGTTAATATGACATTAAATGGTATTAATTACCACATGAGATGCCACACCTACTGTCTCGTAAGCTGCAGATCTTCAACACTTTAGTGCTTATGTTCTGCTAAATAAAGACAGTAGAGACACAATCCTCTCTGCACAATATCTTCACACAGAAGAAGAAAACAAGACAATGGTAGGTACAGAGCCCTCTTTTACATTGCATGACTACCTGTTAATTACAGGCTTCAGTGGAGTGATGAATATTTAGGAGTACAACACTCCTTGGTAATTCCCTTGTTTTGTGTTCTTGGATTATGCCTTCAGGCATATTCGAGTAAGAAATCTGCACTTGTCTGATGTAAAGAACATTTGCCTATTGTGGTGCCAAGAGCCAGTAAAACTGTCACTCCATATGTAGTCAGGGAGTATGTTAGGGAAATAGGTCTGGAAAGATGCATACAACTGAATCCAACTTGAGGAATAAATTTGGAAATTATTTCTTTAAAAAATAATGCTGTGATACGAAGAATGGGCTGCTTCTTCTGTGCTCTTTGGGAGCCCAGTTTGCTTCTCAATGCCTCTGTTGAACTCTTCATAAAACTAAGTTTTGGAAGCATGCTGTGAAGATGAATTAACTACCATCTCCCAAGAATCTTTGGACCCTTAACTGCAGGCCATACTACCCAAAATCATTCACATTTTTCCTATCTTGCTTCCTGTTAGCAGTCCATGTAGCTGTAATATATTAATGTAATATATAGTCTATATATACATTATGTTCCTATTTAGTATGTTTCAGAATGAGAAAGGTTTGAAGAAAAGTACATCAAACAGCTTTCATTTAGCTTCTAGTGCTCACAAATGTATAATATTCTCTTCACACATTAATATGATCTGTCACCAGTTGCCACAATGTGCTGAGGTAATATGAAGATCAAGTAATTTTTTAGCCTTCAAAGGATCCACATGAGGTCAGAGCAAGGCAATTTTTTAGAGTTACATGTACAACGACACAAGGAACAACTAGAAGTAGCAAATACAATCACAAATTGCTGGAAAACGGGAACTGCAATCATAGAATTTCAACAAGTTAAGGGAATACTGCTGAATAATGAAGAATGACAAGAAAGCATTTCTGCAGAATCTGAACAGATTTAAAGTTTGTCTCCACTTCCTTAACATCACTGCTGATGGAAGAGGAACTCAGGTGTTGGAAAATACAGTGACTACTGACTGGAAAAAAAATCAGCAGAAAGGAATACCCTGAGAAATGAGGAACATTTCAAATGAGGTGTATTCAAGGTAAAACAGAAGGGCTGACAAACTTGAGCACTCCTGCTCTCCCGTCTGCAAACTGACTCACTGAGAAGATTCCTTTTCTACATTTTCTTGGTATTCTATAGACTGAAGAGTTGCAGACAACTTAATCTTGGAGGAAGAGCATTGCCCTTTGGATGTTTCCAGTTTAACAAACCAATTCTGCATCTACAGGTTTACTTAGAGGCACATTGATGAAGACAGCTCATGAATTTTAAATTCTCAGGGTTTTGGGGAGGAAGAAGATTGATTTTGGAGAACAGAAATAGTTCTAGCAATTTTGAAGAATTTTTAGCTTACTACTCAGTAACTACTGAGCCAGAAGGGAAACTTTTACTTTCTCCCTAGGTTAGCTGCATGGTTTGATACTTGTCTAACATTTCCACCTAGAGATTATTTTCATTATGGACTGCTATAAAAGGCTGCCAGAGAAAAACATTTTTTTCTCCTATAGGAAATAAAATCAATTCCAATAAATTTGAACGTCCTGTAAATTAGAACATTTCTGAGACATGGAGCAGAACATCTGTTTACTGTGCAAGTAGTTAGCACAAGCCTTGTGAACTTTAATACTTAAGTTCTACTGAAATACCAGCAACAGAGACACGGATTACTTATATTACTATATCAACTCCTTGGTTCTGTTTTTTTTCAGATAATATATGCAATATCTAGTACATGTCTCTTCTCCAAATGCTACATCTAAGTTGATCAAAGAAAAAAGGTTACTGCGTATTAATACTGACATTGTGCATTGCTACTTAGTGGCACTTGTGAAAGAACCAGGAACATTAACTTTTTGATTTCCAGTCAAGTTCATTTGTATATGCTGACTAATAAGGTGATGTGCACTCTTTCTGCTATTAACCACTGTAATACCTATCAACATCTATAGTGAAGTTAGGGAAGCCATTCCATTTGAGGGACACAGAAACATGTCCCTAATAAAAACTATTGCTTTCTACAGTAGATTCACCAAGGAGAAAATGACAAATAATAGAGGACAGTATAGTTCAAGGCAAAGTGTAATAGCTACATTGGTAAGAAAGTGGCCCAGATTAAGAGCAGTTACAAAATTTACCACATCAGACAACGCTTTTTTAAAAATTTAAAAAAAAAAAACAGGAGGAAGAGAATGCTGGGTATTGCTCATTTAGAGCTTCTCCATGAAGGGTTCTTGGTGAGATATAGTTTTCCAAAAGTACCAAATATCTACTCCCTGATGGAGAAACTGAAAAACAAATTTAACAAGGCAAAATCATGAATAATTTCCTAAAGACTGGAGCAAATTTGAAGCATTGAGTATCGCAAGCCATTTGGAAGATATTTTTGAGGGGTTGGGTTATTTTTCTTTTCCCCACAAACTGTGGTTAACGTTAAGGCAATACTACTATGCTTATATTTCAGCTTTTACCTGGAATTGAATCTACATCCTGGTTTTACATGAACCATATAGTTGAAGTCCCTTCCAACCCAAACCATTATACCATTCTATAATTTATTATTTAAATAAAACCAAACCTTGAATGAGTGACTGTAAAACACCAGTTTCCTCTAAGTATGAAATCTATCTCTATAATGAAAGTATTCTCTGTGCTCTGAAAGAAACATGTCACAATGACTTTATAGAATATAAAGGAAAAACAGATAAAGTGCTTTTTCTAAATAAATTGTAAAACAAGATCTGCTCATGCTAATTAAGACATGTAGAGGAAAAGTTATTTAAGAATGGAGGATGGACTGGAAATTCTATGCTCATCGATAACAGCCTCTGACACAATCAAACTTGGAATAATACTTAATATGACAACAAATCCCTGTAATATAGGACTGTGATGGGTAGAAGTGATTTTCGTTAACATCTGAGATAACGTTCAGGTCTCCCTAGTTATGGACATGCAGCTCTGACTTCTTGTATGAATGGATTTTCTGTCAAACTGTGGCTTGCTCTTAATCTCAATGTGGCATCTTTCTCACCTGCTGAATTACCTCACTTCATTATTGAGAGACTAATTAGGAACACTGATGTGGCGTTAAACATCAAAGTATCCTATACTGAGCAGTTTTATCACTTTCATATGTGAAAAACTGCATTGTTTTCCCTATTTCTAGTGTGTAATGCTATTTATTTTTGTAACATCTACTGCTTGTAGGAGGGAAGGGAAGGAAAGTTAAAAATCATTCCTGATTCATATTCTTCACACTACTCGCAACAGGCTAGGCCACTATCCAACCCAATTCACTTAATTTATTTTCATTCAGAAGAGTCCTCCCCCACTCAGGTATTCCTCATTCTACTTCCAAACAAGTAATGCTTCCCATAAAATCCTGTACTCAGAAAGTCAACAGCTGTAAATAAGCATTGCAATTCCAGAACTGAAGTTGTTAATAGAAAATGTGGAATTTCTCAAATAAAACTGTCTGTTTGATGACCCAATCAGTTACTCCTCATACAGAAACTGTTCTGTACCTTAGATCAGATTGTTATAGGAGAGTCACGAAAGACGCACTTGCCCAGTCATAAGGTTCAGACTGGACCCCCTTACTCTCTAAACTTCCTGTCATGAAATAACTGTATCCAGTCTTATGCCCTGACTGTAATGAAGAATTTGGACCCCTTCTGCAAGACTGAGGAAAAGGATAAGAAGTATGTTTTGCATTTGAGATGCTGGTGCACTGTGGATTTATAAAATAAGATATTTGGTGCTCATTTTGTTATCCCTTTCTAATGATTTCTAATATTCAGTTTGTGCATGGGATTGTTTCTAAGCACGTATCTGATGGAGGTTTAGCTTAGAGGTCATGTAACCTTACAGTCCTGTTAATAAGTGGTAACTGTCAACTCAGCTAAAACTGCTCAACTCGGCTGCTGCTCATGTGCCCCATTCCCCATTTACTTGTATTGAATTTCAGTCTTGAAAGATCCCTCTGCTGCAGTTCTTTGTGTTTGGTCATTCTCATTTTTAGTTCTCAATAGCTTTGTGTAATTAATAAAATTTGTCACTTGATTATTCACCCTGCTTACCACAAATAGTTTTACATGCTAAATGGCACTGGTTTTCCCCACATGCTAGTTTTGAGGTTCTTTTGAGGTTGGCAGGCTGGGTTTGTTACGTTAATATCACTGCACATTTTGGTCCTCAGATACCAAAATAGTTTTAGATATTAATATGTCAAATTTATTGGGCTACATATTTCCTCTTGTATTACTACGCCAGGTACATGTGATTAATTACTGTTCATTTGTCAATTTGTTCCACAGTCTTTTCCACAGTGTTTCAGTTTGTGACTCTCCCCAAAATGACTGTGCTGTGTTCCCCAAAATCTCCCATGGTAAAGAGATTTTTTAAAAAATTCTTTTAGCTTTTTTGCAACAAAATTGTTTTGTTCTCGTTACATCTTTATTACCCCAACTGTCTTTTGGCACAACAGACTCTGGCAGGCTTCTTTACCCTGAAGTTCCTAAAGAAGAATTTTTTTTTTTTTTTTTTAATTCTGATTTTTGACTCAAACTTTTCTAATGGGTTAATAAGCAATTAAAATGAAAGATTTCTCAGCCCTTTCTATTTCTCTCGTTTGGAAACAATGACACTTCTAAAAGACTGCCTTTATTTGTCCTCTTTACTGTGCTATTTAGTCACTCTAAACTTCCTTTGGCCCTTCATGTCCTTCTGGCAGGTGCTTTTTATTATCTTTAAGCATTACTTAAGAAATAAATCTAAATTTGGTCTTCTTTTTGAGATTTGATGACTAGAAAATTTATGAAGCAGTCATTTACTATGGCTAGAGTCTTTTGATACTAGGGTTCAACCTCAATGTAAAATTTATGTTGACTTTCAGAGAGTAAGTCAAAATTCCCCATCACTGCTCCATTTTTCCTGCCTTAGAAGGTATCTGAAAATCCTCAACACATCATCAGCAACTTTCTTATTCCAGTCAGCATTGTAATAACAATATTCTCATAGTTTCAATATTACATTTGAAACTTCCATACAAATACTCTTTAGTTTGTTGCAATGTTTATGTTGCCAGGATTTGATTCAAGTCTTTCAGCTAGAAAGTACTCAGATACAAAGAGTGTGCAGACTTTTCTCTGTAATAATTTACCTGGTCCCAAATTACACCTCTTCAGGATACTATTGAATCTTACAGTTAAAACATATTACTAATATTAAGTAGTAAAATAAAAATAGCAATACAAACATATGAAAATATTAAAAAATAAAAATGGACCATGCATTCCAAGATATTAATTATCAGCATTTCTATTTGCTTTGTAAACATACACAGAAACTGCTTCCTTAACAGGCTTTCCTAGTTTAAAGAAAGGTTTGTGAATAGTACCTCTTTTGTTATCAATACATTCTCTCAAGAATGGCTCTAGTAGGTCCTTTGACTAATATGAAAAGATCTCTTCATACTGTAATTATTGGTATGTCTTTCATAAGAGACTTTGAAAAGCTGTATTATTTATATTGATAATTTAAGTTTTGAGTATGCTAATTCCCTTAAGATAACAAAACAAAAAGTACATTTTGGTAACTGCTATGATTACACATATTCAACAATAAAACAGATAAGGGCATACTAATAACCCATGCCACGCAAATTAATTATCCACTAAATCTAAGGTAAAGCCCAAGTGTAAAATACATTAACACAAACTACTATTCCTGCCAATTAGCATTTTTGTTTGTTTGTAACCTAATGGAAGGCTTCAAACTAGTGCAAAAGGAAAAATGAAGATCCGATGCAAATGTTCAACATATAGGACAGACACACTACTACTCTTGTGTAACAGACTGAGAATAAACTCTTCTGGCATGCTTATTCCCCAAGCCATTCAACAGTACCTTTCTGCAGAGAGACATCTTTGCAACTGTCCTATGTCCTGTCTGGAACCGCTCCATGCAGGCAACCTGCCTTTTAGAAAACCTTATCTAAATTATGAAAGGAATAGACACTTCAGTAAATAGACTCAAGATCATAGGAATACACAGATGACTTTGAAGGTACTCTCTAATCCCAGACATACAGACTGAACTCTGCTCAGGTTCTTGGCTGTAAATCACTGAGTATAATATGAATGCAGATGTCACCACTATACTTTCTTTCCAAAGGTGTTTTTGTTCTTGTCACTGCTGCTAACAATATGTTGTTTAAATTGCAGCTGATAAACTTGTGTGGGAATAACTATTTAAAAGAAAATTAAATGCTTGTCAATAACTAACCAGAGCTAATGCTGATAAGCATTAAGAAATATGAAGAAAGTCTAAAATAGTGCTTTCATGTCTTTACAATCTGGCATTTCCCACTACAATTAGAAAAAATCTAAATATTTTAGAAATTAAGTATTTAAAAAAGCTATTAATCTGATAATCCACAACTATGGAGGTGTTATATCTTTAGAAACAATGGAGAAGTTTTAAATTTAAAACTTAGATTTCCTGCTTTACTTCTCATTGTCTAATAAGTTTTTGTTGTCATTAAAAATGTGCATGTGTTCTAGAATGTGAAGAAATATAATTTGAGCATTGCACATAATTTTAATACAACAACTGAAAGATGACATATAGTCAACGTACCTAATAAAGAAGCTATTCTTGAGAAGTCAATACATTCCAAATCAACTAATATGAGTCATTACCTTTAGTGTCATATACCATATACCACACAAATAACCCTTTGCAAACTTCACTATGAGTCTAGAAATATTACAGTCACGTAATCATCTCTTTTTTTTCAGACTTTTTAAGATAAATTAACAAGTTGCTAGACATGAAATCCCTATTCTTTTACAGCTGTCTTCACCTTAGACAAAGAGGCTATCTTTCTGCTAAAGCACATTCTGCATGGTTTCACTTGTCACTTCCTCTAGGTGAAAAAAGGAGAAAACACCTAACTGTGGTGACGTGCATACAGTAAATAGGGTTATTTAATCCAAGTTTTCAATAATTGAACAGAAGTGTTCCTGCCATTGTATAGATAAATTAGCAAAAGTCTAACATTTCCTTTCATATATGCATCTCAAATGAGTTGATAAAATATACTGAATAGCCAAATAAAGAAGCAGCACCTTTAAAAAGACCACAAGGCATGTGGTTTTAGCATGAATGAGGACTTCTCTTAAAACAGGGCTGAGAAATACAGGAACTAAGCATTTAGTCATTTTCCATACATTTGCTATAAGATTTGTAAGAAGCTACGCATACAGAGTATGGTATAACTTAAAGATTCAATTACAGAGAAGGCAAGTTGCATCACACCAACTTCGTGGTGTGTCAGCCTCTGCTGGCTGCTGAACACCCAGCAAGCTGCTTTCCCACTCCCCCTCCTTAACGGGACATGGAAGAAAACAAGACCATCATGAGTCAAGATAAACACAGGGAGATCACCGACCAACTACCATAACAGATTCAACGTGAGAAGAATTAATTTAACTTATTGCTAATTATAATAGAGTTGGGTGGCGCTTCTCTGTCGCTCCTTCGTCCTCCTACTTTTCCTTGCGTCCAGGGACTTAAGGGAAACATCTGCCCCACCAAGGTCTCTCCTGGGGCAGCAGGGGAATCTCTGCCAGGGCATCTGGAGCCCCTGCTCTCCTTTTCCTGCTCTCTCCTTGGGGCTTGCAGGTCTGTTTCTCACATGGTTTCCCTCAGCCCTGGCTGCCAGTAGCATTTTGCCCTTTCTAACCCACGTTCCCTGAGGCACCTGGTCATGGCTGAGGGTCTCAGGTGTGCCCTGCGCTGGGGCTGCTGGAGCTAACTGGAATGAGCTGTGTCCAGCACCAGCAGCACCAGCCACTCCGCACAGGGACTGCCCCTGCAGATGACCTCACCGCCAAAACAATGCATGACCAAAATGAAAAAGAGAACAAAGGAAGGAACAAGGCTATGTAGGAACACAACTGACTTTCTCCACAAAAAATTACTTTTCTAACATTTAAGTGAGAAATGGAAATACCGCCTAAGATATTGGTTTCATCAGCACAGTCATTCAGTGTAAGAACATGTAAAAACCCCAGAACTTTAGCTGCTGATGTGTCAAAATCACGAAAGGTTTAGAAGTAGAGAATAAAACAACAATATAAAAATACAAATCACGTTTTGTACACACTTTTTCAGTCCATAAGAATCGCAGGGAAGATTAGATCACCTTGACAAAATTATTTTGAAACATTAATTGAAATAACAGTGTCCACATAGTAAACTGACATTTTGCAACACAGAACTGACAAACTGCATAAAAATTCCTCACACAATGAGTTATTACTTTGACATATCAGATTCAATGTTGCTGTTTTGACATAAAAGATCAAGTTTCTTTTTGATGCAATACCACATTGACTTAAATGAAGTTCAACAAGGTAAACACTTTATCCCATGACAATGGACGAGGACTGAACTTCTATACATTAATGCTTTTCTGTTTGGTTAGTCTGACAAGTAAAAATTCCCCCGTCAGTTTGTATATAGTTATTTTCTGTCAATGGACTGCAATGCAAGTACTGTGCTTCATGAAACATCAGATACGGCTGAACATGCTGGAAGAAAGTCGGATTGATCAGGCTGATGAAATCACTCTCTTCCCTTGAGATTGATTTTCCCCAAAATAACCTTTGAATTGTTAGAGATTCTGGTTTAAAAATAATAAATAAAACCTAAAGGTCTATAGCACATTATGACTTGTAGAATTTCAGCAATGTACCCTCAATCTCTCACAAAGAAACCAAATAACAGATGCTGAATAAAGGCAGAGTTACTAACACCACAGAGACAGCAAAGGGGGCTGTCTATACCAACAGAACTCAAAAAAAAAGCAATTTTTATTTTGTGAATTTTTATTTTTTTAGAAGATTTTGGGTTGGCAACAGTCTTGAGTTAGCTTGTAATAAAATTACAGTACAAAATGATAAGATGAAGAGGGCACATTTTCTTTGTTTCTTCATAAGGCTGCTCCCTGAGCAACAGTAGGAGACAGACAAGAGAATAAAGAAAAACCACTGTCCTGAATGATCAGTGTCAGCTTTAGGCCAAATTAAATGGCACTAAATGAAAATTCTATTTAGCAATAGTAAGGGTGACAAGAATTAAGACCTTACTAATCAGAGAGCAGAAAAATTTAAAGAACAAAAAAGTTTAAAAAAGTACTGTAGAATCTGATATTAGTGACCTAATGCAATGAAAATTCTGTAACAGGGAAAAAGATGATTTTGAGTAAATAGAGAGCAGAAAGCCACGAAGACCAAAGTAAATAGAAAGTTCTATACAATCTGAGGTTAGCGACCCATGAAGAAACTATAAGAGAGAAGATTTTTTTTTAATTAAAAAGGATCTATTCAAAATGCAAACCAATAATTTTTAAAGGCAAACATCTACAATTTCAACTTTCACAGATATGCTGAGAGGTCCTCTGGAAGATGATGGATATATCTCAGCTTTAAATCATATTAGAAATGTTGAGGCTAAAATCTTTACTCAAATATTAAGTGTATTCATTCAATGTTGGTCTTCCCCTTTTCTGCAAGCCCTGGAGGATTAAAAAGTTAATCTCTTTCATTCTAGACACATGAAATATATGGTTTAAAAGCTTGCTGAGCCAAAACTCCTCTTTTCTTTTTACTTTATTTTCTACATAGATCTATTCCAATACACAATTTTAAAGAGACAGCCAAAGTCCTTAAAAGAACAGAACACTCTCTGCTTCCATATTCAGGTTCTTATTGCTACCGCATTTTCACTAGCTATAGAGGAAAATTACTGTATCTAAATGTATTATTTGTGAAACTAGTAACCTGAAAGAAAATGAGATGTCCTTTATTCTCGATGCTGATTAAGCCACGTGCATGCGTTTTTACAAAGGCATGAAAATGGCTAAACTGTATTTTAATGTTATTATAAAAGAAAAATGTTCTTCCATCAGAATAAATTTTGGAACCATTTGCTTATGTTTAAAATGCTGAAACGTGATATGCTTTATTTTACGTAAACCTCTAACACTGAATATAAATATTTTAATTGTAATACTCCACTTTTATTTCTTCCTTAGCACTTATTCTAAAGCATATATGTTTTCCCCTTACTGTCATTAAATCCAAGACGTGAATTTCTTTTGATATGATCAAGGAAGATTACATTCACTGTTCTGTATTAAAACTAATTTATTGCAATGATATGTCACCATATTATTTAAAAAAATATTTTGAATGAAAAGTCTGTTACACTGTATTCCTGTTTTCAAGAGTCAAACAAAAAATAATAGAAATATTACCTTGAAAATACAATACAAGAGATTTCTTTCCTAATCCAACTTCCAGTACAATCATTTCAGCACATTTTACAACCTGTTATTCTCCTCTTCCCTTGCCTGTATTCACACTCATTTCTAACGGTTCCAAGCTTTCTTATCTCCCCCATCAACACAAATTGAAGGGTTTTTTTTAATTACATGTACAAACATAAGAACTAAGTAAAGTGTCACTCCTCTTACTCCCCAAATTGGGAAGAAAAAAACAGCTGAAAAAGAACACAGAGCTGAATACTTGACTACTCCTATTTAACCTTGACAGGACATCTAAAGTGCATTAAGAGGTACGCTTTGGGGTTCAAAGAGAAATCTAGTGTCAGTCTTGTTCGTTACAATCTTCTGCTATTACCTCTAACAGCATGACTCACTCAGCCTAAAATCAACACTGATTTTTCTTTTACCACTGCATACTTACTTGTCTCTCCAAAATAAAAAGTACAGTGGTTATCATCTGCTTCCAGTGCAACTCATTTTTAAGAAATAACAGAAGGAAAACCTCCTGGAGAAAAACAAGTGTGAATGTTCACAATGAAGGATGTCACAGTTCAGAACATGTACTCTGTTTCTCTTCTTTCCTAAAATTCTTTGTCATTTGTTTTCCATACCTTGACACATAAATTATATAACCTGGAAACATGAAGAAAATGTGACAGAACTACATCAGACATGAGAATTCAGAAATGTTAAAGCTCGGAGCCCTATAGCACAAGTTTTCCTAGATTTCCTCAGGAGAATTCTCATTCCTCTGAGCTAATGAAGTCAGTAGGTGACCCCTTACCAGGCCATGGTGTACTCACTTTCACTGCTTTTTTCACTGCTTACAGCTACGTTTATTGAGAATAGTTTTCATCAGAGAGATGCAAAACTCATGTAGTCAAAAGCTCAGGTTTGTAGTTTCAAGTTGCTTATTTGAGACAAGGATATTTGTTCCCATTTAATCAAGTTCCCACAGTTTCTCCATTACATACATACACACAAATACTTGCAGCCACAGATGAGCAGTCTGTCAAAACTAATGTTGTTAAATACTATTGATTTATTGGGACGTATCCTCCCCAAGTAATTGATCATTTTAGAAAAAGTAGTTACTGTGATTTTAAATTCTTAAAGAAACTTTTTTATTACAAAATTACTTTTGGAGTTTTTTCAGGAAAACATACCCTGAAACACTGAAGACTTATCCCAGGTGCAACATGAGGGAAGAAGTTCAATAATCCCAGAAGCACAGAAAATATTTAACATCTACAAAAGGATCATTTCTCATTTCTACCACAACAAAATTTCTCAGGACTTAAGTTTTGCTACATTCGTATAGAAATCTTCTGAATATGGATAATTCGGATTAATTTTATACACATTTCCAATCTCCAAATGACAAGTTTTAGAGAAAAGAAATGACTGAGGAAAGGGAATATGCTTGATATTAAAATATAATGATGACTTATTGTCCTAACACTTGCGGTATAACAGATAATGGCAGTAAATTAATCCAACCTCTTCACAGCCTTTTCATTATAAGAATGAGAAACCTTACGATTTTCATAATAGGCCTACCCATTGTAGTGAATTTCCACTACAATGACTGTAATCATTATAACAGCATTGTACATAATGACTCTGCTTTCTGTGATGTTATTCCTAAATTGGGTGTGAAAAATGTGAAAGGACAGATCTCAATAGCAAAACTCTCACCAGTGTTGCTGAGGAGTCTACAGAATTAATAACTGACAGAATTGATAGCATGCTGACACTGAACTTAAGACTGGAATTAAAGGGCACCCCTTACATCGTCTGCCTTCATAAACTGAGGGGTTTTGCATGAAAACTTCCTGTCAAATCAAAGGCATTTAGAATAAGACCTTTACGAGGTGTATACAATTAAGTGCACCATCAGTAAAACATCTGTTTATCAAAGTAGGAAGGAGCTAATCCACAATGACCAGTACTGAAATTTTGTTAATTACTAATACTTTTTCAGACTCAGCCAGGCTTTTCTTTTTTTTCTGAATTAAAAATATATGCCTGAGCTAATATGATTGATCTTTGCAATAAATCAGGTCATTAGAACCATCACAACAAAAGGAAAATAAAGAACATATGCTTCTAAGTCCCACAAAGCTTCTGCAAAGTTCAGCTTACTAATGTTGTGAAGTACTCAAGAGTAGAAAATGATAAACACCACAGGGAGTTCTTTGAGGAAAAGGGCAGAAAAATTGGTAGGTACAGAGGAAGAAACATCCTTGAATGAGTTATACAGTCACATTCTGAAAGGATTAAAATAAATCCTATTCATTGATCTCAGTAAATGCAGCATTTGTAGAGTCACCAGAGAATAAAAGAAAATATATAATGCCATCATAGGAACATAAAAATGAAAGGGACTATCCTCACTGCATCCAGGTCTGTGTTCTTGCATGCAATCATGTCTAAAAACGCTTTCACAAAGACAAGCATATTTAGTTTGGAAACCTTTCAGATTTTTATTTCCTCTTTACTACTCTAAGAGTGGTTTTCCCTCAGAATCTCGCTTATCTTCTTATTTCCATTGTAAATTAACTCACGGTCACCAAAACGTCATTTAATTCAAGTAAAAACTGAATAATTAAAATTGCCCTTCTTTTTTCCTTGTGATTTCTTTGAACGTGTATTTATAGAATATAAGCTTTCCATTATTATTTGTGGGAGTAATTAAATAAACATAATTCATACTTCACCCATATATTTTATTTTCCAACCATAATATTTTATGTTCTCTGTATAGCTTCGTAAATAAATTTATTTTACTTGGCTGAATGTAATCAGAACAGTAAAGAGGTTACCATTATTCTTCATAACGGCTTCAATACAACCTTATCTCTGTTTTGATTATCTTAGTTTTTGCAGCTTAGTATCATATTTACCTTCTTTCAGGTATGACAGTACAGGCAATAATTTATCTGGCAACCAGATCTTCCTGTCACTTATATCTGACAAGGAAGTCATGTACAACAGAAATTTATTATATCATTCAATAAGAGCCTTATCACATTGTGGTTCTGAGGTTTACTCAATATCCAATATCTTATTCATGCTATTTAGCTCTTACCAGACAATATTTTTATTCTCCTGAACAGCTTTGCATTAGCAATGTGTTTGTAATATTTCTTCTATTCCAAAATCATTAATGAAAATGTTAATTAGTCTGTGAGGGGTCTGGAAGCATATCTCCTAATTCTCTTACCTGTTTTAATGCCTTCTCTTTCAATGCAACTCACTATCCATTTAGAAAGCTCTTTCCCCAGTTAATACTTCCTGCACAAAACTCCAGAATTTTTAGTAAGCAGAAATATTAAATACAGATACTCCACCTGCTATTTTTCATTCAGATTATATTATTCAAACTTGAAAGTCCTTCCTACCAGATGTCTTTGAGAAAATACTAGTTCCCTTGAATATTTTTCATACTTTAAGCTACAGTTTTCAAGTTTCCTAACTTGAAGACAAACTAAAATCACAGAATCATAGAATCAGAATCGTAGAATGGTTTGGGTTGGAAGGGACCTTAAAAAGTTACCTAATTCCAACCCCCCTGCCATGCGCAGGGACACTTCCCACTAGATTAGGCTGCCCAAGGCCCCATACAACCTGGCCTCGATCATTTTCAGAGCAAGGGGAATCCGCAACAATGAACAAATCCACAAAACAAAATAGGTTTTTTTTCACACCCTCATGCCTTTTAACCATCTTTCTTTAGCCTAAATAAAGTCCTTCTCCACTTTCCACATTAAGGTAATAAAGACCCATCTAGATTATCTAATAAAAAATTCTCTTATAATGCTGAAAGACAGTATTCAGGGGCAGTAAAGCTCCACCTGTCATACATTCTATAATAAAGCTATGTAAAAAGTCCGACACAAAAAACCCAACACTAATTCTATAGCTCAGGAACCCAGAGTCAGAGGGGAAGAGACAAAGAGATGGTTATAGGACACATGCTAACTTGTCACAAGGCTCAACTCAATCATTTCACTCAGTATGAGTGGATGTGTGTTCAAATATAGACATTTTCTTACTCAATCAGAATATGTCAGTGTGCACCAGACCACAATGCTTTGTCTGTGAAGCAGATTTTAGCTAATAACATCACTGTGCTTTACGTCCCACTTTATTCACCAGACCTGGCTCCTTTTGATTTCCATCTCTTTCCAAAGATCAATTTGATCCTCAAAGGAATCCATTTTTTGTCAGCAGATGTGAAAGCAAAAATGATGGAGATCGTCAACGGTCTTTCAGAAAATGATCTGAGGAATTGCTTTGAACATTGGCAGCATTGTATGCAGCTGTCAACTCAGAAGGAAACTATTTTGAAAGTGACTGTAGTTGATTTTCTTGATTTGTTAAATAAAAAGAGTTACAGGCAGAGTCTTTTTTTTTTTTCAGATCTCATATATAGTTTCGTGTTATTTTAACACAAATTTCAAACCTAAGCTGGACAGACAACATTACTCATAAGAGGCTTCAGTTGACCTGCCTAAAATTGCATCAGCATGAACTTTATGCCTGAAGCTCACTATATATTTCAACACATAAATGCAGGGCTTGTTCTCACAAGCTTCTGAGGAACTGCAACAAACAACACACCTCCCACCTCTTTTTATGAAGAAAATCACAGAGTATTTCTCTTTAGAGGAGTCATTTTCCTCAGAGTGAAATGAATACCCTATGGACCCTAGATTGTATTTGTAATATTCCCTGAAGTGGAATTAAATCTTATTCTAAAATAGTCTAGAAAAGTCTTTATTGATGACGTATTTACTGCGCTCACTGCATGTTCAGCTGAGCTGAGAAGAAACAGTGGTTTATCATATTTTAATGTCTTTGTCCTATTTACTTTTATTTATCTTTTTCTTTCTTTATAATAAACACAGAAAGTAGTATAGAAAACTCGCAAGTTCACTGTGCATGCATGTAGCACTCTGAGAGGTAACTGATTTTCTTCTATCAATGCCACCCTTTAGGGGATTGGAAGAACAAAACCAAAACGAAAAAGAAGACAATGACCTTACCTTTCCTACATACTGAGGATCTGGTCCCATATGTTCTTCTAAAACAAAGAACTGATTCCACACCCATCCACGCTTGGGACGATGATGCACTTCTGTTTCACCTTCTATGTGTTTGGTTTGATTTCTAGTCACCTTGATGGAGCCATGGTGAGCAGCTCCGTAACACCTCTGCACAAAACAGAGACAAACTAGGACTGGGCAGATACAAGATGTACTTGTAATTCTCATTGTAGGACAAGCTTCCTGTTTCTTTCTCTTGTCTTTTTCAGCTGTAATCCTTTAATAAGTTCCCGAGACAGAAGGTGAAGCCTGGTTCAGAAATACAGTCCAAAATGGGTTTTTCTGCTTGTTCATGGTTTAGCAGCCCATTTGGGAAAGCTCAAATTATATTTACATTATGAAAAGCTGACTGGAAAAAATGATATATCTTCTGAGGTCTTCACAATAGAGTTCCACAGCCGACCATTTTCTATCTAATAGAGAAAGAAAAGAAAGCCACTTACTCATCACTATATCCAGCAATTTTCAGATTTCTGACCTTAGATTACTCTCACAGTTGTACTAACCTGTCCCTCAAAGACCCTCATTGTAACTAAAATTTCTTTGCAATCCTTCCTGTAAAAACGTTTTCAGATTGTTTTCATTAAAATACCTTAAGAATTAGCATGGCCCTTCCAACTATGAGAATATTCACATTATTAAAAAATACACTATTGGGACAGTTCCTCTAGCCTTCACCTGCAAACCACTGACTTGGTCTGGCAGTAAAATAAAATCATTGCTATGGTGTCATTAAATAGATAGTGATTGACAATTAATTTCAAATCTGTTCTTGATCTTCCTATCTTGGGGAAAAAAAAAAAAAAGGCTACAATGGGTTTTGAAAGAAAGCATCCAAAGTTGGGCTTTGAGGATTCTGAATCAATAGTAGAGCATGCAAACTGGAACTTTGAGTCAAAATGTGTACACTTACCCTCTGTGCTTTACATAAATTCCAACCACTATCATACTGCAACATTACAAAATTATTTTGTACAGACTGAAAGTTCAGGTACTATTGTTTAGATGATCATTATTATTTTTATGAAAGCATCTGAGTTTCCACTAACAGTACAAAAAATGTAACCTTTTATACTATAATAATAAAATGTGAATGTGTGCATGAAGTCAATGTAGTGCTTAAAGTAAAGTACCCTGAAAGAAATAAAATCACTCTTTAACTTCAGAGAGACAGATACCCCAAGGTAACCATTTGTTCAGTGATCTGAAGATATCAAAGATTATTCATTTGGGACAACCAAAACATGCAACTAGATCAACAAAAATTAGAATTGTCTTTCAATATTTTTTTTGTTTAAATACCATAAAGCCATTACAAGTTAAGGAAGCAGAAGCACAATGAAACTAATGTTTCTAAGTTTCATGGGAACCGAATAAGATAAATTCAAGTTCTCTAAAAAAGTATTAAACAAGAAATTAGAAAACCAATTGGAAAATATTGCCATGGGAGGAAACTCATCAGCTGTTGTTTGGTTGCAGATTTCTTTTTCCTTATGCTTCTTTCAAACCCATAATAATACTAGAAGCCAAATCATATTTTCTTCTGTATTCACCTAAGCACAATTTCACAACAGAATAATGGAAGAAATCTTCAAGACTGCTGTATATTAGAAATATACAGAATGGACCTGTTTTCCACTAAAATTACTCAGTTTAGGGCACATCATCTCAGACAGGTTCATACAACATTAAGTATTACTGCCTTTTTTAAGTACAAATGTGATTTAACAGGAAGTTTTCACAACTAAATGTTGTACAATCTTAAATTATACCAGGGTGAGAATTCAGAAATTCTGGGTCCCACATTTGTTTCTAACAATTTATTCCTCTTCCTTGTTTTCCTTGGCTTTCTGTATTCTTTCCAGTTTCTTGCTTGAAATCAGTTTTTGCCATGAGACACGAAATTTCCTTATAAAGATTTCTGTATTTACAGATGAGCTATTTAAATAGATTAGTCATTCTTATACTTCAGATGGACATTAAAATTAAGCAGTACCTCACAAAATTATAAGGCTGCAGTTTTATCGATTCAAGTATTATTTTTCTTCCCTTTGTTTCCACCTTGGGAAATGCCTGGGAGCAGTTCATAAAACTATAAGCAGTGCAATGGCATATTTGAAATCATAACTACTGAATTTTCCTTTATAAAATTGTGGAGATGATTGTGGTGGAAAATTCTTGCCTTATAAAAAAGAAGTAAATATAAATGATTGCAGACGATATCAATAAACCAAGATCTACTATACAGAACTTTGTTTCGCCCCTCTCTGAGAAATCAGATCTAGAAAAAAAAAAAAAAAAACAAAACAAGGTGAAGCCTGTAAACTGCATTATTTTACAGTCTGGCTTATTTGTGACTTAAAATAAGTGAGAGAAAAAAAGAAAATTATGAAGGTCTTACTCTGAAAAATATCTGTTCTTAAAAATAACATTGACTAGAAGAATTAAATTTACATTTTGCCAAAATCACTCCTTTTTAAGTAAATTCAGATATTAACTCTTAAAAACTTGCTCTCAAAGTTCTTAAAATTATTTATTCTGAATATTTTCTAAAATAATAATAAAAAGATTACAACAGCTTCTACTTCCTTTTATGACAATACTTAGAAGTTCAGCCTCAGGGTTTTCTAAGTTTTGTGTGACATCTTGAGAATTGTTTCAACTACAACAAATTCAACAATTAAAAAGGGAAGGATTTTCAGTAAGGATATTTTGAAGTGTTTTCGCACTGGTAAACATCTTTTAAAATCAAAGTCTAACTAGGTCTCATTCTTAGTTAGCACCTTTCTACTAAATATTTAGCATAAAAATTCATTAAAAACGTGCCCCATGTTCCCCTCAAAAAATCCCACAACTCTGATATGTTGACAGCAAAGTTCGTCCACAGAAAGAAGTGGAAAGGAAGACTTTGAGTGATTAACACAGAAGAGATAGTAAAGCAAAGAACAGATGAACTGAGTTGTGAGTGACTAAAAAAAAAAAAGGTCTAAACTTCCTGAAATCCCTTAAATTCTTGCCTTAAGCTAACATACTCAGATTCTGACTACTCAGTGCTCTTGTCTACAGCTTCAGATTAAGTGTCCTGCTTTATGGGTTTTGTTATAATGATGTATGTAACTGCAGAGCAGACTTCTGCTATTGCTGTCTCCTGGGAACCCTCATGAAAATGAATTGTGTATCTCAAGAGACATTCAGAGTAAGTTAAAACGAAAATAAATAATTAAATAACACGAGGTGGGAAAGTTCCACCAGCATTGCTGGAAATCATTACAGCAGAGTTGTTACTGCTTAGTGTGGCATCAAGACAGTATAATGAATCCCCAAGAAACCCATACAAGCACAATGATATAAAATCTCTATATTCTCCCATCATGAGGAGATGCACCCTTAGCAGTGCAGATTTGCTCTGAATCTCAGTATTTGCTCCCATCTCCTGTAATCACTGACCTTATATTTGTGTTCATCTGAATGACTCTGTTTTGCAGATGCGCATTCAGCACAGCTCTGCACATCTTATGTCACATTCCTCTGGGACACTTTTCAGTCCCAAGTTTATAGAGTGACAATTAGTTATGGAACCTGTAATAAGTTGCAGTTCTTGTATACTTTCTGACTTCTGCCTCTGTACTCTGCCCTCTAGACTTCCTCCCTGCCAGAATTAATTCTTCCATTATCAAAATCCGACCAGATTCAAATCAACATCATTATTTAGACATAAATAATCAGGCAGGAAAATATTTTTTCTTCCTGTGTTGACTGTGCTTAGTCTACTGCCAATGTTACATCCTCCAGCACTGCAAAAATAATGGTGTATAAACCTGACTATCAAAGACGAAATAATGTGCTAGTATCAGAAAGCAAAAATGGATGTTATTTTATATTTTATCTTTCTGAAGAAGAATTTGATTGATTACCAACAGAATATGCAGTACTGCTGTGGACCTCCGGCAATTGGCAGAAAAAAAAAAGTTAAATTTCTAGGTTTATGAAGAGAAACGATTCATCTATAGCTGATCACTATTCTATTCCCAAGGATGGTAGTACTAAGCTATGGGACTTCACATGAAAAAATGAGGCACTAGGTTTCTTTTAGTCTATGCAATATAGAATCATAGAATCATAGAATCATATAATCACTAGGTTGGAAAAGACCCAGTGGATAATCGAGTCCAACCATTCCTATCGATCACTAAACCATGCCCCTCAGCATCTCATTCACCCATCCTTTAAACACCTCCAGGGAAGATGACTCAACCACCTCCCTGGGCAGCCTCTGCCAGTGCTCAATGACCCTTTCCTAAAGCCCAGCCTGAACCTCTTCTGACAGAGCTTGAGGCCATTCCCTCTCGTCCTGTCCCCTGTCACTTGGGAGAAGAGGCACAATACATAATTATCAGTGCTTTCTAACTAACAGTGCATTCTGCACATACCAAGCAATCTGACAGAAGTAGCATCAAAACTGTTTTGGAAAGCATTTAAAAACTCTTACATGTTTTTTTCTTGCCCCTCTGCTGCAGTTATGTTGTATCTATGTGTATGAAACTAAAAACTATGAAAAAAGTAATTAAATAAAATCTTCTTAACATTGTTTAGTATTAGCTTCAATAACTGCAAAAGTTTTAACACTGTAGTTCTATACTGACAAATCTTCTAGAACTAGGAAACTGGACTACTTTTGAATTCAATAGCATAAGAAATTTTTCTTTAATTTGTGAGATCACTGCTTGAGATATTGAATTCCCAAATTATTGCTATATTTATAGTTTATTACTATTCTGAAAGCTAATCTTTATTATCCTGGAACTCAATCAATTTCCTAAAGAAACAGAAAGAAAATAGTATCGCGTATCTGCTTCCTCACCTCTTTTAACAAACAAATGCAGCTGATGGCTGTACAGTGTCATTCACAGTGACAAATGTTTTTTTGTCGCAGACCACTTCTAATCATCAGAACCCAAAAAGTGTCTATGCTAGTCTAGTACTTACTGGTTTTTTACTTAATAAGGTACTTTACATAAATTCCCTTTTGCAAAAAAAAAAAAAAAATTAGAAGTAACCACAAATCAAAGATCCATGCAAAAGAAGGATTGTTTCTTCATATAACACAACAGAAATTCTGTTGTTGGGAGAAAGCAGGGTGGCAGGAAGGGAGAAAATGAAAAGGGGTACAAAACTGACAAGCAATCAGAGATTAGAAAAAGACAAATAATAGAAGAAAATTTAGAATAAGATACAGCAAAGACACTGAAAAATCACTTTAAAAAATCAAGATAGAGAAGCAAATTTGCAAGTTCAGGTGGAAACAGCTGAACCTGTGAAAGCTAATATGTAAAGCTATAAGAGATGAATTTTCTCTCAGATATTCAAGTATGTGTGTGCAAAAAAAACGAGCAGTACCTCTTCCATGAAATGTAAGAAATCCAATTAATACAGTTCAAGAGAAAGATATTTAAATAAAAGCATTGATTGTTAACAAAAATTGTGAAACAAAATTCCTCATGTCTCTGTGAACTGGTATGCTGAAATTGCCAATGGAAGTACAAATCTGGTATTTATTTCCATATGCTTTTCATTTTCCATACCCCAAAATCTTTTCTTCTGACTCCCACATTTTCACATATTAACTCACATATCAAGTCAACTGATTACAAACAATTCAGAAAAGAAAAAACTATATACAGGATAAAGCTATATAACAGGATAAGGACACTACATAGGTTTAATGATTACAGGTTATTAAGCGATGAAAAGCTGTGATATTTTTAAGTTCAATTTACAATCAGAGAAACCTTTTATGTAAAATTAATGACTTAGATGGGTATACTACTCTTGCTGACACTTCCCAAATAAAAATCAAGAAAAGGTGAACAAATGCTCTCCTTTTTTTGTTTCACCACCTCCCTTACCCCCTATCCCTCAAAGAAAGGAACTGTCATATCAAAACCTCAGGAAGAAACACAAGCCATCAGCTGTATCCTGCAATATTATTAAGGAAAGAGAAATAACACATTTTTGGGCATTCTAAAACAGAGGAAACGAAACTCTATACACAAAACTTTCATTTAGGAAAGAAATTTAGATGGTCCTCTGGCAAGAAACATTATATAACAGAAAGAAAACTTGACAGCACAGATAAGGGTATTAAATGCCCTAATGTTGTAATTAGACACCCAAAACTAGTCATTGCTCAGAAAACTAGTAAATAACTCTCCTCACTTCATTTTTCAAAGGTAACGGTAGCATTTAGCTACAGAGTTAATATTAAAACACTTTAAATTCATAGAATTATATCACATAGTAAACTGTGATTAGCTTTCCAGCAGCATACTGACTGACAGACATACATCAAACAAACACTGCTTGTGAGGCTCCAGTCTTCATAGTAACTTGGAACACCACAGAGACAATGTCAGAAGCCTCTATGAACTCCACAGCTTGTATCGAATAGAATTTCCTCCTCAGTGCTCATAATTCAGTCTATTTTTTAAACATAGGAATACCTCTTTTTCTCTCTTCAATCCACCCTCTGTTCAAGGCAGATATTATTTCCAAATATTCCTTTTACTCTCAGTGATATACTTCATGAGGTTAATTGCTAGATTTTTATTAATTAACATATATTGTTTTTACTGACTGAACTATATAAAATTTCATTATGTTACAGAAACAAATATACTATTATTGTTTTATGAAGACTGTAAAAAACCTCCCACAGCTTAGCAATCCCTTTGGGCTAACAACTGTCGAATACCTTCTTAGTTTTAATTTAATTTAGATTCAGAGATTTAACTGAAACAGTTTGTGGTTTTGTTCTTATTTGCATTTTAGCTTTGATTTTAGACAGTTTGTACCTAAACTTTCATCACAGCATACTGTGATGTCTCTTCTTTATTTCTAGCACAACAGATCAGTCTCATCTTTTTTCTGGGAGTAAAACAGATCTGGCAAATATTTAAGAATGCTTTCCATGAGGTGCAAGAGTGCTCAGTACCCAGACATAGGAAATCATGCAGCAAAGGGAAGAGACCAGCATAGCTGAGTCAAGACCTGCTGGTCAACCTGAAGAACACAAGGGAACTGCACAGGCGGTGCAAGCAGGGACAGGGAACCTCAGAAGAGTATAGGGCCGCTGCCCGGTTCTGTAGGGATGAGATCAGGAAGGCCAAGGTGCAGCTGGAGCTGAACTTGGCAAGGGAAGTGAAGATTAACAACAAGGGTTTCTACAGAAATGTCAATCAGAAGAGGAAGTTTAAAGAGAACATACCCCCACTGATGGTTGGGAATGGTGACCTCATATCAATAGATGAGGAGAAGCCTTTTCTAGTGGGAGATGTCCCTGCCCATGGCAGTGGGGTTGCAAATAGGTGATCTTTAAGGTCCCTTCCAACTCAAACTATTCTATGAGTCTATGATTCTATCTTTTCCTTTGCCAATTATTATATTACGTTAATAGTATCTTGAAGCTGAAAAAGGAAGAAGATGAGGCCATAGACCTTTCATCCAGCATAAACAGACTGATATTTCTAGTTTTCCTTTTTAGTTCTGTGTTCTCAGGATGGAATAAAAAAAATCCAAACCTTTCATTTTAAAATGCTGGCTGCAGCCCTAACAAATAGACAGTATTGGTTTGATTCAAGTTCTAAGTAAAAGTTAATTTTAATTTTTCCTTGACTTTTATCTTGAGTATTAAAGCAGTTAAGAATCCATACTCCTTGTTAGTGTAACAGGCCTTGAAAAGTCAACCTTGCTGTTTGGAATAGGTCACATAATTTACACTAGCCAGGCTCACAGAACAGAGTAGACATGGTATTAGTAAAAGCTTCTGAGATTATTTATAGAAAAGTCCTCACATTCCTTATAGAAGGAGGCATGTGAACTGGAATTCAGATTTTGTTGTGAAGAAAGCTGTAAGGAAAGCTTAGCAGCCCTACATGGAATTATTTCCTCATTACACCTAGGTTAAAGTAGATTAGCCATGTGCTAAATGTAGATGGGCTTCCCCAGAGGAAAAATCCACATTGGAACCTTACCTAAGAGCACCGTGAGGAAGAACAGAAAGAGTGAAAAACTGGGAAAGCCTAAGGAAATCAACAAAACATTCAAAGGTTTTTATGTCACTTGTGGCAAAAAACCCTCATGAATAGTTACTGGCCGGTGCCTGTTTTGTTTTTTTTTTTTTTAAATTAAGACTGTCAAAACTGTTTTGTACTGAGGTCTTAAAATAGCAGCTTTAATAGGAGGCGACATAATTTATAAAAAACAATGTGGACTAGTGTTCAAGATACTCTCTTCTGGTCCTGTATGTAGCTCACCACTAAACACAAGCTTTAATGGATTTCTTAATGGACAGCATTAATCAAGGCAATTAATCCAGCACATTATATGGCAAAGGAGATTGATACTACATAGACCAAAGAAAGCATTCTAGGCACACTGGTGTCCAACATGATAAGAAAATAAAGACAGGCTCTTAAACTTTCTAAAAAAATGCTTTTCAAAGAGGAACAGTTTGGTTTTAATCCACAACAAAAATAGTTTGGTTTTTTTTTTTTTTAAATGAGAGGTGTCTAGTCGTTTATATTAAAAAAAATTCCATATTTGCATACAAACCACCAATGTCCCATTACAAACCCTTCAAGCCCTTGATATTCCCATCAGAAAAGAGGTTTTATTTACCAGAATACAAACAGTCAGGTCACATAAGATCCACACCTACACTATTTTGCTGGAAAAACATTAGCACTACTATGGAATTTAAGTCTTATTGTCATAACAGTTTTTTTTAAACTTTATGTAATCGATGCTTTGGTTAGATGATGTACAAGATGAGTGTTTATCTGCTATGCTGCCATTAGCAATAAATGGGTCTAGTGAGTGGTTAACTGTAAAGATGTTTTAAAATACTCATTGATTTTATAAAATATGTTATTAGGAGGCATTCTTTTATCACGAATGAGTAGAGAAAAATATTAAACATTTCAAAGCAAAGTATTTGTTACACTGTGCGCCAACACATTTTATTTGAAAGGGAGTGCAAATGAGTAAAGAAACATATGAACCTCCTTGAACAATGGAAGATCAGCAAAGTTTGCAAACAAAACAGAAAAAGTACTTAGTCTGCAAAGAGCACTGCATACAGACAGGCAATTACCACTACTAAGAACAGTTAGTGAAAATATGACGTTAAAACAAGGCTAAGGGATTAAATGACTGACCTCAGTTGGCAGGCAAAACTATTTTGCAGATAAGCAGGAACATAGCAACTTCAGGACAACAGAAGTGCTCTGCCATAATCAGTTACTGAATAAATATTGTTTGCAACTATATCCACATAATTGGCACAGGGAGTAACTGTCAGAACCACAACACAGTAATATCACAATTAGTTAGATAAAATCCAGCCACTGGTACTATAATTGCACACAAAAGTTTGCTAGCCATTACCTGCTGTGAAAGGAATGACCATGAAACAGAGAGATGATTCATGAATCTGAATCACATCAGTCTAAGCCCCATCTAGAGACTAATCCATCTACATTTATATCTGGAGCCCATGTAGCTAGTCAAGGATAATGCAGAAATGCAAGACAGGGCAAAGGTCCTTTGACGTTCCCAAAGCAGCAGAGGTTTTTCCACTATGCTGTTTCTCTTCCTAAACTTGCCAGTAGAATAATGATATCAGTGATTTCTTGATTAATTCCTCCCATTTATAAAGATCAGGTCACACAATCAGGGAATAAATCAGAATACATGAAACTCCGATGAGCAATTATCCAGTTTAAATAGGAAGAACTCGCATCAGCCCACTTGTGTGTAATGTACAGGTACTGCTTGTCTTAACAAATTATTTCTCAAAAATGAATAGCAAGAGCTCCTCTGAGTGGTATGGTAGCATCCCAAATGCCTGGTAAAAATAAAGAAGGGGAAGGAAGTGCAATGTAGATATTAGATGCTTAAGAAACAGATATTTACCTCCCATAGTTTTCTACCAGTTCAGCACTGTACTTAAAACACCCTAAATAATGTACCTTAATTGTTATATTATTGTTACAGAAATTTTAGTCATACATTATATATAGTGTGTACATAAATATGTTTTGCTAGGTTAGAAAGTTGATAAATAAGTTATTGATTACATGAACTTAAATCTCAGTGTTTTAAGGGAAAATACTACGTGACCAATCCTTTTAAACAAAACTTACTGTCTATGCTTGAAACTTGAAAACATTGTAATACATTTCAATATAGAAAATCACTGAAATACAATTTTACCATTCTTTTTGAATCAAAGCATAAATTTTCATCATTGTTTCAGAGATAATTTACTTTTTTATGTACTTCTTATCACTGGAGGGGAAAAACAGATCTTTTGTTCCATTTTTAATGTAGCAGCATTACTGAAGTAATAAAGGAAAATAAAACTGAGAAAAGGTGTATAAGCAATTTGGTTTCAATAGAATTTTTTTAACATTTTAAATCAGCTAACTTTCAAAGCAAAGTCCAATTTAATTTTAAAACATTTAAATGGCACAGGTGAAGAACTCTGAAACTTTTTCTCATTTAAACTCCCACTCTATAAAGTTTTGCTTTTCACAAATTGAAAAGCAGCAGTTAAATAATTTTTGACTGAAAATTCCTAGTAAGATTTTCATGTAATGCATACAACATACAGACTTTTTTTTCCTCAATTAGAAATCACACTGAATTTTTATTTATCACTATCCACTGCAACTGTGATAGACTTAGTTCATTTTCTGTACACTGGATTCAAATGGGAATTCCCATTCCCATTAGGCAAACTGCAAGATTCCAAGTTCAGAAAAGATAAGCTCGCTCTTAAAGTTCAGTGACATTCAGCATCAACTGCTTTCCTCAGGAAGGGAGCATGTTGTGTAACTTCAATATTTTTAATCTATATTAGTATGGTCTTGAGTTATAAGGTTTCTGGGAGCAAAATTCCAGAGTAAAAGTATGACAAAAAAACCCCAAAAAAACTCTTAATTATAGCAAGACACAAAAAGGGGAATTATGAAAAAAAAAAAATTTCAGTGTTCAGAATTACTTTTATGGACTTCAGATTTTAAGAAATCAGCATTAATAAGTCAGAGTGCCTGACTTTTGACAGACAAACTAATAAAAAAAGGTGAAGATCTTTTTTCTTGTTCTTTGCAAATACAAAACAGTAACCTGAATTCTATTTTTTTTTGTTTTAATTACTGAGCACTATGTGAAACCAATGCAAATTGCTTCTGGCTTCAGTGAAAGTCATAAAGTTTTTATCTCCCTATATTACAACATCCTGACACTATGTGTGTACTGTCATACATCAAACAGGTTGGGAAAGCCCTTTGGGCATCACCTAGTCCAACACCCTGCTCAAAGCAGGGTCAGCTTCTAGACTGGACATGACTGTTAGTCTGCAGAAAAGTTAGTGGGAAAAAAAGTTGCATGCACTCGCCTGGGCTTAAACTAATGCAACAGGACGGTACAAACCAGCAGATATGACAAAACTGCCTGGACACAAAGATGACGATACAGAAGTTAAAAGACAGAGCCATAAGGAATGACTGGATTTCACAGAAACCTACATGAGAAGGGGCTGAACTTCACAGTCCATTCTAGAAGAATATGGGGGCTCTTCTGGAGTGTCAAGTCTTGCAAGGTACTGCCTCGGTATCTATCTCATTAATATTTTTTAAAGTTGAGGCTACCTAGGAAACACTACAAGAAATAATGGACTTGAGTGCCCTTGTAGAAAAACTAAGACAAATGAGGGAAAGGTAATTGTGATCAGGTTATTAGAGAGGAGACAAGAAGATGGTAAAACTGAAGAATCTGAAAAAGGAAATGAGAGGGAATATAAAAGGTTTTGAATTATGTGATCAATGTTATTTGAGAATCTTTGTAGAGCAGGTCAGTGCCTGTGCAGGGCCACTTGCAGCAGGGAAACAGCCATGCAGTTTGCACTATATTAGTGTCTGACTTTTTTCTGCAGTCAGAGAGACTGGGCATATTTTCCCTGGAGTTGCTGAGGGAAGCCTGGAAGCTCATCTCCTTGGAATGATAGAGGAACTTCTGGAGGGTATCACCTAGCAGCTTTTCCCTCTCAGGTCTCCTATAGCCCACACTATGGTCTCTCCCTTCATTTTAGACCTCCATGGATTCTGCTGCAGTTTCTGTGAGCCTAGATTATTTTTTTTTTTATTACAAATATACTTTATGATGTCTATAATTAAGTGGTACCTGTTCACTTAATCCCTACTCATTGTTTCACAGATGTACGAACTGAATCAAGTCCTGCAACAAGGTCATTCCTTAGATCTACATCCTTCAGTTAAATAAAAATGGAACCATGGAAGTCACAAAAGGTCCAATAAAAGAAAATCCTCTTCAGAAGTAAAACTATCACCTAAGAATACAACACTGAAGGAGAGGAATAAATTTAAATGACACAAAGGTGAATAAGAGCTCTGTTCAACGGTCACTGGCAGTTTCAGAATTTCTCTTATGCAATTATAAAAATAAATATCATAAGAGGAGACATCCATATATGGTTAGTCTAAATTTGAAGTCTGTATTTAAAAACATTTCTTTTCACATCACACTTTCACCGAGAGCTCCTTAAGTCTTTGATTTCTCCTGTGACATTACTTCCACCAAACATACTATAGTCACTGTCAACCATACAGTATGGATGCTACTATGTAGCATGTTGATTTCTTACCATTTCCCTAAAAACATTTTTCTTCTACATATTATCAATGAGATATGTCTTTGGCTGCAGTCATCTTTTCATTATATTTAGCTTTCTCTGATCTCTTGAAATGTACACACTAAGCATAACTTTTTTTTTTTTAAATCTTATCCTCCTATCTTCTTTTCTCAGTCTTCCAACTCAAACAGTATTAAATCATCAGGCTCCTCATTTTATCCTTTCCATCGATAACTGTAATTGGTTCCATTTTAGACTGATTTATTCATAATTATGTAAATGGAATGTCACAGATTCTTCATAGCATCTATAGCAAAATATGTTATCTGTTAAATGCAAAAAAATATAACTTAGCAAATGATTTTGCAAAGAATTCATAAGTCAGGATTGATATACAAAACAGTCACATAACTTGTAAAGGCAGCTCTGCCCAGATGGATGAATGAAGGGGGGACAGATAAATGTGCATATGTTTGTGGGTATGTAAACAGGAAGCGTCTGCATGTAAATATCAAACAAATAAAAGAGAAAATTATTGCAGTTTGGTGTTGGTATGTCCTATGGATAATTACTGTTACAAATACAGAAACATTTGGGACAGCTACTTTCATTATCTTGGCAAGAAAGAAATCTCTAATAATTAGAAAAACACCAAATGTCTCACAGAAAGCTGTCTGAACTGGCTGAGTAAATGTGATTCTTCATGACATATTTTAAGTATTCTTTTACTTTGAAATATATTATAGCTTTATTTGTAGCAGAAATGAACACAAACATCAGGCATTTATTTGTACTTTTTGCCTCAGGAACAAGCTAGACTAATGGAATGGAGTTTTTGTGAATATATTTTTTTAAAAAAAATCTTTCTTATCCTGGAGAAATCTCCAAATCCAGACAACAAGGTTTTCTGCCATGGGACATCAACATGAAAACACAATGACTTCTACTATGTAAGAAACTACTTCTGTATCTTCCATCCATGCAGTCAATACAGATATTGAAAATTTCCAAAATATCTCAAGAAAATATTTTCTCTCTTTCTATATTGCAATTAAGAAAGGAATTATGTACTAAATTCAGGTGAAAACCAAACAGAGAAGTTAAATGAAAAAGAACTCAAAATGAATTTTGAAGAGACAGAGAAATGACAGCAGTATTTTACATTTTGTAGGACAGTGTATTTAAACAGTTAAAATAGCTACATTAGAAATGCATCACAGCCTTCCAATTAATAAATTTTACCAAAATTAACCTTTCTTCTTTTACAATAGCAAACCATTTTAATATATGCTGAGATACTTCAAAGTACTCCTGCCTGTGATCAGTCATTTTTTACTCATTTAGTAAATCTATCTTTGTATATTTCAGAAATTAATACTTAAGCATAAATGAGAACAAAATAATCTCTAAGTAAAATTTTCTACAAATCTATTGAAACTAACAGGCAAATAGTGATTTTAAAGAAAAGGCAACTAATTCAGTTCTCCCCACTAATATTTCTGTAATTCTATTTTTTTTCCTAATTAAACACCAGAACCTATAGTAACAAAAAGATCAAAGAAATATATATTTAATTTAAAAAATACTCTGATCATGAAGGCTGTATAAACATACACACACACACAAACCCACCATGTATATGTATGTATATGTACAAAATCTCTACAAGCTCCCATTTCTTGGCAGTTGCACTTGTTTCTTACAATTTCTAACTAAAAGTTCCCTCATTAGTTCATTTTTGTTCACATTCCTATTATCATTGCTCTGAGTTATGAAGAAAAAACAAATAAAAATAATTATTGAGAACTCTTTATGGGCATGATTAACTGAATCATAGAATCATTGAATCATGGAATAGTTTGGGTTGAAAGGGACCTTAAAGATCATCTAGACCTAACCCCCCTGCCATGGGCAAGGGCAGGGACCATGAGGCACGGATACCTCCCTGCCATGGGCAGATACACCTTCCACTAGACCAGGTTTCTCAAAGTCTCATCCAACTTGGCCGTGAACACCACCAGGGATGGGGCATCCACAACTTAATTCTGCACTTTTTCTAACAGAAAGTAAAAATACTCTTATATGCACACTTATTTTCATTGTATATTTACATGCATTTTTTTACTTTCCTTTCTTTGAGGGAAGGGAATGGGTACAAAGAATGAGTGGAACATTTTTCTGTCTTGAGAAAGTTTGTGTTACGTATCATTGTATTTGAAAAACAGGCAAATATATATATAAAACATTTGTTTTATTTACATTGTTAAATAACTATGAAGTTAAATAACTACTGGAAGTCAACACTGTTGTAAAGAAGATTGTAACATGTTGTTTTGTTGACAAGACTAATGATACCGTTTGTTTTCCAACAGCTATACATATTATCACCACTTTCTTAGGAATGCAAAACAGTAGTTTGTGACAAAATGACACCAAAACAAAAGAAAAGATATAATTGTTTTGGTTGTGATGCATGTACTGCTATTTTTGAACACAAAGTATTTAATGAACTTAATTCATGAATATACAAAAGTAATTTTTTAAAAATGAATCATGCACTAATACTAAAGCATGAAGTCATCTTCATTCTTATTAATATTTTCAGAACAGAAAGGCATATTCCACATTTTTATTTCAGATTGTTCTTTACTGTTCTTCCTAAGCTTCTTTTCTGAGAAAGAGACCTCATTCTTCATTTCAACCAAGGCAGTATTTTATAACTTTTATGCCATTCCTCCATTATTTTTTTCTGGAAATAAATCACTTCAATGTTCTTCCTTGAAATGTGAATTTATACGGTTCTTAATTTGAACTCAAGTTAAACACAACACAAAAACCTTAGTAATGGTCTTAAGATAAATTCAGGTTTTGCACAAGTGACAGTTTTCATGTACTAGTCTGCATTAATGTTTAAATATCAACGAGTGTTAAATACACTAACACCACTGAATTGCCATAGACTTTGTATATGTGATTTCATTGCATTCTTGGGAAAATTTTAGTTCCCATTCTTGTCAAAACTTCTGAGGAGCAGATAAACATGTAGACAAACTGAGATTTAATGTTCAAGCCAAAACACCAGCAAATCCTCAGAAACAGAAGGGAGAGGAGTATCAAGGTTAAGCAGTGGGATCATGTCTTAAGTTCTGATTGTGCAAACAAAAATACCCACTTACTTAACTTTAGGCCTATTAATGAAAAGCTCATTCACATTATGGAGATTGTCTGCTTAAAACTGAACTTCTTAAAGACTAGGTCACCAGTGTTTTAATGGAGGAACTGGAAGAACAGCTTCCATAGACAGATAACATTACATACGTACGTTGTACGATACTAAGCTTACATACGTTGCATGATACTAAGCTTTCTGATGTGGGTTGAAGGTCTTCAAGAAATCATTCACAGTATGCTTAATAAAAATATAAAAAAAAAAAAACCACAAAAAACTGATTCCTTGCATCTAGAGCACTCAAACTGTAAGTTATAGACTTTAGAAAGGTTTGTTTCTTAAAGTGAGCAATATGAAGGATTTGGGCTTATCCTGCATCATTAAAAGAGCACCACAGTCAGAACTGAACAGCTAGGAAAATTACACCCTCACTTTAAGAGAGGAAGCATTTCAAAGGAATGATCAGTTTCTGAGCAAAAAATTGTATCTCAATCTACTTTTGTGCTGTATTTGATAGTGCTGACAACTCCCAGAGTACTCAGTTCAAACAAGCTGTGAGAAATGGTAGACTGAGGTAATGTAATACGTGAACTATCTATGAACAGGTTGCAATAAGTTATATAATATTTATGAAAGTAGTCATTCAGTGGAATTAGTAGAGAAAGCATAATTTAATGGCTAATGGAATAATTAAAAGGAAGTTTAAAAGTGTAAGAGTTATCAGATTTTTTTTATGAGATCTGGTGAAAACAATCGAGAAATAATAACTCAGAATTGTATACCTATCATTTAATCTTTAACCAACCAGTCAAAGTGAGATTCAAGCTTTTCACTGGTGGTTGTTCTCTCACATCTCAGTGTTTCCTGTTTTCTTACTGCTCATCTGCTACTTTGGATTACAGTAAATTGCTATTTCATTGATAAGAATATATAAATTTTCAAATGTTCTAGCATAGATCTACTACTACTAGAAAGGGACTGGACTGCTCCTGAAGCTGCTATCAAACTCTCATCTTAAGAAGTAAAAGAACTACACAGTTATCTAAATAAACTGCCACAATCTTCACAACAGAACAGCTGTACCAAGAAAATAAAGTAACTACATGACTACAAAAGCTTAAAAAGCTAATAAAAGTTCCAGATCATGATCTGACGCACTTATAATAGCATTAAGGAAGCTTCAGGCCTATTCCTTCTTGGTAAGAGAAATTGTTTGCACAGGAGGCTAAGGTAACTTAGCAAATAGAAGACTAAGGAGCTACTCCAACAGGTCTATCATGAGCATCTTTAAACCCCAGGTAATAGCCAATGGAATAAGTGCTAGTATAGCAACGATGCTCCATCCCAAAATCCAGTTGAGACTGAAGAATCATAGTGAAAGTTTTTGTTTGTTTGTTTCTTTGAGGGCACTTCTCTCTTACAGAATCAGAGCAAAACTGGAGTTTTTCCATGATTATGAAGTCACTTCCTACATATCATCATGTATCTTGCTGTAATTTTAAACCTTAAATATCAGTTGTCTTTCTGAAACTCTGAATTCTGAGGTTCTGACATTGCTGAAACTGCATGAAGATAAAGGTCTTTTACGAGATTACTGTAATAATGCAGAATTTATATGCATGAAGAGGTAAACAGACATATAAAAGGGTGCATATCTACACACAGATGTAAGTTAACACTAAAGAATGTCATATTCAGTACTCAATCCAAAGTAAATGAAAACAAATAAGTTTCTTGTAGAATTAACACAGTTCTGAAACAGCACAGATGACTTAATAATTAAGTAGTAATATTTTATAGTATTTTCCCTAAATAACAGAAATTTAAAAATGTCACTCATCTTTCCAACTTCCAAAGAGTTAAATAATCTTTTTCCCCTCTATAGAGCCTTCTAATATAAGGCATGGAATTTACGAAACAGTAAGTTCTCATTTTTATAGAATTACATTAGCTTTTGTGACAATTTACCTAACACTTTCTACAGCATTTAATTAAAATAGATATTCTTCCCTCTCAGTTAATTAAATCAATAGAGAGGAAATAATAAAAAAGTGTTAGTTTGGAAACCAAGTTTTCATAAAAAGTGTGTCACTTGGTTCTTTTTTAGATCTTACTAAATTTATAATTTATATTACAAATCTGAATTTATATTTACTTTAAAAACACAAGAAATTGAACAAAATGTATATAATAAAAACAGTAAAAGAAAAAATAAAGAGGAAAAATGTAGACTGGAACCCAAAATACCTCATACATAGCTGTTTCCTTGATGCTTACATTGCCAGTTCTTCTGTCTGTAAACAGTGAATACATAGCAGAACAGTTACATGTTATAAACAGCAGCTCTCCAGTTCTGACAGCAAAAGACTCAGCTTGGGTGGCACAATATGACCAGGCATCTGGTCAAAATGCAAATAGCTTCTTTAACTGTGCTCAGATGCTATACGTACACTGATCCAGGTGTAAGCTAATTTTCTTAGATCTCATTTAAGTGCATCTGCAGTATACGGGAAACATTGCCAGTCAGTGACCTCTACCTTGATAAAAAAGTTCAAGAGCAGACCAATACACTATTAAGTGACAGAGTTCAACCCTATTTATTTCAGCACGTGTTTGAACAAATGCCTGAGAAATCTGGCCTGCTATGAGGATACAAGAGTTTTAATGCATGAACAAGGGAATTTGCTACATAAATTTCCTATTTAAAATTTGGTTATTAAAGGACAAATTCAAATTAAAGGATTCAAATATGCAATCACTATATCCTACCAAAAGCAGCAATTAATTTACTTTAGCTAATAGATAAAAAAAGATGTAAAGCATATAGAATCTAATTTTCATGAATGGAGGAAGGTTGTGGCTAGGTAATGCAGATTATTTCCTCCTACACTCCAGAGCAATCAAAATATGCAATACACTTCCTCTGGTTTCTTTCTCATTCCCTACCATCTCACTTCAATCTGGTCCACTTAAGGGACAGAAAAGCCTTCACTTTTTCAGCTGAGTCAGTCTTTCTCTGGTTATTGCACAGCAACTGGCTTCCTAAGGGAATGAATGAGCATCAGACATGGTGCCACAAAGGAGAGAGGAACACAGCTCAGCCCCATGCATCTGGTAGCAATAAGCATAGTTTGACAGGGTCCAATCTGCATCCTGATTACATCTGAAAAGGCTCCATGCTCCTCCACTAAAACATTATATTGTTCCTTTGCTTCCTAAGTTATCTGTTTGTTGCTCTAAAAGGATCAAGATTCTGTGTATTCAAAAAACTGGACAGACAGGCGCACACTCTCCTGGGTGGAAAACTGGTTGGATGACCGGGCCCAAAGAGTGGTGGTTAATGGAGTTAACTCCAGCCGGAGGCCAGTTACAATGATGTCCCCCAGGGCTCAGTGCTGGGTCCAACCCTGTTCAATGTCTTCATCAATGACCTGGATGAAGGCATCGAGTGCACCCTTAGCAAGTTTGCAGATGACACCAAGCTGAGTGGAAGTGTGGATCTGCTGGAGGGTCGGGAGGCTCCAAAGGGATCTGAACAGGCTGAACTGCTGGGCTGAGACCAATGGCATGAGGTTTAACAAGGCCAAATGCCGGGTCCTGCACTTGGGGCACAACAACCCTGTGCAGTGCTACAGACTAGGAGAAGAGTGGCTAAAAAGCTGCCCGGAGGACAAGGCTCTGGGAGTGTTGATTGACAGGGACTGAACATGAGCCAGCAGTGTGCCCAGGTGGCCAAGAAGGCCAATGGCATCCTGGCCTGTATCAGAAATGGCGTGACCAGCAGGTCCAGGGAGGTTCTTCTCCCTCTGTACTCGGCACTGGTGAGACCGCACCTCGAGTACTGTGTTCTGTTCTGGGCCCCTCACCACAAGAAGGATGTTGAGGCTCTGGAGCGAGTCCAGAGAAGAGCAACGAAGTCGGTAAAGGGGCTGGAGAACAAGTCTTACAAGGAGCAGCTGACAGAGCTGGGGTTGTTTAGCCTGGAGAGGATGAGGCTGAGGGGAGACCTTATTGCTCTCTACAACTACCTGGAAGGAAGTTGTGGAGAGGAGGGAGCTGGCCTCTTCTCCCAAGTGACAGGGGACAGGACGAGAGAGAATGGCCTCAAGCTCCAGCAGGAGAGGTTGAGGTTTGACATCAGGAAAAAAAAATTCATGGAAAAGGTCACTGTGCACTGGAACAGGCTGCCCAGGGAGGTGGTTGACTTGCCGTCCCTGGAGGTGTTTAAAGGACAGGGGGGTGAGGCACTGAGGGACATCGTTTAGTGGTTGATAGGAATGGTTGAACTCGATGATCCAGTGGGTCTTTTCCAACCTAGTGTTTCCGTGATTCTGTGATGTCCCAGACTTTACGGCATTCTCCTTTCCTGCACTTGTGCATAAAGACCCTACAATATATCAAAACCATGTTCATAATTACTAAGCTAATAAAACTACAACCTAGTATTACAAACCTCTGCTTCAGCTGCTTTCATATTTTCAGTTCTAAGAAAAGCAAAAATTTCATATTTAAGCTAACTTGCTGAAGTAATGAAGATGTTAAAGAACTTATCTTAGGCACAGAGTTAAAGTATTTTTCCTGTGTGACTGTGCTCAAACAACAGCTTAAGTGCTTAATACACTTGCAAAAATTGCCTAAACATGTCTAAGTCCAAACTTCATATGTTTGTGTTCCAGTTTAGCTTCTCACATCCAAATCTACCCTGCAGGATTTATTATTACATACTGCTTTCTGCTGCAGAGATGTTTTCTCCTGAGGAGAAATAAAAACCAGTCAACACCTACACTTCAAAAAAAAAAAATTTAATCTTACATGATTCAAAAAAGCATTTGAATTAACAGACAAGCACGCTGCAAATAAAGCTGACAGTCATTTACAGTACAAAACAGAGTAGCATTTTTAGTAGCATGCAAATACAGCTGACAGGCATGTCTTTATTCAATTAGTTCCTATTTTCCAAGGGCAGAGTTATGTGCACACATCCAAACGGTGCCCTCTAATTTTAGAGACTTTCTATAGTGAATATTTAAAACTACTTAGTATCTGAATCAATTTAACAGACTGTCACTTAATGTACTTCTCAGTTTCGGCTTTCAATAATTTACTCTGTATACCTCAAAACTGCTCATGACCTGATCCATAATTACATTCAAGCAGATGGATCTCTTGGCCTTTTTTAGAAGTATTTCAGTTTCAGAACAGTTAAGACTTCCATGCATGCACATTTTTATATGCTTCCCAGTATTATAAAAGTTTCATACCAATCCATCTGCGTATCCTACTTACTTCTGCAGCTAAAATAGCAGGTAAAACAGGCACTTACTGTTCAGTGGTTCGAGGGCACTTCTCCACTCTGTTTTCCAAACCAAGCCTACTGCCTCTTTAGCCGCTGAAAAACAAAAACAAAAAAAAAAACCCAACACACATATCAGAATTCAAGGAACTGAGTAAGAGGGCATTTTACTAAAATAAAATCCTTTTCAGAGGAAGTTAAAAGCAGTGGAACAGTGATATTTACACTTTTTCTCAGGACAGCTAATAAAGCTCTCTGAATGTGAAACCCATTCACAAGAATATTGTGGCAAGGCATAGAGATGACATCTTTAGAAAACGAGGAAAAAAACCAGAAGCAATGATAATAAAAAAAAATACAAATAAATCTTAAAAAAGCAAATCCATTGCCTTCACATTAGCTCAATTTTCTGTCTTTTTACCATACTATGAACTGTGAATATTTGAACAGCGTATTAATTTTTACTGATGCCTTTTCCTTTGGTCTCCTGTATTAAAGAAGGATTGCCCAGGGTTTGTGACTATTACTTCAGTATCTTTTTTTTTTGTTTTTCTAATTTGCAAGTCCAAATAATTTCCCTCCCCTCAAATGAGAATTAAACTTCTAGGAAGAAGGTTTTTTGGTTTTCTTTCTTTTTTAACGCAATAGCTGCAAATTTCCATCAGAGAAAATGCAACTGAAAACAAGGACAGCTGTAAGAAACAAATATTCTGAAGTACATAATACCTGCTGATTACTTAACACTTCCCAAAGATATCAGCATCAGCAAGCAATGTGACACTAACACTGGTCATTCAACAGAGTTATTAATAATTTCAATTCTAGCAAAACTCAAATGACATGGAATTATTCCTAGAAACCTGGCATGATGAAGAATCTATGAATTACAGTAAGCTTCATTTACTAGACATCAGATAGCATCTTAGAAAATTAAAGTTTAAACAGTCATTTCAAGGCCTAATGCATGTTAGAGATGTCATCATATTAAACACTTATGTCTCACAAAGTATGTAAATCATCATGATTAAAATGTGAAATAAGAATAGTTGGCTTTCTCAAAGGAAAGTCACTGGCATTTTCACACCACTTGTCAACACCAGACACAGCTTTTAAATGACCACTGCCAGTTATAAAATTTCTATTTATTGATAGCAGTGGGTGGTGATGCTGACAGACTACATGAAGAGCCCTGTTGCGCTCTGCACGCCTACTCCAGACACATTGCCAGGAGGCAGCCTCTGTACTGCATAGGTGAAAATGCATTAAAAATGCGTTTTTGAAAATAGATGTTCTTTGAATGAAGACAACCACCATCTCCATCTTATAGACAGAAAAAATGAGGCATGCCAAATGTCGTGGGGGAAAATACTACCTGAAAGTAGCACTAAAATAAAATAAGGCCTGAAAAAGATCAGCCCACCCTACTAGTGTAGGTACACAGAGGAGAGAAGCACAGTTGAACTGCCTTGGGGCAGGAGTCTAGAAGGCAGTAGCAAGCTGTCTAACAGCCATTCAGTGGCTTTAAATATGAAGAAAGTCAAACAGACTGGCTGGAAGTGATGGGATCAGTGAGGCACTTGCTAACCACCCAGCTGTAAGGTCATGAACAAGGGGGTAGGAAACCCTCAGCAGGAGGAGTTGAGAGGTGAACTGTGTAGAGGAGCAAGGCTGCCCAACGGGCCTGGGAACCTCTGCTGCTGGCACTGAATGACCTCTTTCCTGAGCCTGTAGTGCTTATAAGCAAAGGCACTGTGGCTTCAGTGGGTGCAAACGTGTATTCTGTACCAAAAATGCAGGTGTATCATAGCCCCCCACACCACCAGCAAAGTACACCCTGCCTCAGCTGCCTTCTTGTGATACGCAGGAAATGCAGAAATAAAAACCTCTTTGAGTGGAGTGTTTCTCTTCTTCCAGTTGACTCACCTCCAGACTCCCCATGACACCAACCAACCTGCAGAAGTACCACCAGACAGTGGTAACAGAACATGAAAAATGTTTTTTTCTAATATCCAATGCATTCTGAGTACCTTAGCCACCAAATCCTTTCCCAAAGGTTTTTCCTTTATTTCACAGAAAAAAAAAAAATCCTTAGTATTATTTCTAAATTTATCAACACTTCAATTATTTTTTAATCAAGAAAATATAATTTATTTATTTCTATTAGGGAGTAATACTTCTTAAAAAATTCATTGTTATCATTTATATCTTTATAATTATTATAATTTATATCTACAAAAGACCTCCAGTTAGACATAAGACATCCTATACCAAAATAATGTTTCTTTTCTGAAGATAGAGTGCTGTATCAAGTGTTTTATTTCTTTCCTTTTCTCACCTATGTCAAATTAATGGAATCTTTTTCATGTCCAGAACAACACCTGCCACTGTAGCTGCTTCATTATGCATTTCTATGTGTGCTCAAGTCCTGCAGAATGCAAACAGAGTCAGAGTCAGAAGATGGGATAAGGGGCACAAACCAGGACACCAGTGTGATGATTCCACTGCTCTGGATCCCCAGGCTAATCCAGATTAAACAAAATATTACTACTGCAAACTTTACTGAAGAGACCTTAGAGGAAAGGTCAAGGATTAGAAAGGGCAAAACACTTTTCTATCGTCTTTTTTTAGAGCACATGGGGAGATAAAGGAGAAACATTTCAAACCACCAGGAGAAAGGCAGAAGAGGCAAAGTAAGGCCACGGAGCTACCAACCAGTTCTGCCATTAGATCACAGGGAACAGGACAAGTGAGAGCTGCTATGACGCTCCTTTCTTCCACAGAAAAATCAAGTAGTACTTCAAAAAGTCTCAGCAATAAAATTACAAAGTTATAGTTTGAAGTACTCTGATGTTACGAGACTTACAGTACCAGTGCTCTTTCAGCTTTCTGAGAAGTGCATTGATTAGAAAAGAAATTCCAAACACCACCTTCTAGATAGGATGTCAAAACTGTATTTTAATTGCTAGACAATAAAAAGCTAACTAGATTTTACTTTCTATATAAAAAAATGTAATATTTTCTTGTAGCATTTTACTTCTATCCTTTCGCAAATGGAAGCAACAGTTTCTTACTTAGTACTATATCAGTGAGTTTTCATCTGAAGGATCACAGGAAAGATACATGAGTATGTCTGCAAATGCTTAATAAATTCATAATATTAAATAACTTTTAATGAATAAGAAATCCTTTTTCTAGTTTCTCATTTCTGGATTGCAGTATAGTCACTAGACAGAAAACAAAGTCATATATAGAATTAAGACAGTGTTTTCAAAACCAGTTTATATAAGACTGATCTTATTTCAGTGCTGTCACTTCTTGAAATCATACTTGGGATCAATATTATACAGACTTTTTTCTTACTGGTATCCCAATAAGATTCTGGAGGAACTAGAACACAACTGATGTATTGCTATGCAAACTTTATAGGAAAGGTTCCTAGACTTGTCAAAACCTATAGTTTCAGGCAATACTGTTACAGTAACTAAAGCAGTGAACTTGCTCACATTCCCATATTTAACAAACTGAGATTGAACTGATATTGAATAAAGACCTTTCTACAGAAAACCGATGGGCCACAAGAAATGTCAGTGACTTTGGTGTGATCATTGTGGGAGCAACTGCTTGGTGTAAGGAAATGTTTAGCTAAGGAAGAGGTCAGGAAATGAAAACATGTGTTATGAAGGCAATCGGTAGCACCTGGGCAAGTAAGACATTAGTTCATCTCAACGGACTTACGAGACCAAGATGAACAGGCTGAATACTAAATTGTAGAATGATAATCTGAAAATGGTCTCTTCAGCATTTTGGTATTTTCTGCTTTTTTTTGTCACTAAACGACGAAAACAGAGGGGACTAAACAATCTACCCAATGGTACCAGGCTCTTACCATTCAATCTGCAATGGCTGGACCTCAGCTGCCTACGTGTCTACTACCTTCTATATACTAGTGTCGTGTATCTTTTGCATTAAAAGGGCCTGAATGAATATTTCTGAAAAATTTTTGAACAAAGTAACCTGTTTTCCCTTAAGCAGTTCAGTACAGCATACCATAGGGAGTATTTGGAAATTTATTTTCTAACCACTTATCTAGAATTGGGGAAAATAAATAAATAAAGAATATATTCACATTCTAGATCTCTGGATTCCTACAGATGTCTTTTATAATGTTACAACTTTGGATAATTCTTAATGAAGAATATAGCTAGTATGAACTAACCATCTGCTTTGCTGCTTTGCACCATTATTAATATTTATCCAATTGCTTTGTAGAAAATTACACTGCAGCATCACAAATCCAAGTACAATACAGATAATGATAATCTATCCTAACAGAATGACTCTAGATGATCCTCTGGAAATCTAAAATATTTACAAAATGTGGGCACAGTAGAAATATATACATTTCAACTAACAGAATTATTTTCTACACTTCTGAGGAAAGGCTACATATATATTCATCAGTCCTGACAGTGACTGACAGAAGAAACCTGTAGGAAACAGCCGCAGGAAATTAAATTAAAATTTTAAAATGCTGTTCTGAAATGGTTATTTACATTATTTCTGAAGTCACTTCTGCCACTGTACAGTAGTAGTTATTACCAGGGAGGAAAAAAACACTGTATATTGCTACTCCTTTCACTTCAAGAAAAAGTGTCCTAAGCAATTTAGACTTTGTTTTAACAAATCATTAGACAAAAAGGAGAGTGTGTAATCAAAGCCTTTACTTGAACTTTGTGAGGCACCATGCCTTCCGCGACTCCAATAATTGCAGTGGACTTAGAGCATGAACAGACTAAAGCTCATTGTACAAAAAAGAATATACAGTGCTACGTTTTGTAAACTGCTACATATTTCTGATTAGAGCAAGCAGTTATGTTTTAACTAATATTCCAACTGTATCAACAGAAAAACTCCTAGCATATTGAGAAAAGAAGTGAAGTTCAGCACTGTCTTCTATGCCTTCAAGCAAATACAACATACAGATAGTAATTTAAAATAATAGGACAGATATGATGAATAAAGTTTTAAGTAAGCAGGGTTGGTTTTTTGTGCTTTTCTCTTATTCTCGCCTGAGATGCAGCAGATAAGTTCACTAAGATCATTTGCCATTAGCAAAGCTTAAGGTTGGGAGCTTTCAGGTCTCTGTTAGGTGCATGTATTCCCCAGTGTTCTGTTCTTGTTTCTATACTTAGCTGGAATCTCACTGAGCAAATTGATTAAATGTGCAAGAGCAGAAAAAATCAGGCTCTTAGCATGACAGCTTTTCTCCCTACATTGGTTGGGGAGCAAGAAAGAACATTTAAAGTGTACAAGAATAAATATAAATAATTCCAGAGAACTGATTTACTAAGCGAATGTCTAACAGTATTTAGAAAACCATTTCCAAGATTTGTGTGTAATTAACACGAGCTAAATACTTATGCCACAACATACAATTGGTAAAGTTAAAGAAGTAAGAAAAATAAATTAGCTGATAAGTCAGTTAACTCTCTTTTCAGTAGTCTTTAGCCACCATGAAAGCAGAGGAAACAAAATTATCTCCATAATATGAAGTCCCACTTGACAACAGTATTTCTAAACTCTCAGATACAGGAAAATAACAGCAGATACAGGAAAAGTGTCCTGTAACCTCCAGGATGTGTTTGCATTCCACACAGAGAATCCCAGGAGTCCTGAAACTCACCTGTACTTTGATGCCTCCTGCTGTGACACTAAAGTGTGAATACATGGTGTAGGCAGATTGCTAATTCTATAGATACAGGAGTCTGGGAAAAATCTGATCTACAATAACCTAACATGAATTCAGGCAAAGGTCTACAAAAACTGTTCACCAAATGAATAAGCCAAATGTGTCTATGGATAAGAATTTTCATTTCAGGGACTCAGTGCCTTCATCTCAGACTTTTCTGGCCTTCAGAAATCTCAGGCCTCTTAGACCAGTGGCAAAGTCTGGAGTAAAGGTGTCCTTGCTGGAAGGGAGAAAGGTTAAGGAACTTTTAAATAATATGCACATATGTCAGTCCATGAAACCTGACACGAAGCACCTCAAATACTGAAAGAACTGGCTGATGTCATTATGAGGCCACTCAATTACCTTTGAAAGCTTGTGGCAATCAGGAAAGGTTCCTGAAGACTGAAAGAAAGCAAATGTCACTCCTGTCTTCAAGAAGGACAAGGGGAATCCAGAAAACCACAAGACAGGCATAGAATCAGACTCATAGAATCATAGAATGGTTTGGGTTGGAGGTGTCCTTAAGGACCATCTAGTTCCAACCCCCTGCCATGGACAGGGACACCTCCCACTAGATCAGGCTACTCAAAGCCTCATCCAACCTAGCCTTGAACACTTCTAGGGTGGGGGCATCCACAACTTCCCTATGAAACATGTTCCAGTGTCTCACCACTCTCATCATGAAGAATTTCTTCCTAATGTCTAGTCTAAATTTTCCCCTCTTGAATTTGTAGACATACCTCCTCTTCCTGAAAATACATCCCTTGTAAGAAGCCCCTCCGCAGCATTCTTGTATGCCCCCTTCAGGTACTGGAAGGTTGCTATAAGGTCTCCTCAGAGCCCTCTATTCTCCAGGCTAAACGACCCTAACTCTCTCAGCCTGTCCTCATAGGTTCATACAGGCCAGCTTCTCCACGTCTCCCTGGACATTGAGCCATTGACCACTACTCTCTGAATAAGACTATCCAACCAATTCCTTATCCACCGAACAGTCCACCCATCAAATCCATATCTCTCCAATTTAGAGAAAAGAAAGTTGTGGGAGACCATGTCAAAGGCTTTACAGAAGTCCATACAGACTATTGGTTTTCCAGACTACCCACTGGTTTTCCAGTGTCCACTGATGTGGTTACCTCATCATTGAAAGCCATCAAGTTAGTCAGACAGGACTTGCCCCTGGTGAAGCCATGCTGGCTGCTTTGAATCACCTCCCCGTCCTGTACATGTTTTAGCATAGCTTCTAGGAGAGTCTATTCCATGATCTGCCCATGCACAGAGGTGAGGCTGACAGGTTGGTGGTTCCCAGGGTCATCTTTTCTACCCTTTCTAAAAATGGGCACAATGTAAAATGTTACCCTTCTTCCAGTCACCAGGGACTTGTGACTGCCATGACTTTTCAAATACCATGTAGCGTTCACCACCATATCAGCCAGTTCCCTCTGACTTATGTAAGTTCAGGTTCCTCAGGTAGTCACAAACCCGATCCTTTCCTACAGTGGGAGGAGCTATATCCTGTTGGTCCATTGATCCAAGACTGGTGAGGAGAACAGATATCAGTGAAGACTGAGGCAAAAATGTTGTTTAGTACCTTAGCCTTCTCCTCATCTGTTAATATGAGGTCACCATTTTCATCCATCATTTGGGGTATGCTTTCTTTAACTTTCCTTTTCTCATTGACGTACCTGTAGAAGCCCTTCTTATATACACAAACCACAGGGCTCCTGTTGCTTCCTCGGTCTTTTATTCTGACCCACAAGCTTTCAACCTGTTTGTGGCTACTGTTCAATGACAGCTCTTCACATTCTATCCCTTTCCTGATATAGAGGCAATGCCTCCACCCATCCTTCCTGGTCTGTCCCTTCTGAATAGCCTGTACCATCAACAGCCACACTCCAGTCATGGAATTTGTCCCACCAAATTTCATCAAAGGCAACCAAATCATAGTTTTCTAGCAGCACGGTGGCTTTCAACTCCTTTTGTTTATTGCCCAAGCTGTATGCATTTGTATAGAGCCATTTCAGCTGGGCTGCTAACTGCATCGCTTTCTTAATGGAAGACCCCTTATTTCCCTAAAGGTGTTCCACAGAAGTCTCCTTGCCAGTACCTACTACCTCATGAGTCCCCCACTCATCTCTGCAAGACTTTATTGTGCTGTGACATCCCCAGCACATCCCAAGGCAACAGGTGGGGGCCCCATACAAGCACCCCATCCTTCTAACCTGGGTGTGTCTTCCCACAGCTTGTCAAAGGCAAGCCTGATATTATCACCCTCTCCCTTCACATCCAGCCCTATCAATAAGCCCTGTAAGCTCCTGAGCAAAGACTCTTCCCTACCTTTGATAAAGGTGGCTCCCATCTGATACCTGTAAACCTGGTGCCATGTAGGCTATCCCATTGTGAAAAACCCCAAAGTTGTTATGTTGACACCAGCCACAGAGATATGTATTAATAGACTGGATCTGTCTTATCATTCCAATATCACTAACAGGAAGAAGGGAGGAAAAAGTCACCTGGGCCCCATTTTCCCTAACTAGCCATCCCAATGCCCTAAAATCTCTTTGAGATCACCCTTGAGCTCTGGGTCCAGCCCTGTTCAGTGTCTTTAACAATGACCTGGATGAAGGCAATGAGTGTACCCTTAGCAAGTTTGCAGACGACACTAACCTCAGTGGAAATGTTGACCTGCCGGAGGATCGGGAGGATGTGCAAAAGGATCTGAACAGGCTGGACCACTGGGCAGAGTCCAATGGCATGAGGTTTAACACGGCCAAATGCCGGGTCCTGCACTTGGGGCACAACAACCCTGTGCAGCTACAGACTGGGAGAAGCCTGGCTGGAAAGCTGCCTGGAGGAGAAGGACCTGGGGGTATTGGTTGACAGTGACTGAACATGAGCCAGTAGTGTGACCAGGTTGCCAAGAAGGCCAGTGGCATCCTGGCGTGTATCAGAAATGGCATGACCAGCAGATCCAGGGAGGTTATGCTCCCTGTGTACTCGGCACTGGTGAGACCGCTCCTTGAATCCTGTGTTCAGTTCTGGGCCCCTCACCACAAGAAGGATGTTGAGGCTCTGAAGCGAGTCCAGAGAAGAGCAACGAAGCTGGTGAAGGGGCTGGAGAACAGGCCTTATGAGGAGCGGCTGAGAGAGCTGGGGGTGTTTAGCCTGGAGAAGAGGAGGCTGAGGGGAGACCTCATTGCTCTCTACAACTACCTGAGGGGAGGTTGTAGAGAAGAGGGTAATGGCGTCTTCTCCCAAGTGACAGGGGACAGGACGAGAGGGAATGGCCACAAGCTCTGCCAGGGGAGATTTAAGTTGGACATTAGGAAAAAAATTTTCACAGAAAGGTTCATTGGGCACTGGAACAGGCTACCCAGGGAAGTGGTTGATTCACCTTCCCTAGAGGTGTTTAAGGCACAGGTGGACAAGGTGCTAAAGGGCATGGTTTAATGTTTGATAGGAATGATTGGACTTGATGATCTGGTGGGTTTCTTCCAACCTGGTTATTCTATGATTCTATGATTTATCCCCACACACACAGAAGAGCAGTAACAGATAGTAGTCTGAGGGTCTTACCAAACTGGAGAGCAATGTAATCCTGGAAACTATTTGTAGGCACATGAAGAAGAAGAAATCGATTGGGAGTAGTCAGCATGAATTTATGAAGAAGAAATCGTACTTGACCAACCTGATTGTCTTCAATAAGCTTGCTGGATGAGGGGAGGGCAGATGATGTTGTTTATCTCAACTACAGGGAGGGTTTTCACAGTCTCCTGTAATATCATTATAGACAAGCTGACAGACCCTGGGTTAGATGAGTGCAGTGAGGTGGATTGAAAACTGGCTGAATGGTCAGGCAGAAATGGTACTGAAAAGCAGTACAAAATGCACATGGAGCCCACCACTGTACCCTAGGCATTGACACTGGCACCAGTACTATTTACAACTTCATTAATTTCCTGGACAATGGGATGGAGTGCATTCTCAGGATGTTTGCAGATGATATAAAACTGAGGGTCAGGGGGAATAACTGAGGCACCTGATGGGTATATACTGCCACTCATGGGGACCTCTGCGGGCTAGAGAAGTGGGCAGAGAGGAATCTCCAGAAATTGAACAAGAAAAAACACCAAGTCTTCCATGTGAGGATTATGTCCACTCCAATGCTAGGTCATTCATGGAAATAAATATATAGAGCCTAATTCATTGAGGCAGCTGCAGAGAAGTATGCATTGTAACTAACTCTGCTAGCCACATCCCTTATATGGTGTACTGTTATTTTGAATTCAATCTTGATTCCTGCTGTTCTTTGGGTTTCTGTCATGTATCGAAATTTTTCAAGTGAACAGAACTATTTTGGCAAGGAATACTAATGTATATAACTATTCATGTAAACCCATTGCTTAGCTTTAAGTTTCAAGAAGCAGTGCTGCTCAATTTATGGTCTAAGGGTATGTGCTCTCCTGATACAGAAATTATAAACTAAATATGCATCCTACCTCCACAAGGAAAAAATAATACAGTTTAATACAGTTATATAGTAATCCAACCAAAATATTTCAGTCTGTCAGTGTAAATTTTTCAGAATCAAGCATCCTAACATTGTTCAGGCAGAAATTACTAAGTAGTAGTACTAATAAAGATAGACAGACTGGCAATTTCTTTACAAACTTTTTCACAAATTTTCATGTATCATGAACACTTGCTGCTGTTTCCTGTGTTCCTGTTAGTATACTTTCACACTGTGTTTAGGAAGGGGAAAACAATTATAAATGGATGATCTCAGCATGTAATATGTCTGGTATCAGTCAAGCGTTTTAAGCTATCATTCAGTTATCTTACAGAGATCTTCATATTATATACAACTTCAAAGTACAGGTTGCTATAGGATATTAACTTCCATCGAAAAACCTTACACAAGAAAATGTGAGAGTCCACCAAGGGTGCTTCCTAAATAATCTTATAAAAGCTTGTGAGCAAAAGTAATTTTAAGTTTAAGGCAAGCAAAAAGAGTACAATGCTGACTGTCATCTTGACAGTGTTAAGGCAACTCAATAAGGGAGGAACAGATAATTTGATACAAGGCTGGTGCAGCAAGGTTAACAGAAGCGCCTTTCACTTTATCTATTTAGCCTATAAATATTTTAAATTTCATGGTCTATTTTGAGTGCTATATAAAAATGACAGTACTTGAATTTTATCTTGACTTTGCTTGAATTGAGTTTGATTAACTGGATAAGCATTGCCTAACCAAGTGTGTCTAAAATTGATAAACTGGATTTTGGAACAGCCTAACAAGAACCCCAGACCCAAACTTCCTCCAGCCTCTCTGGGGCTGCAGTGGAGGACAGACAATGAAAGCTTATACCACAGGCACAGTGGAAGCAGGACCATCTCCTGGTGAATGCTGGTTACTTTGAGGGATCTCAGGTACATACTGAAGTCTCTAGCTTTATAGGAACATAACTGTGACATATTTTACATGAGATTTGACATTTGGATGGTTTACACTGTCTATAATGGAATGAAACTATACAATTTTACAGTAATTAGACCAAGCACAAACTACTGTTTCTTGGGATTTCTACAGTTATGTGATTCAAAGATATTTACCAGTTCCTTTCAGGGCGCAATTTTTTTTTCAAAGCTCTAACATGCTTCTGTATGAGCTGTTCAGTGTACTTTTGCAGAAAGAGTTGTTATTATAAGATACATACACTAAAACCAAACATCCCTTACACTCTGTATAAATTTCTGAAGTTTTGTTTCCCATATATAAAATATTTTGTTTGGTTATGAAGATACCTAAACTGAAAACTTGGAGTGAAAGCATATCTGCACTTGAAAAAGAACTTGTTAACTTCAGTGTTGTACAGAGATAGCTGAGTAAGTTTACACCTTGAAACAATCCAAACAGATAAATTATGACTACTTATCTAACCTGCCTTGCTTTAGTAAGTAATAAGTGAAAGTACCTATAACATAACCTCTCAAAAATACATACATTTTCGTCTAATATGAATGCCTATAATACAATAATATAAGGAGTTCACATGTATCTTTTCTTAATATGATTTTTTTTTCTAAGATGTGATTTTTGTCTTGCCTATAAGTGTCTTTGAGAAATGTGATTTACTGCAACAATAACTACTTCAGAAAATCCAAACTTATGTATCCTTGCTAATCTTTTATTTGCATAGCAAACGGATTTTTCTGATGCTGATTCCTATTTATTCTTCCCAATTAAAGCTAATTTATTCCCGTATATAATTTGTACTAAAAGCTTGTGCTGCAGATTATTAAGTGGATCAAAACATTGTCTCTTTTGTATCCTCATAAAATATCTTTCATCAATAATTTTGAGATCTTGGAGGGAAACAAGAGAATAATCATGTCAGCAAGACGTCTTTAATACATATTCTTAAAATGTTTGCTGTAAACAAGGGTTATGGATATATCACGCCTTCAGCCACTACTGTGAACAAGGATGACTTCACTTACAGTGTCAGAGAGACATACTAGTTCGAAACTGCCATCCAAAACCTATTTCCACCTTTCTCCAGGGTCACCTCAGTGGATCAGTTCTTTTGATCAGAGATTTTGACAGAAATGATTATTTCATAGAATCATAGAATAGTTAGGACTGGAAGGGACCTTAAAGATCATCTAGTTCCAACCCCCCTGCCATGGGCAGGGACATCCCACTAGATCAGGTTACCCAAAGCCCCATCCAACCTGGCCTTAAACATCTCCACAACCTCATCTGGCAACCTTTTCCAGTGTCTCACCACTCTCATGGTGAAGAAATTCTTCCTAATGTCTAGTCTAAATCTGCCCTTCTCCAGCTTATATCCATTCCCCCCTGTCCTATAACCACAAGCTTTTATGAATAGTCCCTCTCCATCTTTCTTGTAGAGTCCTTTCAGGTTCTGGAAGGTCGCTATAAGATCTCTTTGGAGAGGATTTGTTCCTTTCCATGTTTTCCTGTTATATTGACAAGGATGTGAGAACTGACATGATATTAGTTAATAATTTTCAAGAAAATTTTTGTGTTTGCAAGTACACCTAGGGTGCAAAATGCTACCTTTCCAAATTTAATCTTTCAAAAGATGAAAGTCTCTACTGAAGACACAATTATTGGGGAACTGAATTAAGAAAAATGGTTTTAAATAGCTCTCTTATTTTGAAATCTACTTATTCACTTCATGCAAATATTTTTCTTTTATTGGAACATTCAGCACTATCAGGGAGTTTGGACGTTTCAGTTCTCCTGCAAATTTAACATTCTCCTGTACGCTACAAAACATCCAAGAAAATTAAAGTAGAAGATGGAGGGAAATAAATAGAAGTCTACAATAAAAAGCTTAGAATGCTAGAGATGAAGACAATTTAGATGCAAGAAAACAGTTCTATTCACAAACAGATCTGTAAGTGCAAAGTCAGGCAAGTGTGTTTTCCCTTTGGACTAGTGGAAGATGGCAAGATATTTCCTGAAATTTAATTTCTAGAATTTCTTAGAATTTTCAGAAATGCCGAGGCCACTTATTGGAGGAACATAAACCCCCTGGCACAAGCTGAAGAAGTGGGTTTGTGTGAACCTCATGAGGTTCAACAAGGCAAAGTGCAAGTTCCTACACCTGGGTCAGGGCAATCCACAGTTTCAATACAGGCTGGGAGATGATGTGACTGAGAGCTGCTCTGAGGAGAAGGACTTGGGGATGATTCATGAGAGCCGGCAATGCACGCTCACAGCCCAGAAGGCCAACCATATCCTGGGCTGCATCAAAAGAAGCATGGCCAGCAGATCAAGCAAGGTGACTCTGTCTCTCTACTCTGCCCACTCGTGTCAGGCCCCACCTGGAGTATTGTATCCAGTTCTGGAATCCTCAATATAAGAATTATATGAAGCTGTTGGAACAGTTCCAGAGGAGGGCTACGAGATGATCAGAGGGCTGAAGTACCTCTGCTATGAGGACAGGCTGAGAGAGTTGGGGCTGTTCAGCCTGGACAAGAGAAGGCTCTGTGGAGATATTATAGCAACCTTCCAGTACCTACAGGAGGCATACAAGAAAGCTGGGGAGGGACTTTTTACAAGATCATGTGTTGATAGGATGAGATGGAGTGGGAAAGATTTAGAATAGACGTTAGGAAGAAATTCTTCATGATGAGGGTGGTGAGACATTGGAACAGGTTTCCCAGGGAAGTTGTGGATGCCCCCACCCTAGAAGTGTTCAAGGCCAAGTTGGATGGGGCCTTGAGCAGTCTGATCTAACGGGAGTGACCCCTGTCCATGGCAGGGGTGTTGGAACTAGATTATCTTCAAGGTCCCTTCCAATCCAAACCATTCTATGACTCTAAGATTTTATATATGTCATATATGTAAAACCATAGCTTCTTAAGTCTGTATTTTGATAACTAAACCTGCGGTTTGCATCCAGTTCAGTTCAATATCTTTATCAATGACCTGGATGAAGGATTGAATGTACCCTTCGTAATTTCACAGATGACACTAATCGGAGAGGAAGCGTCAATCTGCTCTACAAAAGGATCTGAACAGGCTGAATCAATTAATTGAGACCAACGGGATGAAATTTAACAAGCCAAGTACCAAGACCTGTATTTGGGACAAAACGACTCCATGCAGTGCTGCAGGCTTGAAGAAGAGTGGCTAGAAAGCTGCCTGGCAGAGAAAGACCTAGGAATGCTGGTTGACAGCTGACTAAATATGAGCCAACAGTGTACCCAGGTGGCCAAGAAAGCCAACAGCATCTTGGCTTGTATGAGAAACAGTGTGGCCAGCAGGACCAGGGAAGTGATTTTGCCCCTGTAGTCAGCACTGGTGAGGCCGTACCTCATATACTCTATTCAGATTTGGGTTCCTCTCTCCAAGAATGCCATTGAGGTCCTGGAGCATGCTGAGACAGAAGAGCCACAAAGCTGGTGAAGGGACTGGAGAACAAGTCTTACAAGATGCAGCTGAGGGAACTGGGTTTGTTTAGCCTAGGGAAGAGAAGGCTGAGGAGAGACCTTATTGCTGTCTGCAACTACCTGAAAGGAGGTTGTAGAGAGGTGGGTGTTGGTCTCTTTGCCCAAGTGATAAGTGATAGGACAAGAGGGAAAGGCCTCAAATCACACCACGGAAAGTTCAGATTGGACATTAGGAAATATTTCTTCACCAAAAGGGTTATCAAGCACCGGAATAGCCTGCCAAGGGAGGTGGTTGAGTCACCATCCCTGAAGGTATTCAAAAGACAAGTAGATGAAGTGCTTGGGGATATGATTTATTAGTGGAAAGGTACAGCTGGCCCTGATAGTCTCAAAAGTCTTTTCTAACCTAGTGATTCTATGATTCTATGTTTAACCTTCAGGTGTTATGACCACAGCAGTTCCCAGTGAAATATCAGGAGACACTCAAAAAAAATGTGTAAGGATTTAGCCATAAACACTCCCAGCCTTCTTTTAAGAGAGCTTTTCTCTCTCATTATAAAATACAAAATCTTTCTTCCCCCTCCCATCGTTTTGACAAACATTTGATTAGTGTTGGATAAATGAAAAAATGTATGTGTTCCAAAAATTAGATACTACTCTGGGATTCGAAAATTTATGTTTTCTTCCCACCTCGGCAACAGACTTATGGGTTTGGTATTTTTTTCCATATGTAATACCCCTTTCATACCTCAAAGAGCTATGAACATGATATTTGTAAAAAATTGAGAGTTAATACTAAATGAGTATAATCTGGATGAATAGTCAAATTATTACCAACAAAACATCACACACCATTTTGAAGTAAAAGCTATAAAAATCTAAGGATTAATAACAAAATATGCTTAGAGTTGCTCATATATAATGCTAATCTAAAAGACATTTAAAAACAATTTGCAAATATAAAAAAACTATGGCCTGAATAATATATTAATAAGGTAACTTTTTTTAAATGGCATCAGAGATTTGACTAAGTTGTATAGCTTATTTTTTCACTCTAATCGACTTTCTTTAAGACAAAATCTACTTTATTTCAAAGAACTCAGAAAAAGGTGAAGGAAGACTTATTAATAGTCACAGTCAAATCTGGCTTTATAAACTTCCTCCAACCTCAAATGCACAAATGTTCTGTTGATAGAAGTATTTTGTACAAAAATATTGATCTGACACCTGAAAATGAAATATGGTCCATTTTGTCTATACAGGAGGAAAAAAATCTTTTTCAAAAAGGCCTTCAACTGCCTGAAGTTTTCAAAGGACTACTTTGTTTAAGTCCACAAACTGTACAACTAAAACGTCAAAATTCTCACATTCAAATTTCATATACAGACTTCAATGCAAAAAGAAAGGACTATTCATATCAGTTCAGCCTTAAAAAAATAGGGGACAAGCTCTGAAATAATTCAAGATTATGTTAATAAAGATTACTTAGAAAATCACCAAGTAATGTCTCATAAAGAAAAGCTAAATAGTGTTTGCATCCTTACAAGTAAAGAAGACCTGCAAAGATAGTTAACTGGCAAGGTTAGTTAACTGGAGTAGTTAACTAAACCCAGTCAATCATTAAAAAGTTTTCGGAGTGATGTTTTCATTTTTATCTTTTTCTTGTTATTTTATACAGTTGGTCATTTTTCTGTCAAACTGTAATTTTCATTAATTGTTCAGTGTTTTCCATACAGTCCTAAAATCAAATGGAAAATAAGGACCAGCAAGGGAAGACAGTTCAGTGACTTGATACAGTGTCCAATAACTGCTATAATTCTAATCCTAGTGATGTCAAATTAGGAAACTACTATTTTGAAGAACGTAAGAGATTCCTCATGTATTCACTGTATCACTTAATTTTTCTTTGTGATGGACATACCACATCCTGTTCCTATTTAAACAGTGTGCAAGTCAGGAGGAGGAATCGTGACAATGCCTTTTTTTTTTTTCTCTTTAGCTGAACATATAGTTACAAAATGGGATTTCAGTTTGAAAATGCACCCTTGGAAGTTAATCTATCCTCCCTCTGAGCGTATGTTCTAATGCAGGTACAGCTTTCTGAAAGAGTATATGCATATACTGCTTTTGCTTAAGAGGTTTCCTGAATAATGGCCTTAAATTTTTATTACATAGGCAATTTATGACCAATAAGAAAGGATAGAATGTTGACCAAAGACAGGTGTTGGAAAAAGTACACAAAAGTTACTTTTCCCAATGCAAATTTTGTGATGCTTAGAAGAGAGTTAACTACACAGGTACACCCACTAATTGGTTTAAAAAAAACCAATTAGTATATTGGTTTAAAAAAAACAAAGTAAAAAGGAAAGAAAAAATATAAAACCTACCTACAAAATATATTCACTTTCTAATTCTGTATATTATGTAGCAATGCACAATTGGTTTGCTGATTTGTAAGTTACAGGGAGGACTGTCCTTTCTTTTCAGAGCCTTGAAACTCTACCAACAGCTTACCCCCAAGCCTCAACAGAATGAAACACACAGAGCTTGATCCAGCTTATCTTGCAGTCTGGGTAAGTCTTTCTATAAAGATCATCATATATTCTGTGTTAAGCCTCAGGGTTTAGCCTTATGGCTCAATGGAATAAACAAACTTTAATCTAACTTTCCCACATGGGACAGATTCTAAAGGCATTCTAGGTTTCCACCGGAAATGTAATTCCTTCTGATCTCAAAATCCATTCCATTCCCCCAGCTTACGTCCATGTCAAGCCCAGGTGTACCCATCTCTCAGTACAACTCAAGGATAATTGCCCTGGGTTTGTATAGGTGTTTTTTTGCATCTCTGACAGAAATTGCTCAGCAAAAGAACTTCACATTCTTCTTGCAAAAGTTGGAGGTTACCAATTCACACAGGATGAAACCAACTTAGCACAATACAAAAATCAACTGCCTCACTCAAAATACGTCCACCAATCAACGTACTCTCCCTGGCTGCTGGTGATTACCGCAGAGTAGTTGAGTCAATCAATCAATCAAATATGATATTTGTGAAATGACAACCTTATAAGAAGTTATTAGAGGATTCTCAGGTACACAACACCCTAACTCTGTTATGTTTGAAAGTCATTTGCTTGCAAATGCTTTAAACAAAATAGCACAAACTAAAAACTGCAAAATATAGAAGAAGAAAAGCGTAAAAAATTTCTGAACATGCAGCTTAATGTTAGACTAGCCCTTTAATATGTATAATTAGAAGACTATTTCTTGTTTCATCTGTGTTTTAATTATAGTCATCCCACTGAGGATACGTTCCAAGAAAAATTCCATTCACTCATGGAACTAAGTTTCATGGGCTTCAAGGTATTTATTTCCCCTCCACTGTGTTATTACTTTCATGTAATTGTCAACTAAATATGCTCAAATATATAATTCTATGTCCTTTTATAAAGAAATCTGGGAATAGGATATCTTTCCAATAGCTTTCCAGCTGACAGCTAATAGAAAGTAAAATTACACCTACAGTCTAATCCTTTGTCCTGCAGCAAGTCTTACAATAAATCCCACAGAAAGGTCACTTCCTTCAGTCCATCTCTAGGTAGAAAACACGAGCTACACAGCTTTCAACATGTCCCTGACTATAATAGTCACAGAATCATAGAACAGGCTGTTCTGGAAGGGACCTTAAAGACCATCCAGTTCCAAGCCCCCTGCCATGGGTAGGGATACCTTCTACTAAGTCAGGATGCTCAAAGCCTCATCCAACCTGGCCTTGAACATCTTCAGGGATAAGTCATCCACAAATTTTCTGGACAACCCTTTCCAGTGCCTCACCACCCGCACAGTAAAAAAATTTCTTCCTAATGTCTAATCTGAGTCTCCCTTCTTTCATCTTGAAACCATTACCCCTCATCCTACCACTACCACATATTCTTTGATAAAGAGCCCCCCCCTATCTTTCCTATAGTCCCTCTTTAGTTATTGGAAGGCCGCTATAAGATATTCCCGGAGCCTTTTTTTCCCCAGGCTAAACAATTCAAACTCTCTCAGCTTGTCTATGCTTGGGAGGTGCTCCAGTCATCACATCATCTCTGTGGCCCTCCTCTGGACTAGCTAAAATAGATCCAAGCCCTTCCCATGCTGAGAACTCCAGAACTGAATGTTATACTCCAGGTGAGGTCTCTTGAGAGCGGAGGGAAGGGGCAGAATCATTTCCCTTAACATGCTACTTACAATTCTTCTGACGCAGGCTAGGATACAGTTGGATTTCTGGGCTCCAAGAACACATTGCTGGCTCATGATGAGTTTCTCATCCACCAACACCTCCAAGTCCTTCTCTGCCTGAATACTCCTAAATTGTATTTGTGCTTGGGATTGCCCCGACCCAGATGCAGGATCTTGCGCTTGGTGTCGTTGAACTTAAAGAGGTTAGCACAGGCTTACTTCCTGTCAAGGTCCCTCTGGATGGCATCCCTTCCCACCAGTGTGTCAACCACACTACACAGTTCGGTGTTCTCAGAAAACTTGATGAGAGTGCCCTCAATCCCACTGTCCTTTTCTGTGGAAAAGATGCTAAACAATATCAGTCCCACTATCACCCTTCAAGGAATGCCTCTTGCCATCAGTTTCCACTTGGACATTGAGCCACTGACCACAACTCTTTGAGTGTGTCCATTCAGCCAATTCCTTATCCACCAAGTCATCCATTCATCAAATCCATTTCTCTCCAGTTTAGAGACACGAATGTCACGTGGGACAGTTTCAGATGCTTTGCACAAATCCAGGTGGAAGTTGCCAAGCTGTTTTCCAAGATCCCTACACATTAATCTTTCACAATTTCATTTAAGCTTTTTTAAGCTTATATATTTTCTGCATTCCTGAAGAAAATGTTTGCACTTAAGTGTCCAGTTTGGTTAGAAGAACACCAGTCATTACCCACTGTCTGGTAAAAGCATAGGAGCCAAAGGAAAGACCAACACTTCTTTACAAAGAAAAGTGTGAAGCATCTTATTTAAAAATAACAATAGTTCTGAAACTGCTTTCCTGATTAGCAACTCTTCTGTTTCAGCTGAGTTGGTCAGACAGGCACATCTCTGACTTGGGACTACTATTTACCTACAATAGGAAGCTAAATTTGGAGTGCAAATAGGAATTACTAGGCATTATCTTTGTCATCAGGGACAGAGGAATACAGAGATTCCCAATTAAAATGGATTTGGAAGGAGATAAAACTAACTGACAAAATATATTTTAGGGACTGTTGACATCTTTTCATCTTACACTAATAATGAAATCTATTGCTAAGGGCAAAGCATTTTCTAAAAGCTCTACATGGTTGCATGGATGTGGAATTGACTTCTACCAGACTGTTAGGACAGAAGAGACCCCTGCCATCTTTCGGTTTACTGAAAAATTCTTTCTTAGTGTCCTATATCCATCACTTAACAGATATGTCAACTAAGGTCTGATCTGGAACACAACCAAAAAGTACTTGAAAATAAAAAAAAAAAAAGCAAAACCAAAATAGTTTACTGTTCCTACAAGTCACAACTGGAAATATGTTTTCTTTTGGAAAAGGATTCAAATCAAACACCTCGAAAATGTTCTACAGCAGCTGCCATCAGAACCATCTTGGCATTTCATGTCATCTCAGAGCTAGAATGGTCATCTGACAGTACTCAATGGAGTCTAACAGCCATGTTAATGATGTTATATAAGTTCTGGAATATTGAACTATCATGAATATCTAATTCCTAGCAATTTTTTTTTCAATGACAAAAACTTACCTTCCCATTTATAAGAATATCTTCAGAAGTAAAACCAGAAAACTCATACAGAAATATGTTAATACTTTGCATGTCAACAGTATGAATCTAACAGCATTCCTAAAAATCTAGTAGTTTTCAATGCTACACACAGGGATATGACCATGGAATCCAATTTACTTCTACAGACAAAATACTTTATGATGTAACAACTGAAGATGTAAGATGAAGTGACCTGAAAACACTAGAATAACTCAAGCTTTGTCAGTGCATCATTTTGCTTTTCAGAAACTGCTCCTATCTTATCTTTGTTTCACTGTACTTGCATTAGTCTCCAAGTCACACCAAGCAATCTGTTCACCTGCTTGGTATTCAGCTTGCTGCCATCCTGAGGAGTATCTGTCACAAATTTCCTTATCATGTCCAGTCAACAAGAATGCATCTAAAATATTTAATTGCTTGCCAGTGAAACCACTATATCATACAAGGTTAAGTTCAGTAAAACATGGTCTACTTGTTGTAGGCAAGCCCCATAAGGTTTACCAGGCTGCAGTTAATTATATAAAAATTTGTCTCCACTACTTTACTTTCAAGAATTAGCAATAAAGCTTTATAAACAATTATTTTTCTTAGTTGGCATGAATAATGTTTATATTTCTTTACTGGCACAGTGGATGTACGTATCACTGCTCATGTAATTCAGGCATATGAAAAGAAAATACAGGTTTAATTCGCAGGACCGTGAGGGCCTGGAGACTCAGTGCAGTATAATCACTACAGTTAAACAGAGATGTATACAAAACTCACAGTAAGTGTTTTGCTCTTCACAGTAATACAAACCTCTGGTTTATATTTATGTGTTTCTTTAGAGCCCCAAAATCTTGGAAAATTAACAAAACTGGAATATTTTGCCAAGATGAGTGCATATTTCTCAGTTCAACAAGCAAAAACCCCCAACAAAAACCCCAATCTCTTCTTTAAAATCCAAGTCATCCTTAACTAACACTGGGAGTTTATTTATATCCTCAGGTATTCAGATAAGTTCTACTAGAAGCAGAAATGCTTCTACTGTTAGGAATACTAATAACTAAGGATGTTTACTGTAGGTTTGTTTTTACATTAACCAGGGATGTTTTTTGTGGGGTTTCTCCTTTCTGTTTACATAGTGTAGTGAAATGACACTGTGATACCAAGGTCTGGGCTCCACTGCCAATTAAGGCATGAATTCTTTTAATAAAAACACAAGAAATTATTTTCACTGAATGTTGTTCTTATGTAACAAAAGTATTTGTCATGCAAAAAGCTCTACTAATCTTTTAGCAACCATGTGAAAAAAACAAAAGAAAGCTCACAGACCCAGAACTGCATGATTTGTCTTGTTCATCACAGATAATGAATAAATCTTGGTTGTTGGTTTGTCGGGGGTTTTTTTTGACAGTAGAGTTCAATTAAGGTAAGGTCAGAAGTATATGCAATGCTTATCCATGACACTTCGAATACAGCCTTTTTCTGGAAGTCAGAAAGGAAAACTCAGGAGCTCCTAACAAGAGTTTTCCCATTGGCCTTTTGTCATTTTTACCAGAAAACTGCCATTGCTGCATTTCAGAGTTCCTGTCTGCTTGTTCGGAAATGCAAAAAGCTACACATTCAAGCAATAACGGAAACTTTAAGATGAAAAGTTAAGTATTTCTACTTGTGTCCACTGCATTTTGCTATATTCTCACGCACCACTAAGAATCCATCTTCATCTTCCCTATCCTCCTCTCTCATTAAGAAACTGAAGGCAGCATTACGACTTCCCTGGAGTCTTATCTTCTTAGGACTAAACAAACACAGCTCTCTCAACCTCTCTTTATAAATCATGTACTCCAGAACCTTGATCATCTCAGCAGATCCTCCTTGAGTTTGCTCCAGTACATCAACGATTTCTGTCATGGACCGCTCAACCTGGACACAATATTCCTTATACATTCTCACAAGTGCTTAATAGAGGGGAAAAATTACTATCCTCCACCTGCTGGCTACTTTCTTGATAATACACTGCAGAATGCAATTGACTTTCTTTGCATGGCTTTCTTAACCAGGACCTGCCAATGGCATTTTCTGTAAAGATGTATTCAGCCCTGCTGTCATCAAGCCTGTACTGTAGCATGGCAATTTATTCCAACCTAAATGCAAGACAGTATTTGGCTTTGTTGAATTCCATGAAGTTTCTATCAGCTCAGATATCCTGTCTTTCAAGCTTCCTCTGCAATCTTCCTGAGAGTGCTGTCCACCCCATTTTCCAGGTCATTGATATAGACATGAAACTCTAGCTGCAATCCTTGAGGGACATCACTAGTCACTGGATCCCAGCAGAATTTAGCACCACTGATCATAACCCTCTGATCTTTGTAGTACAATTTTCACCTTATAGTCAACTCTTTAGTTAGTAACTCAACAAATCTGACTATAGGAACAATACGGGAGACAGCACTGAAAGCGTTGCTAAAATCAAGGTAACGAGCCTCTATTCCCATTGCCTTTGGAGCCATCCATCATAGATGACAGTTAAGTTAGTGAGCTATGGTTTGCACTTAGTAAATCTATGCCAGTTGCTCTCAGTCACTTTCTTGTCACACATGGGTTCTAGACATCAAAACTTTCTCAGGAAGTGAGGCTAGGCTGACCAACCCCATGTTACCCTGCATCCTTCTTGAAGATGAGTGTGTACTTTTCTTTAGTCATGATCTTCCCTGATCACCATATCCTTTCAAAGACAAGAGAAAGCACTCTCGTTGCAACACTGGTCAACTCCCTCAGCATCCGCAGTCACATACAGTCTACTTTGTCCCACAGACTTGGATATGTTCAATTGGCTTAAGAATTACGTAGTTCTGTCCACCCCTGCAGCAGGTAATAACTGACACCCTAGTATCCGCTGGTAGGCTTAGGAGCCTAGGAGGCCTAAAAGAACAGACCTCAGTAGCAAAAAGCAAGAACGAAAAAAGGCACTGGAGATCATGGACTTTTCCATGTCCTTTGTCCTCTGCTCAGCTGAGCAGTAGGCAGTTTCCCTAAGCTGCCTTTTGGTCCACTGTATTTTCAAAACCACTTCTTGTTTATTTTACAGTCCTTGACTCAAGTGGAGCTCTGGATTTCCTAGCCTCACTTTTACACACTTGGGCAATGTATCTGTAGGAAACAACTAGGAAGCCCATCCCAGTTTCCACCTTCAGTGTACTTTCTGGTTTTGCTTACCGTAAGTTAAAATTGTCCTGTTCATCCATGCCAGTAATCTACGATATCTTTGTGGCTTCCTGCACACTGGCATAGCACACTCTTAACTTTGATGAGGTTGTCCTTGAAACCAACCTGCTACCTTAGGCCCTTTTGTCCTCTAGTGCAGACTCCTATGAAAATATCTGAACAAGCCAAAGTTTGTTCTCCACAAGTTGAGGTTTATGATTCTATTTGTCTTGTTCACTTTTCTCAGAACTGTAAACTTCACAGTCTCATGGTCACTGCAATTAAGTCCACCGCTGACCTTCACACCATTAGCCACCTCTTTCTTACTTGTGAATTACAGGACTGCAGAGCAATCCCTTACTGGCTTCTAGAGGGGCAGGCCCTTACTGGCTCATTGATCACCTATGTCAAGAAATTGTCTTCAACACACGACAGGTATCTCTTGGTTCACTTGCACTCTGCCATGTTATGTTGCCCTTCCAGTAGATACTAATTTTTTTTTTTTTTTAAATCTTCCATGATTTAACTGTCATGAGACTTCACCTATGTCATCCCTTTGGTCACATGATCTGTAGCAGATGTCTACCACTAGTTTACTCAGTTTGATGCTCGCTTCTATGATCATCACTAACAGCTCTTTACCGGCTTGTCACCCATGCCAAAGAAAAGCTTTGTGCATTTAAGTCACTCCTTTTACCAGAATGTTACAGTCACTTTTGTTTGTGACCACTAACATATACTGGATCAGTGCTTATTCCTTTTGGAGAGAACTATTTCTGCCTAATTAACTTGTATGCACCTCAAAGAGTGTTCTAGCTTCCAGCAGTTGATTTTAATCCAAAACATCTATTGGAACAACAACCTCAGGGTTTGTTTTCTCAGTACTTTGAGATCCACAGATCAAATACACCATATAATCATATACTATTATTTTCTTTTCTCTTTCAGTGGACAAAAAAAATATCCCAATTTAAAGCATATTCCACATAAAATGTGACAGCTAACATTTTATTCACAGATATAATAGAGTTGCATACAAGTGACACATTTATGTCTGCTTCTATATATAATGTAAAGATCTCTGCTTTGAAGAATGTTTCATTTCATCTGAACTGGTTTACTAAATCCCACCAGGTATATCACTCATTTGAATGATCTGGCTTTTAAAAATTTATTATACTACTTTATTTTCATTTATTCACTCACTCGCTTTGAGTGGCATGCACATAGTCTGCTACAGAAACGGTGAAAAAATAGCTTTTATTTTGATTTGGTTTGTAGTTTTCTTTGGCTTTTAAGGCAAGTATTTTTGAATTTATATATGATTAGGAAGACTGCTTTGGATTGCTACAATTTAAGGAAAGAAATAAAGAAGAGTCTGGTCAGTAATAAATAAATGCACCACTGTATGTTCATACTGTCTCATACACTTCATATGTAGTTATCACTCTCCTGATATCATTCATGAGAAGTTTGTATAGATATAATTCTTCCCAACTTCTCTTATTTCATTTTGCACATTAACTAAAAATTACTCATGTCTTTCGTCACAAAAATAGGCTTATCAACATTTGTTTTGGTGCCTCACATTCTAGTAATACTCACAGAAGCTTAAAACTGATAAACCAAAACACTAAATTATCAGAGGTCAGTTAGGGGTGGGGGGGATAAAGTTTAAAATTTTTATATAGTGAATTTTGACTTCTTTTAATTTGCTTTCTGAGTCTGGAGGGTATAGGGGGATATTGTTTTAAATCTTTCTTACACGCCAAAAGAAGCAGTATCATTATGATTTTCTTTCTAAATTAAAACTGGAATTCTAAAATAAATGTCTTAGTTCCAGAACGTGCAGCTTAAGAAAGCCCAAATAAAATGAAAAAAAGGCATTGATGGAGTTCTGCTCTCTCACACACTTTCAGAAGAGGCTGACAAGCCTACAGGCCAAATGATCCTTCCAAAAAAGGTCTTTTAAAGTAATAGCAAGAAGAATTGAGTGACAGTATGGGAAAAAATGCTGTGAAAGAGGAAAAAAAGCTTATACGAAGTACATAAACACATAAGAATTGCCCCATACCTAATTTGCTCTTCATTCCTCGGTACAGCTGGACCACACAGTTTCTGTCTTTGATATTCATTTGTATTCTGCCTTGGAAAACCAACACCCCCTGCATATGTATTATTCCCATACAAAATACTGGTCTTTGCAACTGGAGTGAAGATAATGAGTGTAGCTGGTGTTTTAACTGCACTCAAAATACATGTTTAAAGCAGAAAAGACTACTCTGAATTCTAAATACCTAACGTGAACTGCATGGAGATCCTCTCTGAGAATCTCCAGTACCTTCAGCTGCATTGTTAGTGGATGAGAAGTATGAAAATCACAACTGAGGAAGCTAGATTGTTTCAGTGGAAAGTGTGAACTAGGAAGAGAAGGATCACTGCAAGTAAAGCTGGTACTGTAGACAAGAATAAAAGAAAACTTCTTTTTCATGTTCATCAGTGCCCTCTTTTTTCAGGGTCACCTGCCTTGTTTGCCTTCCCCCCCCAGGTGCAACCGTTTTTCACACCTTTGACTTACAACATCCTACCAACTCAAGGATTTCCTTCACTTCCACAGAAACACATATAAGCAATGGCCTGTTTAAAACACTGTCTAAAAAAAACATGTAGTTAACTTCCAGAAAATAAAGTTTCTTAGATGAAGTTTAGCTGAAAAGTTAGAAAATCGGTTCTGATTTAGCTTAAACCAGAACACTGCTGCTGTGAAATAAAATTATTACAGAAATATTTTTAAAAGTGATGCTACAGATGGAAAAGAGGTGGGGATTGGCTAATTTGGACAAAGGAAAGTACCCTTTGTGTGCAATAATATTTCACAAAAGTTACAACACAAATATAAACAACTGTATTAGTTTGACTTAATGCCCATTACTTAAATGAGATGAAAGAGTCCTTCAGATGTGGCTGTATAGAAGAGAACATTAGGTCAGACTAAAATTGGAATCTCTCTATAAACAACAGCACCTGTCTCCCTGTTGTATGAACACACAGTTGTGGAAGATGTGGAACTGAGAAAAGGTCATAAGAGAAGGAAACACAGTACATTTTTAATAAGCCAATGATTTACACAAAAATATACATGAGTTTCTATCTATCTCAGCGTATGTATGATCTATTCTACATCAATTTTAATCAGGTTTGTGTTTCCAACTGTATTTATATTCCTGCACATAGCATTCTTTTCTATGCTATAGAACATTATTCTCAATAGTTTTCTTCCAATTCTTCCTTTTGGACAGAACAGACCACTCTGTGTCTGGGTTGTATGGCTCACTTATTGGATAAGAAACGCAGTTAGATTTTATAACAAAATGAAAGTACATTACAAAATACACTTTTTACAGTTAATTCCTATAAATCCTAAAGAGGTTCAGTGTGTTTGATCTGCAGTGAATGACATTTGGCTCTGAAGATAACCTGCTGCAGTTTTCACATCAGAAGATACAGGAAAAAGAAGGTTTCTTCAGCTTCTTCCAGGGGCTGAGTCTTAAAATGATGTGATTCCTTCCTCCAGAATCTAAAAACTCGCTCTTTCTTGCTCATTTCAGGAAGCTGTATGAGCAGCACAAAGTCTTCACCAGCGTTAGCAATGACCCTTCCTATAAGAGCATATGAGTCCTTAGTACAAAGGTACAACACAGACTGAGACACAGGAAAAAGACTCCATACTTAGAGCAGGGAAGTCTTTTCCTGAATACTTATGTTTTTAACTTCCTCTCCATAAACGGAAAACAATTACAGCTGTTTTATCTTTGGTTTGAAAATGTAAAAGCTTTTTAAATACTCTATTATTACTGTAAGTTCAATTTTTTTTTTTTTTTTAGAGAAATAAAACCTCGGGACCCTTTTAATTCAAGTCTAAAACAAAGTCCACCACAAAAGGTCTTCTTTTTCCTCAGGCCATTCAAACAAACCTTTCATGTGTGAAATGTAAATGAAGTAAACAAATTCCAGTATAGGCTCAGTCATTATCTGACACTCTCCTTACTAAAAAGGGATCAGTCTTAACCACTTCCTACAATAACATCTCTGATTACTTCCAGCGGTGAAGGGTTTGGGGGTTTTGTTTGCTTCTTTAAATATGTAAACTGAAATAAAAGAAGATCATCACACAGGAAGCAGATTTAACTAATAGTTTGGCTTTCACTGTATACAATTACCAAGGCAGAGTGTGTCTATAGTCATGTAAACAGTACCATAGGAAGAAGGGATAAAATGGTAATAAATAAGGGTATGTGAAAGCCAGGTACTACACAACAACAGAAAGCCTCTTCATGCCTCAATATTATCATTGTTTCCACAGTGTTTGAATATAAGTGTGGAAGTGCAAGCTCTGGGCAATCAATAAAGTCAAAACAGGGCAGATAAAATTTGTGTGGTGGCCCTGTCAAAAGAGACAAGCATCTTTCTACTGAAGAGTAATAACAAAGACACTGAAGTAACAGCTGGAGTTTTTATGGCTACAATGCAGGGGAAAAAGTCCTTTTGGGACACTTAGTTTAAAGGGTATGTGTATGCTTAAGCATTGTGATTAGTATGATTTAGGAAGCATCATCTGTCATAATTTTTACATACCCTGAGAACTCTCAAGGCACTGAAGATGATTCTATGAATATTAAAACAAACAAGAACATGTTACAAAAGAGAAAAACTGACTTAATTTGAAGTTTATGAGTTGATGGAGAAAACCAGGAGTAAATGCATGTCACATTGTAATCAGTTCGATTTGTGTGACTGATTTCAGTAACATTAGGTTTACATCCCTGATTCCTACAAGGTCTGTTGGTTTTGTTTGTTTTTTTCCCTCTCAAACAAGTTCTGAAGAAATAGCTCACAGCTTTTTAATAAATGGAGCAGAAAACACACATCAGAATGAAACATATGACTTAGTTCATAAACTCTTTGATTGATCAAAGAAAAAAGGTATGCAGTTAAGAAGGATTTCCACCCTCATGTCAGTGTACTGTCGAAGAAAATTCTCCTAGGAAACTCAGAAAATAATCACTAAATATAGCCGTTGAAGCCCTACAAATTTTCTTGTTCAGAGTCAGTTTTTGAGCTTTTGCACTGGCAAAACATGCCCACCCCCCAAGGGGACCAAGGAGGATGTAGGGATGAGCGGGAGGGAGGGAAAACAAGGGAAAGACCCCTTATTTTCGAAGATTTCCATGCGACATGTGGTCCCTTTAGATTCTAGGTTAAAGGTAGCTGTGCCTGTGATGCCAGGAATCATGCCTGACTGACCAGATGTCCCAGCAATTTTGAAAATTACTCTTGGTGGATAGATAAAAGGGAGCCATTCTACAAGTAAAACTCAAAACCCACTCCAACCAAATGTTGTCTCCCTACTATCCAAGAAGGCCTCCTGCCTAGATATTTCTCTTCTAAAATACATCCTGCAACTGCTTGTTCACACTACAGCTAATTTCAAAAAAGGAAAAATGTTTAATCAAGCTAATACTAATGAGATCAGAGCACCTGCATGTAACTGAGCTGAGCAGATGGAATTTCAGTTCTTGGCCGGAGACGACATTTGACTTCAACTATCCTGTGATCTGAAATTGCAAAGAATGTAACCTAAAACATAACTGTCCAGTACACATACAGTATATAACAATAATTTCAGAATTTTTTAAATTGTATTTTACCTTTTCTTTCACTCTTATTTGACTTGCAATAATTCTGATTGAATTTTTAATTCAAAGGTCATACAAAATCCAGAAGCCCAAAACACTGTTCCAACTATAAAATAACGAACATACATATTTTACAAGAAAATAAATGATGTTTTCAGTTTTCATAACCACTCCTTCAACTGTCTCATTCCTCAATTAAGCATTAAGACTATTTTGAAATTAAAGAATATGGTTACTTAGAAGAAAGAAAAAAAACTAGTTGGGGATGCACATGCTTATATCACTTTCTTGAATCTGTGTTAGCTTTACATTATGTTGATATTTGCCAGATTGTCTCACAATGAAAGAAAAATATTTTTAGCATTGAGTGTTATGGAGCCAGTTTAAGACAATTTGTCTTCCACACCTGGGAAGCTCTGCATAATTAAGAGATTTGGCTGGGTTCTGAATTTTGTCACCTTAACAGAGAGAGGTTTTGTAATTATTATGCATTCATACGGAATAACACAAACCCATATTTTGCTTTATTTAAAAAAATCTAGTATTTTTAAGGCTATTATACTAATAATGAGATAATATAGTATTTTAAAAGGCTATTATACTAATAATGAGATAATTTTTGTTCCATTGTATAATTCAGGATGTTGAGGAGAAACAGCTCAAATTGAAGAGTCATTGCCAAAAAGTAAATTCATGAGCCGGACCCTACACTTTTTGTCAAGTAACTCCCAACATCTTCAAAAGAAAATTACTTCAGAGAACAGGAGCAAGGTCACAAAGCTCTTTCTGTTTTCTACTCACACGGCTATTGACAGAAATATATCTTATGCTACAGCTGAATCAGGTTAGAATGATTTTTGTTGTAGAATTCTAAAATTCCATAGGAAATTGCTGTTGACTACTATCTATATCAGAAAAACAAACATACTATTTCATTTTTTTGAAAATATTGTTTCAAAATATTTGAAAGTGTATTTTAATAAGCATATTGTAAAAAAGTCAGTGATTTGATAATTTCAATTATTTGCAACTTCATTTTCCAGAAGTTTTAATTTGACACCAAAACAGTCTTCTCTTGAGCTTTGAGCATCAGAAGGTAGAAGAAAAAAAAATAATACAAGCTTTGATACTAGACTTGAAAATGACGAGCACAGCATTGACAAAATATCATAAAACTGAGAAATTAGCAATATTGAATATCAACAAAAAAAATATCTAACATTCTTCAAGGTTCAAACCTACTATGCAGGTGAAACTCTTCCTCATTGAAGTCTTCTAATACCTATTAATACTTTTGTCACAGCAACTTTATATTTATTTATTCAGTAATGCTTCATAACGTACATTATTCTTTGAAACAGCTGCATTCTTTTAGACCACTGGAAGGCAGAGAAGTGAATGAAGGCAATATAATAAAAGAAGGTGGGAAATACATACTCCATTGTAGAAAAAGTTATTGCTGCAAAGTGAAGTTCTCATTATTAAGAAGGAAAGAAAGAATTAAAGGGGGGAAAAAAATAGACAATTTACCCAGTTGGGTTTTGGGGAGAAAAAAAACTTTATACTGACATACATAAATTCAAAGACAGAAATCATGTTCAAAAGATTTTTCATATCAAAACTTAGATATGACATTGTAAGAATGCTCCCAATACTACTATTCTGCAAAGGAAGAAAACTGGCTGCAAAAAAAATGATGCATCTGTAGTTTTCAGGCAGGTATTAAGAAGTGTCTTGCTTTTTTTATAAGTGACTCTAACATTAATTTTAAGCACCTCTACTACAACTTAGGATTTTGATAGCAGTCAGAGCACCCTACCAGAACCCACACTGCTCAGTGTCCCAAAACGAATGCTGAGCTGAATAAATGCCATGAGCTTAGGGATCTGTTTTCTGTCTTTATAACTAGTGAAAAGGCATGAATGGAATACTTAAAGGAGTGGAAATGTTGTTAGATATAAAAAAATCATCCTACTAAATGATCTTCTTGGCTGACACCGTGAAAAGTGTGATCTAGCACAAGGTATAGCTCTAGCTCAGCCTAAACAAATGCATTAACTCCCACAGTGTTATCAGACTGGAATTATAATATCCTGTGATGGCTCTGAAGATAGAGCATGTCAGTGTCATGGTGAATTACTTTCTGCATAAGATGCAGAAAAGAACAAGCCTTCTGTTCAAAGTACTCAGATAATTGTAGAAAAGATAGTCTCCAAGTAGAACAGATACTTTAGTGCATTCGTTGAGGAGGCAGATTAATTTTACTACTGTGATATAGTTTAGATTTTCTAGAACAATAATTATATATGGAGTTATCTTTTCCCACTCGCTCATTCAAATTGGAAAGGAAACACGCTTGTATAAAACCTTGCACTTCATACTAGAAGTCATAGTAAATATCAAATCAGCTGTGGACAAAAATGTGTTACACTGAAGAATTCTCTTAGAGTATTAAATTTATACCTCAAATTGTAACTTTGCCTAAACTTCAGAAGAGATGCAAAGCTAGATACTTGCATAACTCTTCCAAATACATATATGAATAAAAAGTAAACAGCAAGCCTTTGTGTGTAGCTGATTAACTTGAAAAGTAAGCTAAAGCACTCCTTGTACTTTACTCCCTTTGTTCTGTAATGTTTGGTACCATGTTTGGTGTAATCCAGGGCCAAGAACATGAACTTTCACTTGAATATTCTTTTCTCTCACCTTCAGAATCAAGAATAACTTCCCATAAAAGCAGGAATAATAACAACACTACAAAACATGTTTGGGGAATGAACAAAAAGTATTTCTTTCGAAACACAAGTGTAATAATTTGCATGTTTTTATGTTCATAGCTAGCATTTAGAATATCAGAATTTCTCTCACATTTTTTTTTCCTAAATGGGCATTATTGAATTTGACCTTACTTTCAAGTTAAGCTTCATGAGTTTCAACTGCCTGTCTTGAAGACAACATACTGCAGTTAGATTATTGTTTTGATTGGTTGCTATGGAAATTAAGTAAAAGTTTCATTCCATAGCACTTTCTGTTTGTTCACTTCTTTCTGCTTTAATAAGTAAAAATGGGTTATAACAATCATTCTGCAAACTATTTTTCTTTCAGATGGGTACAGGAGGTGACTGACAGGGAAAACTTTCCTTTTTTCAGCATGTCTCGTCTACTTATCTTGGACAATGCATGTCAAGGACCACTCAAAGCTATTTGTCAGAATACTGATTACCCTTACATCTCATATATAAAATCAAACCAGTCTAATATTTACACACATCCTCTGATCATGTTCACTTCCTAAATCAGAAGTTTCTATTTACTTCCTTTTTCTAACCCATTAAAACGTCAAAGTAGCTCTCACCAATTTATAGTGTGCAGGTACAAATCTAACATACATTTCCTACTTCACATAAAGTACTAGTCAATCAGATCAAGTCTATCTATCATTCTTTAATAATGGCAAAGAGAAAAAACTGACAGCTTTATAATGGTTTCAAATGATGGAAAGGGAAAAAAAACGCCCAAGAATTACTTTGGTTTCTGAAGAACAAGCATCAGCTTCCTAAGAGCTATGATGGTTACAGACACACAAATGACTTACTGACCAGGGGAAGGATTTGCTGAAAATCCCTATAACGTAACATATAGCAGTCCATTGTAAGTGTATATCATGGTTAATGTACAGGGTACATGAGATGGTAGTTTAAATAACAGGAGCCTTGTGAGGCAACAAATTCAATACTGTAAGCTCAATAAAGTATTTCGAAAGCAGATTCAAATAAACAAAATATTATTTACTGAGAGCTGAATATCATTCTGAAATAAGATGCGTGACCAGGAGGTTGAGGGAGGTGATTCTCTGTCTCTACTCTGCTCTCTCCTCCCTCCTCTCCTGGAGTACTGCACTCAGTTCTGGAGTCCTCAGCACAGGAAGGACATGGATATGTTAGAGAGAGTTCACAGAAGGGCCACAAAGATGATCAGAGGGCTGGAGCACCTCCTAAACACAGACAAGTTGAGAGAATTAGGATTGTTTAGCCTGGAGAAGAGAAGGGGAGACCATCTAGCAGCCTTCTAGTATTTAAAGAGTGCTTACAGAGAGAGGGCTTTTTATCAGAGATTATAGTGATAGGATGAGGGGTAACGGTTTTAAGCTGAAAGATGAGAGATTTAGACTAGATATCAGGAAGAAATTTTTTTACTGTGAGGGTGGTGAGGCACTGGAACAAGTTGCCCCAAGAAGTTGTGGATGCCCCATCCATGGAGGTGTTCCAGGTCAGATTTTATGAGGCTTTGAGCAACCTGACCTAGTGGAAGGTGCCCCTGCCTATGGCAGGTTGGGTTGGGCTAGATATCTTTGTGGTCTCTTCCAACCCAAACCATTTTATGATTCTGTGATTGAGAAATCTCTCTCACACACACACATACAAATCCCAAACCAGCTATAATGCCATTTTGTTGATATCTATATATTTTATATGTATGTGAAAGCTCAGTCATCAAAACTTTTGTTTCAGAGACTTTAACAAAGTAAAACTAAAATATAATTTACACAAACCCTTGCTCTCTCCTGAGATACAGAATACGTAGATTAAAAGTATTACAAGTATATTATACCTATATTATTTTCAAATGCCTTAAATGCGTTTCCTAAACACAGCAGCAGAGTGATAATACAACATTCATAATTATGTTCACTCTTGGGCACAATTTTAGCCCATTGAGAACGAAACTCCCTTTTTCTGGACAAACCTGAGGAAATCTGAACTGCAGAAGTCTAGTATAACCTTTCAGTTATGCTCAAAACTAAGATTTGAACTAACTTTCCGAGGACAACTCTGAGGAGTTTGTCCCTTGTCCCTGAAGTGCTGTTGCTGCCCTAGGAGCAGGAGTATAAGGCAAGACTGAATGATTTGTCTACTGAGTTCAAAACCCCTTCTGTTGCAGAATACATTTTATCTTATTTATTTATGCAATCTCCAATTTTGCAGCTTGGGAGTATCTTTTGGAACATGGAATTGAATATGAAATTCATAGGGCCTCAACTTATTAAAGCACACTTCCCCTCATCAAGCAGGCTAAAAAGAACATGGAGTGAAAAAACACATGCTTCCTTCCCCACTCAATATATCAGTGAGTAACTGTATAGAGAACAGCAGAGAAAATAGGCTGAATTATTATTTGAGCTGGAATAAATTATTTGCTCCATATAGCAAAAGAAGGGCAGATGCTCTTTTTAGAGCACAGCAGTGTGCACTGGTGTGAGCTTAATAAGTCAATCAGACTTTACTGAGATAGATTGAAGATTTCAGTTGTAATGTACCTGCTACCAAGAAATCTGTTTATCTTCTATTCTTCAAATACTTGCATCACATTTGTCAAGGCTATTTAAATTTAAATCAACTCTTCAGGAACCAGAACCACAACCAGCAAAAATCTATAAATATATGGGCAGCAACAGAGTTACACAGTTACCAGCCCAGTATTTGTATATCAAAGTAATAATGAAAAGCTTAAAAATGGATTTGAACAAACTACTGTTGCTACTTCTTCAGCAAGAAGAAAAATGTGGGGCAATACAGAGATTTGCTGAACAAATAAACCTGTGGAAAACCAAGATACTGTAGTGAGCCTGATAGAAAATGAATATATTCTGCCCAATGCTTTCTATATAAAACTCACTGTTCCCTCTATAGCAGATGGTACCAATTGCAGAGGCTATTCCATCTTTTACGGTGCAGTAAGCTCTTAATTTATAATGAGCAGCATTAACAACAAGCAAGAGGCAAAATTTTGAACTATGGTGTCTTTATCTAACTATTTATCTCACAGAAAAAGCTGAAAAATTTCACTGATTATATTCTGAAAAAAAAAATACTCTGCTTGCAAAATGGTTGAGCAAGGGATTTGGGGCTTTTGGTTGTTGGTAAAGGTCAAGAGGAGTCAGCAACGTGTGCTGGCAGCCAAAAAGGCCAGCTGTGGGCTGGGGTGCATTAAACACAGGATAGCTAACCAGCTGAAAGCAGTGATGGGATATTAGGAAAAACTCCTTTACTGAAAGAGTGATCAAGCATTGGAATAGGCTGCTCAGAGAAGTGGTGGAGTCATCATTCCTGGAGGTGATCAAAAAAATTTGTAGACATGGCACTTCAGGACATGGTTTAGTAGGCATGGTAGTGTCGGGCTGACAGTTGAGCTTGATGATCTTAGAGGTCTTTTCCAACATTAACGATTCAACGATTCTATGACTGTCCCACTATGCTGAGCATTGGTGCAGCTTTATCTCAAGTACTGTTTGGGCTCCACAGTATAAGAAGGATATAAAAATACAGAATGTAACCAAAGGAGGGCAACTAATATGGGGAAAGGCCTAGAGGGCGTGACTTATAAGAAGAACTGATGATACCAGCTTCAGTCTAGATGAGACTAAGGAGTGCCCTCACTGCTGCCTACAATTTCCTAGTGAGTGAACAGAGATGGAAGTGCTGATCTCTTCTCTCTGGTGTCCAATGACAGAATGTGAGGGAATGGCTTAAAGCTGCACTGGCAGAAGTTCAGATTAGATGTTCACTGAAAGGGTGGTCAAGCACTGAAACAAGCTCCCTAGGGAAGCAGTCATGTCCCAGTACTCTCAGTGTTCAAGAAGTTTTTGGACAAAGTTCTTAGATATATGATATAACTCTATGATTCTGTGAACTGTAATGGCTTCAAAACCTTATACTTCCTTTTCTAAAATGCATCATGCCATAGAATCATGGAACATCCTGACTTGAAAGGGACCTACAAGGAACATCAGTCCAACTCCTGTCCTTGCACAGGACAACCACAACATTCCCACTATGTGTCTGACAGTGCTGTCCAGATGCCTCTGGAATACTTCCAGACTTGGTGCCATTAGTGTTTCCCTGGGGAGCCTGTTCCAGTGCTCCACTACCCTTGGGTTGAGGGTGTGTTTATGCAGCTGATAAAAGATATGTTCTCAAGACCTTAGGCTGTAGAGTTTGGGTTTTGTTGTTTGTTTGGGGTTTTTTTCATATACATTTTTACTAAATACTTTTGAAAAAGGTATTATTTCATCTAAGTAAGAAGAATGGTATTTTCATGTGGCAATAACTTTCTGTTACAAAGAAATACAAAACTACTTTCACATTTCAGAAACAGAAGCTTTTTCATACCAAACAGTAGCTGTGCAAAAATTGTTGAAGAGGTTATTAAGAAATATACTTTAAATTATAGCATATAGCATACCCTAAATCCAGGCTGAAAAAAAGAGGACTTTAGCTTTTAAGCCCATTTTACAATCCAGGGCCAAAAATAAAAGTCTGTAATTTCGATTTTGTTTAGGCACTCAAACAGAATATGAAAAACAACAGGACAAATTAGATCTTAAGAATTATATTAATTTTTATATATGTTTGTTCAAGTTGAATCCATCTGGTTATAAAGGCGCAGTTGTATTATCAGTAGCTTTACAAAAATAAATATTTCAGTGTTGAATGCATAATTCATTGCTACTTTAGGTACTAAGAAACATTGCAATACTGAAATACATGCAAACAATGCATTTAGCAGGTTGTCTGCAAAGAAGCTTTTTGGTTTATATAAATTACACTCCAAAGGTAATAAAGAAAAATCAGTTCATCAGCTAAACAAAGCATGGTGTTACTGCAGTGGCTCCTTGATAAATACACAGTTCATTATCATTTTATTCATTTACTGGTTTACAGTGCTGATATGAGCGCAGCCTATCAGTCAAAGGTATCTCTCAAGCAGTTGGCTGCAGAACTAATCTCATGCTTTATGTAAACCTCCTGAATATCCAAGGTTGATATATTTGGTTAGAATCAATCATCCAACAGTAGCTGTTGAAGCACCATCTCTGACACTAAAATATTTCACTAGGTGATTTAAAAAGTTTTAATTGTTTATGAACCAACACATACAGTTCAGCGTTAGAAAAGAAAGCAGACAACTGTTCCACTTCAATTGAGACTGAAGTGATATAACTTTTCAGAGGTCTGATTGGAGATACTCCATTAACATTCTAATGAAAAACAACACCCAAAATGTAGAAATAAAATAAACAGTCACAAGGACACTTTTTAATTCAAGGCTTCTGTTCCCTTGTAAACACAGACCACTTACGACGACCGAAGAAAGAATTGTTGTCAAGTACAGTGAAATCCAAAATAGAAAAGTTTTCAGGTGCTTACATACAGCATAAGTATCATGCTCACCTTCTGGCTCACAGCAAGTACTAGCTTATTGAAAATATTTCCAGCAGAATCATCATCAATGGGCCATTCACTGAAAAGTTTAGATTTTCATCCTAGAGAGTTTCCTGGTTATGTAATTTAAGTGCAGAATGAATGAATCATCACAAAAGCTAGCATTAAACAGGAAAACTTTCAAACTCCCCCACTAGTGAGATAGACACGGAAAAAGAACCCAATGTTAATCTTGGTTAGGTCATGTAAATTAAATGGTATTACATGAGTGGTGGAATGATCTAGCACTTTCAGTAATGTTTCAAAAGACAAGTAATAAGAGTTTGTCACTTTAAATTTTCATTTCAACACTTAAAATTTTTTCATGGTCTGACATACTGCACTGTATGAATAAATTCAGATTACTGCCTGGTAAATATTTATTCACTGAAATACTCCTAAATCGATGTTCTTTATTGAGTAAAATTTCAGCTCTTTGAATCAGGATTTCTTCTATTTTCACCAATACCTATGTTCAAGCATAATAAATAAATAAATAAATAAATCCACTCCCTGCACAAACACCCACAAAATATTTTAATTTTTCTTCTTATATCCTGAATGAGTTTGTAGTTAAAGCACAATTCTGGTAAATGAGTCTTTATTTACTCGGTCGTCAGTCTGTGAACCACAGTCTCCTGGTGTGCACAATCCTCCATCTTCTTGCTTAAACATCATCTATCACTCTAATGTTGAATGAACTACTATTCAAACTAATCTACCTTTAAGTTTTGGGTCACCCTCCTTTGTAAGTGACTGTGAGACAAAGTCTTTCATAGTGTGTTTTGGTGATCATGCTGTTATGCATGATATTGAGACATCCTGAAATGACTCTTGCCTATGTAAAGACGGGATATTTATAATTCACCATACTGAACAACAACTGCAAAAGAATCACCTATTGTCTGTATTTAAGAAAAAAAGTATATTAAAATTGTTTAAGTAATATCTCAGAAAAGACTGTATTATAAACATGTATTTGACAGTAAACTGGGGTTCCACATGATGAAAATTTTGGTTACCTAACATTATTTTCTGTAAGCTTCTAAAATTCCTATTTTACCCATCCATAAATTGCTTTCCTTCTGACAATTCCTCTCTTCTATACTCACATTACTTAGTATCAGTCCCTTCATCTGATTGTCAAAGTTTACAGCAATTCTACTGTTGCTCAAATATGAGATTTTTTTTCCATCAGCTAAAGCATATGTTCTTACCGTATTCTTATCCCAGGAGGTTCTTGATAGTTTAGATATCTAGAATTGTTCTTAGGAGTATTTCATTCTGAGCAGAATTCTATCTAGGCTTCCTGATGATGTTATCTAATTCTGCTTTGCAAATTGCATTTTTAAAAGTTGCTATATAGCATTAACAGCTATCCTGGGTGGAAAACTGGTTGAATGACTGGGCCCAGAGAGTGGTGATAAAAGGAGTTAAATCCAGCTGAAAGCCAGTGACAAGTGGGGTTCCCCAGGGCTCAGTGCTGGGTCCAGCCCTGTTCAATGTCTTCATCAATGACCTGGATGAAGGCATCAAGTGCACCCTTAGCAAGTCTGCAGACGACACTAAGCTGGGTGGAAGTGTGGATCTGCTGGAGGGTCAGGAGGCTCTGCCAAGGGATCTGAACAGGCTGGACCACTGGGCTGAGACCAACGGCATGAGGTTTAACACGGCCAAATGCCGGGTCCTGCACTTGGGGCACAACAACCCTAAGCAGAGGTACAGACTAGGAGAAGCCTGGCGGGAAAGCTGCCAGGAGGAGAAGGACCTGGGGGTGTTGGTTGACAGCGACTGAACATGAGCCAGCAGTGTGCCCAGGTGGCCAAGAAGGCCAATGGCATCCTGGCTTGTATCAGGAACGGCGTGACCAGCAGGTCCAGGGAGGTTATTCTCCCTCTGTGCTCGGCACTGATGAGACCGCACTTTGAGTACTGTGTTCAGTTCTGGGCCCCTCACCACAAGAAGGATGTTGAGGCTCTGGAGCGAGTCCAGAGAAGAGCAACGAAGCTGGTGAAAGGGCTGGAGAACAGGCCTTATGAGGAGCGACTGAGAGAGCTGGGGTTGTTCAGCCTGGAGAAGAGGAGGCTGAGGGGAGACCTTATTGCTCTCTACAACTACCTGAAAGGAGGTTGTGGAGAGGAGGGAGCTGGCCTCTTCTCCCAAGTGACAGGGGACAGGACAAGAGGGAATGGCCACAAGCTCCACCAGGGGAGGTTCAGGCTCGACATAAGGCAAAAATTCTTCACTGAAAGGGTCATTAGGCAATGGAACGGTCTGTCCAGGAAGGTGGTTGACTCGCCTTCCCTGGAGGTATTTAAGGTGCAGGTGGATGAGGTACTGAGGAGCATGGTTTAGAGATTGGTAGGAATGGTTGGACTCAATGATCCAGTGGATCTCTTCTAACCTGGTGATTCTATGATTCTATAAGCATACTGTAAGAGAACAAGCAAATAATTAAAATAATTCCCCAGAAGTTTCAATGAAGTCCATACAGGAAAATTAAAAATCTCATATTAACTTTGAAGGCTATCCCTTTATGATACTATTCTCATGATGCCTTCTTTTGCAACAGTCCTAGAAAGAAACAGACTTCCTAACACTACATGCTCAGAAATACCTAGCTATATCATAAAAGCAAAACCAGAATAACTCAAGTAGTTTCCTTATTGTGGGGTATTCAGTAGTAGGTGTTATCACACAGCAGTCTTTCCCCCTAGAAACAGTACTTTTTTTTTTAAAATTTATAGGAAACTACATCTTTGAGACTCCTAACCATCTGTGGAATTTGGCAAGAACTGGCCAATGGTTTAAAAAGTTGTTAGCAGTGGAGGAGGGCAGGATAACAGATACACATACGTACACAGACAGTATGTATTATTAGACCGAGTTCCTTTTCCTTTACATGCTCCAGCAGTGTACTAATGTAAAAGATACTTAAATATACATACCAGGCTGTTTTCACTCTGTCTAGAATTTAAGATTTAGCTAATTGGGATGGAACTCAAGAATATGACATACTGTTGGAATACTGAAGGACTTTCTCTTGGAAAACAGCCATGTGAACAATCCAGCCTGCGAGCTGATGCACTAAGAAGTAGCAGGCCAAGGACGACTGAGGAGCGGTGTCCATGAGAAAATTAAGGGAGTACCAGCCCGGATACCTCCCTGATGTGATAAGAGAAGCTCTGCACCTGTGTGTATGTGGCGTACGTGCAAAACTGTACTAACAGCCAATTATTCTTTTTGAAGATACTAATCAATCAGAAAATTAGTGTATTCGTGTAGACACATGATATTAACCAATACTAAAGAAAAGATTTACATACCGATTGCATATACTATTGCCTTTTCTGTTAAAGTTTCTGATGTTCTATAATAAATGATTCATTCACTGACCATATTGACCTCTGCATTTGTTTCCTGATCTCCCATCAATAGGTGGCACCCGAACAGGGACCCTTGGATTACCTGCCGAAGTTGCCCTAAACAACTGAAGACGCGGTAGAGGATGGAAAGCCAGCCAAAAATTCCAGCGTTGCCCTGACGCTGAGGTGTTGATCCAGTAACGGAGAAAGAAGCCGGTACTGACGAATAGAAGGACGTCCCGACATGTAAAGAAGAAGGAGAGGGAATCTCCAAGGATCTGCTACAGGCAAGTAGAGAGCGGCCAGGGAGGAGATGGGATCCACGCTTTCAAAAGATGAGGAGGCAGTGGTGAAACTCCTCCAACATATCCTCTCCAAGAGAGGGATTAAATATGACAAGATTTGTCTAACTGAACTATTGAAATCAGCTACTAAATTGCTTGGTCCCTGGCAGAAAGTTTTTGAGGCATTGAAGGTGCATGTTGGCTCTAAAAAGCAAAGCGATAATTCCAAGCCCAGTGCATGTTTGTCTACAACTGCACTAACCCACCACCCCTCTAGACTGGCTGCATTTGCCTCTGCAGCCCCCGACAGGACAGCTAACAGCCCCTTTGATCCGGGTCCGATGGTCACCGAGAAGGAGCCTGATCCACCTCCCCTGTGTCCCTCAGACCAACAGGTGCAGATTGGGAGGGAGGCACAGCAGTGTGTGGAAGTTGAAATACTGCAAACTTTGATCTGTGTGCAGCACAGCGGTTCACACTGGGACTTAATTAGTGACGAAGAGATAAAGGAGATTCCAAAAACTGTAAAAGAGAACCAAGCCGCCCGGCCGAGGGCCGCTCTCCCCCACCACTCCTCCAGCTCCTGCGGAGCGGCTCACCGCGGGGGTGCTACTGACTTGGGCTGAGGGAGGGCCGCTCACCGCCACCGCTGCTGCCACCACAAAACCCAGGCAGTTTCAGCATTACAGAAGGGACTCTTAACAGATACAATAAGAAATGGCTCAATTAAACAACTTTGGTAGCAGTTCAAGAATCAAGACAGTTTAAATAATGCAATTTTACAACAGATGCGGCTTTTTGTTTTATCAAACACTTATAAAGATATCAGATGTTGGAAAGTTGAAACAAGCATGACCCGTATATGGTGTTTATAGATGGTTCGAAGGATGTGCTGAGCAGTTACAGAAGCCTTAATTTTGCAATCTTCGAGAAAAGATCTTAATGACAAATATAGAAAGACATGGTGCGGTCTGAAAACTCCTACAACAACAGCTGGGATCATTTACCTATCAAGCACAACTGGTAGCTGCTGCCCAGACTGTAATCTGGGACACAAATACGTTTTGTTAGAGCCGTGGCAAGGAAAGACGTTTTAAAAGAGACTGCCACACACAATGCCAGGATAGAGGGCCCAAAATCTGTCCTCGGTGTGGAAAGGGCAAACATTTTACCAGGCGGTGTAGATCAAAATGGGATAAGAACAGGTCAGTGTTGTCAGAAAACCAGGAGCAAAGCATGGTTCCGAGGTATGTACTGATACAGATGCCTCCATGGCAAGCAGCAGCTCTCACCTCAGAGCAAGAATCACAGGCAGCACCAAGATAAACATGATCACCACCATCACAGTAGTACTGCAATTGTCCGTACTTCACACAATACCAGGAAAAGTAAAATGACCATTGAGGGTTGGCTTTACTGCCTTGTAATTAGAATGATTAGCAATAATTCGGTTGGGAAATCTTTGTTTTACCTGGGGTCATTGATGCAGACTGTACTGGAATCATTCAAGCAAGGGTATGGATGCTGTCTCCACTAGTGTTATGAACACCATTTCCACTAGTATTAATACCAAAGGATAGCCGGATAATGTATTTAATTTTGTTCAAAGCAGCTGTGTTCCAAGTTGACTTTGTAGAGCATGGCTCACAAGGATTTGAGTCCATAAGAATCCCCGAAATACATTTGGCTTAGTCCCTACAAACTCAGCTTCTTATGTTGAAGTGACCATTAAGGTTTTACAAAACAAAACAAAACAAAAAAAAAAAAAAAGGAGGAAAGCCAGAACATCTTAAAATGGCTGTAGTGTAACCCTTAGTTGTGCACATTCCACTAATCTGGGGGGGGGGGGGGGGGGGGGGGGAGATGTGTTAAATGCAATGGGAATAGGCATTGGAACTATGAATGAGTGAAAAATTGGGTATATTGCAAAATTTAGTGGAGGAGGAAATAGCTCAAGGGCATATAGTCCCATTTAATAGTCCTTGGAACACACCTGTATTTGTGATAAAAAAGAAATCTGGAAAATGGCGTTTATTACATGACTTTTCTAGACAAACTACAAGAGGTCTTAAATAAGCAGGCAGACAATATTGCCGCTAGATAAGTGTTGCTTAAACAATTAGCCTTAGAGAATGCAAAAATGGACTCAGTGCACTGTTAATTGCATGATCACCTGTTACAAAGACTGTTTGTTTTACCAGAATTGATTGATGCCGACTTTACGAGAGCGATGCAAGTAATAGCTTGGATGCCCATGCCTCCAGACTTTATATCAAAGGGCACTAGAATCACTCAGCTGATTTGTTTTTCAGCAATTGTACGCCATGAAGGAAATTGCATATAGGGAGACAGAAGCTGTGGTTCAACTGACCAGTCTGTGATTCTATCAACACAGAAACCACAAAAAAAAAAAAAAGTATTGCCATAAGTGAAATATTTGTTAGACAATCGTACATATTTTAAGTGTTGTATGTTCCCCGTACCGTGTGTAGTTTAAATATCCATAGCATCAAAAAATTGTGGATCCAATACTGATAACCATCATTGTATAAATGTATTCTGCTTGCTTTAAAATGAATAGTGTTGTTTGTGTGTGTTTGAAGTACTTCAAACGTTTGTAAGACTTACAATTTGGTTTTGATTAATCTTAGAAATACATCTCTGGGACCTTTCAGTCTCAAATGTTCACTAAGCCGGCAAACAGGTAGATTCACCTGGGGATCTTTGGAATGAAAGGCTTCATAAGAAAAATTTTAAAATACCTAGCAAAACATAAAAAAAGGAAAGAGAGGGAGAGAGAAGAAAAAAAAAATGGATAAAGCCTAACCTTGCAGCTGTATGTGTGTGAGTCCCCCCTCTACCCCACCACCCTTCTCCTTCCTTTCTAAGTTTTTTTTTCTTTCAACTTTGAAGAAGTCCAGAGGAGTTAACAGTGTTATCTCTCTAAGGGAATGCCAATTTGTGAGAACACTCTGCATTTCAGTGTCGCTCATCAGCAGCTGCTGGGTCCCAGTGCAGAAAACCTTTAGGAATAATTGAGCCAATGATAGAGGAAAATTCAAACGATTCATTACAAATTATTGAGTGGATATTTTGGGATAAGGACTTAGTGCTCTGTTAGCTGGGAGATCATCAACTACTTGTAAAGGCATTTTTGTTATTCCAGAACAATGGGAATTGTTAATTATTGATTTAAAGGATTTTTCTTCACAATACCTTTACATCCAGAGGATGCTGAGAAATTTGCCATTAATAAGGTGCAGCCAGCTAAAAGGTACCAGTGAGTAGTTTTACCTCAAGGTATGAAAAATTCTCCTACAATGTGCCAAATATTCATTGCATGGGCATTAGAACTTTTTTGACAGCAATATCCTTTTCTAATAGTATACCACTACATGGATGATATACTCATTGCAGGAGCAAACCTGTCAGAAATTAAGATTTTGACAGTGGTCACAAAACTTTTGGAAGAGCAAGGATTAAAAATTGCTCCACAAAAGGTCAGTCAATTGCTCCAGTCAATGTCTCCGTGGAAATATTTAGGATGGAGCATCACAAACAGCACTGTTAGACCACAGAAAATTCAAATTACCACAGAAATCAAAACATTAAATGACGCTCAAAAATTAATGGGAGATATTCAATGGGTTAGGCACATTTGTGGGATCACAAATGATGATTTGCTGCCACTGGTTCCTTTGTTGGCAACATCAACAAATACTCAAGAAGAACGTACCTTATCAGAAAAACAGAAAATTGCACTAGATGTTATAACACAAAAAATTGTTCAGTGTCACGCACAGAGAATTTGAATTACCTGTTATACTTATTGTAATCAATAGTGGAGGTTCACAATTGTATCCTTTAGCTCTTCTTACACAATGGGACACTAATATGCAAAATCCTTTGAGAATTTTAGAATGGGTTTTTCTACCGATCACACCACAAAAGACTGTAACTACTCGAGCTGAATTGCTAGCACAATTGATTATTAAGGGAAGATCACGACTGCAGGAAATCATGGGCAGCGACCCACATACTATTGTTTTACCATTAACCCAGGACTATATGGATTGGTTACTATGACATTCAGGAGCTCTTCAGGTCACTTTGGAAGACTTTACAGGACTCTTGAGTAATGTCTTTCCTGCCCACAGATTACTTCCTCTTATCCAAGACCAGAAAATAGAACAATTCCCTAACCTATCAGAGGTTCCTGTCAATGGCTTGACTGTATTTACAGATGCTGGCAGGAAATCAAAATGTACTATATGTACTTGGCAAAATAACCACATTTGGGAACATCATGACATCCTAGGAGATCATAATGATACTTTGCAAACATTAGAACTCTCCGCAGTAGTTTGGGCATTTAACAATTGGTCTCAAGAACCTTTAAATATTGTATCAGACTCATTATATGTGGTAGGAATTGTTAAATGTATAGAAGGAGCAATGATCAAGGAAACGAAAATTAAGCAGTTATGTAAATAGCTCTTACAATTGATACAAACTCTGGAATTGCGACAACATCCTTACTGTATCACTCATATACATAGCCATCAAAGTGATTATGGGTTAGCAATTGGAAATAATCATGCTGATAGCCTATTTGCCCCTGCCTGGGCAGGGCCACCTCCTAAGACTTTTGCTAGAGCATGGGACTCACACGCCCTTTTACATCAACCAGCAAAAATATTGATTCATCAGTTCGGCATACCATTCAGCATAAAATCCTGCCCCAGCTGTCAAAAAAGATAGGATTTGGAATAGGCCTTGGTGTTAATCCCAAAGGCTTGGAACCACTGCAAATCTGGCAGATGGATGTTACCCATGTTCCAGAGTCTGGGTGACAGAAATTTGTCCATGTTATTTACGCAACTGCTCAAACTGGCAAGACAGCTAAGCATGTCCAAAACCATTTATTTGCCTGTTTTGCAATAATGGGTATTCCTCAAACAATCAAAACAGATAATGTCCAGCATACGTATCACATAGATTTCAGCAGTTCTGTAACACATGGGGTATTAAACATATCACTGGCATTCTTCATTCACCTACAGGGCAAGCAACGGTTGAGCATGCTAATCAAACCCTGAAGCATCACCTTCAAACACAAAAAGACGGAGAATCCTTAGGTCCTACATGGTTGTTATGACTGGTCGTGTTATAATTGCTGTTTTTCAGATGGATCACCGAAAAAACATGTGGGTAACATGGGCTAAACAAACAGGGCAGACAGATTTCTGTCTGTCTCTAGCAACACCAGGTGACCCATTTCATACATGCTTAATCGGTTATCCTTTTGATGAATTTGATCCACATTATTCTTCTTTCACAGCATGGTAGAATGTTACAAAATTTGCACAAGCTTTTATGAAGTGGAATAGTAAGCTATCCAATCGCCAGAATGATGGTGAATGCATAGTAACCAAAGGGCAATGGTGGCCTACTATTTTGGGTGGCACTAAACAGAAAATGTTTGTAGAAAACCTCTGGAAATTCACACGGCTCCCTTTACAAGAACTAGATTTAATGTTTTCTTTACCCCCCTGGGAAATTTCTAATATTTTGTCGCTCCCTAATTGTAGCAGTACCAGGCCAGAGTTGCAACTCTATAATGGCTCTGGAGCAATATCATTTAGAGATGCTGTTCTTATAAAGAAGGAAAAAGAAAAGCCACGTAGTTATTACACTGGATGGCAGAATGTTACAGGATTACCCCTGTGGCCAGAAGGGAAACGGAGCATAGACATACACGCAAATGGTGGTGTAATATTGCCACCAGGTTTGTTTTTAATCTGTGGCGATAGAGCCTGGAATGGCATTCCACATAAACCAGTGGGTGGGCCATGCTATATAGGTAGACTCACAATGTTCACCCCATCCATATGTCAACTGTATAGTTGGAGCAATCAAACTCTAAGTAAAAGGCAGAGATGGGAAATTAAGGCGTTTGACGCCATTTGTGATGATAAAGTAGCATTTTGGTCTGAGGCAGCTTTTGGTGCTCTTGCTTTGCTTTTTCCACAAGCAGCGGCTAGAAGAAATAACAAAAAGGCAAGGCAACTTGTTTGCTGGTGACTAAAACAATCTAATCTCACTTCACTTATGATCTCTGAGTTACTAACTGATGTAGATAGTATTAGACATACATTATTGCAAAATCGAGCTGCCATTGATTTCTTGTTGTTAGCTCAAGGGCACGGATGTGAGGAGTTTGAAGGGATGTGCTGTTTGAACCTTAGTGATCACTCCAAATCAATACATAATCAGCTAAGTGATCTAAGAAACAATATGAAGAAAATTACTTATAATCATAACCCGTTTGATGATTGGTTGCAATCGCTTAACTTACCCACTTGGCTAAAAGGGATTTTAAAACAAGTCATCATTGTGATTACTGTGTTGTTGATTATGTGGATTGCCTTTACCTGCTTTTGGAAACGTATAATGGCTGCAATTTCTAAGATCTTTCAGCAGGCCTGGATTGTTCAAAAACAAAAAGAGGGATCTGTTGGAATACTGAAGGACTTTCTCTTGGAAACGTGGTGTACGTGCAAAACTGTACTAACAACCAATTATTCTTTTTGAAGATACTAGCCAATCAAACAATTAATGTATTCGCATGGACACATGATATTAACCAATATTAAAGAAGAGATTTAAATACTGGTCACGTGTACTATTGCCTTTTCTATAAAAGCTTCTGATGCTTTGTAATAAATGATTCATTCGCTGACCATATTGGTCTCTGCGTTTGTTTCCTGATCTCCCATCAATAACATACATCATATATGAACATTGAACACATAATCCAACTTCATAAAATTAAATCTAGGCCATGATTAAAGTGTCCTCCTTGTTACAAACTGTAAAAGAAGCATCTACATATGAGATGCCTTTTTCTATTTTGGAACTTAATTGAAAGAAGTTATTGTTCCTTCACTAATCAAACACAAAAAATAAGTTTCTGAAGAAATATTTGAATATATGAAGTCAGTCCATACTCAAGTTTCCACTGTGTAAAATATGTAAAGAATGTTGTATCCGTTTATTCTAAATGGCAATATGTGCAAATTCAATCTGAAGATGCATCAGCTTTTTCTAAACAGAGGCTAGAAACACACACACTATGACACTAAGAAGTTGCAAGAGATACTATCTGTTTAAAATTAGTTTTTATTGGCATATGGAGTTATTTTTTAACATACATGCAAAAGTTTAAAACAATGGAAGCACTGCTACCACACAAGCTGTGCTGTCACACCTGTACAGAAGAAGCACAAAATAAAGGCCATAAAAGGAATCTAACTGTATTAATTTATCTCAGCTGAGGTATCAACCAAAAACTGATGCAAGACATTTGCTGAACCAGAATTTAGATAAGGTCTTTTGGATTTCTTCCTTTTACTGATAAAACACGCTCCTGTGTCTGATCATTACATGTGCAAAGTAATAAGTTTCATTAGGCACAGCAGTATTTAATGAGACCCATGAATGACTAGCACCTGAAAAACTGTTACATATCTAGTAAAAAAAAAGATCATGATCTTTACTACGCACAAGCTTCTTCTAACACATGATATTTGGAACTAGAAAGTCTAGGAAATACGTATTTCAGTTTTTGACAAGAAACAGGTTCCACCGGTAGAAGAATCACTATCTCAAATCGCATTTTAGTACTGCAAGAGTTGGATAACTGATATTATCATCTGCTGCACTTTCTTCATTAGCCAGTACAGACCCCACACATTTTATACAGCTATGTGAGCAAACAGTACACACTATTTCAAATTATAATTATCCACTAGATATTAGAAGTTTACCTATTACAAATAATTTAATTGGTTGAATAATGTTGTCTCCTTTCATAGTGAGGACTCACAAAAAAATTCACCATACTACCCTAAGAAAAACTCAATTGTTCTTGAATTTCCAGGATAAATGTAAGATTATAATGTAAAGAGATTACTCTTTTCCTGTTTCCTGGGAGTACCATACAGAAATATATTGTACAGACATAGCACTATATTACCGACAGCACCTTTTCATATTGAGAGCCAACATAAGCACAAAAATAGAATACTTTAAAAGTTATGAAGGAGTACAGGATTTTAAGTTTGCTCATCATAACTGAAATTTACAGAAAGTTGTACAATTGAGTGACTTGGCATGCCTAACACAACTTAGCTTGGAGAGTAAGAAAAAGAGGAAGAAGAGCAACCAATACTATATGGTTCACCAGTCATCGTCAAATAGTCCAGGTGCATAACCAGAGTACACATGAAGTACCTCTTCACACATTGCTTTAGTCTGACAACATTTTAATGAGCTATAGAAAAAGAAAAGCAAAGTTGAAACCAAAATATTTTAAAAGGGATCGGGATATTCCTAGCCCTTAAATTTCATTAGCATAAAGAAATGCTGGATCTCCAGATTCTGCAAGATTTTAGGAAGCAATGTCTGTCAGAAATACTGGGTTTAATTTGTATTTGGAAAGAAGATTAAACTTTTCCTTTTCAAAAGCCATTCCAACCATATTTTTTGTCTTCTGTCCATGAAATAATGTTCTTTGGAATAAACTCAGTACAGAGTTATATCTAAAAATTTGCAGAAACAGCAGTTACTGCAGAGTTCACATAATACATACGATATTTCTCACATTGTAAATTATTTTGAGTTTATTCTTTTATTTTTCACCTCAGAAAACTGACTTCATTTGAAAACCTCATTGCCAGAGAGCCTGTCTGCATCTCTTTTCATACAGTAATATTTGTCATGATCACAACTTTTTCAGGTGAAAAAAAACCCTGCTGTCTGTATGACAAATAACAGGATATTTCATGTGGAAAGTCTTTTGCTAAACACCTCTGTTCTAGATCTGATGACTCCTTAAACACAGCATAAAACCCATTCCGCAAGCATACTGGACAGAATCAATGGAGAAAAGCAACTCTGAAAAGGTGTAAAGATTTTCATTAAGATATACTCTATTATCTGCTCATCCGTGGTAGCGCGGGGCTAGACAGTAGTACCCCCTCCACATATCTTCCAATACAAACTCAGTATTTTTTCATAACTCACTAGTCTCAATTCCCAAGTAAGAAGTGATAGGACAAGAGGAAACAGCCTCTAATTGTGTCACGGGAGGCTTAGATTGGATAGTGGGAAAAATTTCCTCACTGAAAGGGTTATCAAGTACTGGAATAGACTGCCCTGGCAGAAGTGGTTCAGTCACCATCTCTGAAGGTATTTAAAAGATGTGTAGATGTGCCACTTAGGGACATGGGTTAGTGGTGGACTTGGCAGTGTTAGGTTTACAGTTGGACTCGATCTTAAAGGTCTTTTCCAACCTAAGTCATTTCATGATGCTATGATTCTATGACTTTTCAAGCCTGTCCCTCAAGTCTTATATATGTATCAACCCTGACTAGAGGCAATAAAATGAGGAGACACTTTCTATAACTAAAACAAAAGATGTAAGTAATTTTGCACAATCATCTCATCTAATTCTCCTTTCCAATGATTACAAAGATCTATAAGAACTGTCTCAAGTGGCCATCCCTTTCAGAGGACACTTCTTTCACACTCCCAGTCTTTGCTAGACCAGAGAAAGGCAGCCTTTCCCTTTCTTTTCAATTTGAAATATCTCTCCTGACAAGTCTTCTCTTCAATTGAGCAGTGCTACACTCAACTTTCATCTTAACATCTGTCTAGGTCCAACATCCACCCTCTATTTGCTGAATTACCAAAGAAATCTCTGAACCTCCTCTCACATCATACTTCACACTCAAAATTTCCCCATAAATTTTATTTCATTCTCCAGTTTAAATTTCTCCTTTACAACCATACTAAAAATAGAGCCTTTACGTATCTAGGTGACAAACACGTTTTATTGTCTATTACTCCTGATTCCATCAGGAATCATTTGTTGTCCATACCAGCTTTGCTGGTGATTTGGCCTCACTCATAGATTTTCTTTGAAACTCAGAAGAATTACAATATTGTCTCTGTTGAGCTGATGCTAGAATTATGACAATAATATCAAAACCAAATTAAAGTATTCACAAAATTCTAAGTTTTGATTACTTTTTATTTTCATTGCAAAAAAAAGCTATTGAATGATGCAATGTAACACACATAAATGAAAGGGTCTAGAAGCCACGCCAAGGTTTTCTATAAGTCATTTTACAAAGGATGTCTTGCAAGTTTTCATAGACCTTATTAGCAGTAATGTGGTTGTTTATGAATAGTGACACCATAAGTCATTCATAAATTTCAGTATTAAGAGTGTATGAGATTAAATGAGCTATAAACTACATGGGCTGCAAAATTCTACAACCAATCTCATATGAATTAATTAGAATCATAGAATCACCAGGTTGGAAAAGACCCACTGGATCATTGAGTCCAACCATTCCTATCAAAAAGTTCTAAGTTTCACTGTTTTATAAAAGAAATTACCTTCTTTCTTGAATACATTAAAGCATATTTACTGAGTGGTGGTCTCCACAGAATGAAAAACTTAACCAACTGAGTGAGTTCAAATCCCTAAATACTGACTTCTCTTTACTTTGAAAACATGATGACATCTCTGCGCAGACATTTCTAGCTTTTTCATGTTTCAGTAGCCCTACTGGGAAAATAAAAAAAAAAAAAAAGAAGAAAAATGATAAAATCCTGTTACGTCACAATACTGACAGTGCTATGTCACTGTGTTGTCAGTAAAGTAGAGAGAGATGATCCTTCCTCCCTGCTCAGTATCGGTGAAGCCACAGCTGGAGTGCTGGGTCCAGTTCTGGGCTCCTCAGTAAAAGAGAGAGACAGACATTGGAGAGGGTCCAACGAAGGGGCAGGAAAATGATTAAGGGACTGGAGCATATCTCCTACAAGGAAAGGCTGAGATCTGTAAGTGTTCAGCCTGTAGAACAGATGGCTGAGAGGGGATCTTACCAAATATCTGAAGGTAGAGAATGAATAAAGGAACCAGAGTCTTCTCAGTGGTGCCTAGTGATAGGACAAGACACAACAGGAACAAACCCAAACACAGGAAATTCCAAATGAACACAAGAAACTATGTCCTCACAGTGGATAGTCAGGTTGTCCAGTGAGGTTGTAGAGTCTCCGTCTGTGGAAATATTCAACATTCAACTGGGCAGCCTGCTGTAGCTGACTATGCTTGAGCAAGAGGGTCAGATTAGATAGTCTCAACAGGTCCTTTCCAACACATATGATTCTGTAGCTCTGTAACTTTTAAAAGGTCTTCTACCAAAAATACATAAAGGCATTTCTAAGCAGTCATATACACCATACCACACAAGTAATTGTATTTAAATAGCAAATTATGTAACACTAAACTATAAAGAACCATGAGACACAGCAATTCCAACAGACTTTATTTTTAAGTGTTAAAGCAATACCCAGCTCTGTGCATTATCCTAACAAGGGTCTGTAGGTGGTATCATAAAGCAAGTAATATCTGAAAGATAATATTAATGGCCATATAGCAAAATATCTATAAAAAGATGTTCATTTTTTGGTCCATTTACCATCTGCCGTTGAGAGTATGAATGCAAATTTTTATGCTATATATGCGATTTCTCCTTTCCATACCACACATCTAGAGCTCTAAGCAATATGATCTAATTATAGGAATATACAACACAGTAAAAGAAAAAAGAAAATCTTAAAATTTCTTCAGCATTATCAGAATCCAGGTGAGATTTCTCTGTTTGCACATGTTAGAAGTCTTTAAAGCCTCACAGATAAGGTTTTAGAAGTGTACTTCTGTATAATACTTCACTGTGCCACAGATAAAGAAAACATGAACAACAGCTCCTCACAGTAAACTCTAGGTAATTAATAGATTGTGCCGTTGGTATAATTAGCCTGTTAGATATTATGGAGCCCTTGAAGACTGATGAATATTATCCCAGCCTAACAGGAAAGGAAAAATCATTTTCATCAGCCTGACTTTTCAGAGGAAAATATTCCTGAAGGAAACTAAAGCCTACAGCCTCAAGGAACATGTACATTTGAGAGTCTGACTTACAAACTCTCACTGTATGTTATCCCTGCTCCTAGATTCCAGGCTTACATTTGAAACTTGTCTCCTGCTTCTCTAGAGGAAGACCTAGAGTGCATTTTTATCAGGTAAATAGTCTGGGCAGTAAATGTAGGTGATACAACAAAAGATGCCAATACATCAAATGAAGTGGGTGAGCAGTAAGCCTGGTGAGAGTTGTGGTCACTTATGTCTGAGATGTTTTATGACTAAGTAAACATTCTTTTTAGAATAAAAATGTCCATGTAAATCAACAATTCCTTATATGAAATTCCATGCAGTTTTTTACATTGTCTAACTCTTATTATTGTATCAAGTAAAAACAGCCAAGAGGTTCACACCTTGATTCAAGATGCCATGTGAGCTTCATAAACTTGAACTGGATAAATTCACACATCCTTAAAAATTTTGATCATGAATGTACTCATTTTCAGATTTGCTAGACAGGAAGAAAAAAAAATTCCACACCATCACCATGAAAAATGTTTTTAAGCATGTGAATCTATAACAAGATCTTTACATTGCCGCAGGTTTATTATGAAGTCAGTTCAAAGGTGACCAGTTTTTCCTGTTGGGGAAAAAAAAATAATCAACTAAAGAGACAACTTGCTTAAGTTACCACTCACAGGCAAACTTGCACAAGTTGACAATAAATTATTGGAGTAGTGCAAGTTAGGATGTGCTTATTTTCTGTCCTTTTATGTGTACAGAAATACATATCTCAGACGTGATTTTGTGGCAAAAACAGATAAAGGATGACATAGAATGTCAACACCCTTCCATATGTTATTTGCCAAAAAAAGATATGCTCTATATATATAGAAAATATATTGCATATACACAGACTAGACTGTTCTTCAGCAGCAACAATCAATCAGGTTGAGAAAATTCTATGCACTTTACAGGTCTGCAATCCTAATCAGTAAAAGACCTTGCTGACAATACATAAGGTAATTAGGCAACAAGGAGAATACAAATTCTGCTTCGAAAAAGAAGATTAAAGGCATACTACAATGAGTTTCCAAAGCTAAAACTTATAAACAAATTCACAGTGATTAATAGAGATGACTATATTATTTTGTACAAACTGGCCCTAAATCACAGAAGTCAAATCTTAGTTTATAGATTTTAATATATTTTTAGTGTAAGAAAAACTAAAAATACAAAATATCTAGCATTTTAAAAATACACACAATCTCAAGCTAAAAATATATTATTACAAGCTTTTAAAGAGCATAGTTTTTGGACATGTGAGCAAAACATTGCACCTTTGAGAATATGTAGTCAGCGAGGAAGATGGTGTATTTTCTTACAGGCTAGGTAGCAACGTGCTAGCAAACCACACCAGTGGTTAAAAGGCAACAGACTGAATTTAAGTAGACAATCATTCCAAACATTAACTAGTAAACATCTCATGATATAAACTGTTTATCACTCTTCAAAACTGTGGGCAAAGTGCAGTTTGAAATGTCCTCCTTTGGCTGTGCATTATGCAATTCAAAAGAATCATATTTATGATTGTCATGGTTCTGGCTGGGAAAGAGTTAATTTCTTGGTCTGGGCAAGGAAAAGTTAATTTTCACAAGATGCTAGGAAGGGACACAGCTGACCCAAACTGGCCAAAAGGATATTTGACATCACAACATCATGCTCAGCATATACAAGGGGGTCTGGTAGTGCAGTGGCCAGCATGGTTCTCAGCTCAGTCCCCACAGAGCAGTTTCTGGCTCAGTCCCTTCTGCACATTTTGTGGCTTGGCTTACAGATTATGGGTGGGGAGCACAAGGGGCATCGGTCTGTAGCTGGTGAGCAATTTGTATTTTTTATCCTTTGTTTTTATATTTTTTCATTATTATTGTTGTTGTATTTACTTTTCCTTTTTTGTGCTTTTGAATTGTTTGCATCCCAATCCACGGGTTTTACCCTTGCCTTTCCAATTCCCTCCTTGTCCCACCAAAGGGAGAGAGGAGTAAGTGAGTGGCCACTGTTTAGCTTGGAAATTAAACCATGACAGATCTTTTTGGTGCCCAACATGTAGTGCTGGGATAACAACAGATCTGTCCGGAGCGTGTCAAAACTTATTTTTTATAAGTATTCATTAAGTTATTTTAATTAGTTGCTGGTCACAATGTTATTGTCCTAGCTTACATGGTGGCGTTATCACATCTAGGAGAAAAATCAGGATTATCATTTTGCTGCACTGTGTAATACCAGCTTATGATATGATACTGTCACTTATAATGAAGTTCAGCTGGTATTTGCATGCAGCATTGTTGTCATTTTCATACTTCAGGTATCATCTCTAGAATTTGTTAGTAATCACACCTAATTTGTGGGCAAAATGAGGGGATACCTTCCTCTGCTCTTTCACCTCCCCTTTCTTCCTGAGGCTAGCTACTATAGCTTTTGAAAATTTTTAATATCCTTGGGATATTCAAGCCAGCATGCTCTTATTGCTAAGTCTCTGAACTGTCTCTGGTCTGGTTTAGGGTTAGAGAAAAAAAATCTTAAGAATATCGCTCAGACACCTATCCCAAAGCTGGATAGTCATAGGTGGCACGGAATATAGGACAATCCTCAATAGGAGAATTTCTCACCCTCAGTGGTTTGGAACTTCACTCCCAAAGAACTACAGGACCCTGACAGAGTGATAGAATACCTGAAGGGAAAACGCATGTTGCTTACTGAATGATGATGATGAACCAAGACCATCACAAGACTGGGAGGAAGTGGCAGAAGCAGAGACAATCCACCACCACTTTTCCTGTCTTTTGATATTGTGGGAATATTAGCAAGGAGGTTTGTAAACATGATCAAGTGACTTGCAGCTTGAGTAGAAAACTATGTATATCATATTAATCATAGCCTTGTGTACTTGACAAGTAGAATCTCCGTGTTTAGATAACAAAGGCCTGTGATAGACTCAGAAGTATGCTAGCAAACACGCTTGAGATTCCTGCTTTGCTGTGGGAAAAATCAAAGCACAGAGGAAAACTAGACTTGTGTGAATTCTTAATATTCTGGTGAAAACAGCAGGTTCGAAAACACTCTCCACCAAGGGCTGAACTCTGTGCTACCTATGTTGCTGCTTACATTCCTGTGCCTGGGTGTTTCTTCAAAGATTCCCTGGTTTGTGAGGTAATGGAAGTAAAAAAATCAAATAAGCAAAATTTCCCACAGAGTTTCTGAAACAGGCAACATCTGAAGATGTCTACCTATGTTCTGGTGGAAAAAGAAATTATTAACAACTTTTTTGATTTAAGATTTACTCTGATTTTACAAACATTGGCCTTTTAAGGTATAGTTTATTGCTAACTTGTAATTTGTAATATCATTCATTCTATGACATACCATGCACAGAGAAGTCATGGATGCCCCATCCCTGGAGATGCTCAAGGCAAGGCTCTGAACAACCTGGTGCAGCGGAAGATGAACTAGATGAACTGTATTAAATTACTTCTTTTGCCGTGGTGAGACTACATATTGATTTTCATTTTCTTTCTTTTCTTTGCCTGATAACTTCGTTGTTCTTATTGATACAGTAGAATACATAGATATAGTAGATATAGTAGAATATATATGTTGGACTCGATGATCTGGTGAGTCTCTTCCAACCTGGTTATTCTATGATTCTATGATTCTATGATTCTATGATAGTAGATTAATGAAGTAAACAACATTTTCTAGGTTATTAGTTACTTTCAGATTTTGAGAAATACTTTTCTTTCTCAGTCCTCATGCAGTATTAGATTTGAGTATTTTGGGTAGTTTAAATTTCCTCCAGTACCAACCTTACTCAAGATATTTGTTTTTCTTCAAAATATCCTGCATCCCAGGAACATTGAGATGCATCCAGTACAACCTAAGTCCTAGAATAATGAGTTACAGCACTTTTTCTTGCCAACTTTGACCAAAAATTATGACTGAGGAACTGAGTATTTGTTAAAACACCCAAAGCTTCTACAGCCCTGTAAAAGTCTTTCTGTGTCCCGCATATTCCTGTATGTTGTTGAGTGTTTTGCATTTACAAAAGCATCTTCTTAATGATCACTGGAAGAATTTTTTCCTCTGTTTATATTATCATACAAGCTCTGATCTTCTCTACCTGAAGCCATTTACCTTTGAAAACTCTGCAGAGTATACTAAACGTCTTCGTCTGTGGCAACCTGCATTCCCAAGCCAGAGCAACATATTCAACAAATCTAGTTTCTTTTATTGTTTTGCTTTTTAAAATAAAAACAAACCCTGCCCCTTCAAAAAAGTGACATTAAAAATAACTATAAATAATAGACTTGTAAAACAAAAAATGCTTAACCCATTTACAACAAGGCTAAATCTGAAGTACAGCCAGATGACTTGCTTCAGACTCTCGCTGTGCTATTGGTCACATTTCTCAGACAAAGCTCTGTCATTGTGAAGCACTGCTAGTTTTCACAGTCAAACTAATTTCTTCTCATTTCACTTACACACTCTTGAAAATAACTTAACCTGTCTAGAAGTTATTTTTGATATCTTGACATTTGACATCTTTGGCATTACTTTAAACATTGTTTCATCTCTTTAGATATTACTTTGTTAGACAAGGTTAACTTCAGGATCTGTGATAATAGAAAAGGGGAAAAAAATCTTCCTTCTAAAGATAAAACAAAAAAAAGATGTCGCTGGGGAAAAAAAAGATTTTCAAAAATATTTCTCATGTGAGTTTTAGTTGCTAGAACACCTACAGCCCAAGAACAACACGTTGGAGAAAATAATGACCTTCCACTCCATGTACTTTTCATCTTGATCATGTTTCGTGGGTACTTTTTATAATCTAGCAACTGAACCTTCCCATATCATGTCAAATATGTCACATACATTGTAAGGAAAGAAGTCAGAACATTGAGTTATAGACACTTTTTCAGCCTTTGTCATCTGGTTGCCAGCAGGTTACTCAGAACTCATTTTCTGCAGGTTTACCTGGATGCCCAGCATTACAGACCAAACAGTCCCACCACTGGAACACTTAGTCACAATACACAAAATTATGCATCTATGAAAGCAGAGATCAATGTTTGGATCTTTCACTCTTTACAATTTTCAATAAGACTCTAATACTAGATAAGCACGCTCAGTAAATACTTCATGATTTTTCTGTATGGAAGTTCTCTGTTAGGGAACTTAACTTGATCTGAATGGTTTTCTTATTTTGCTTTGCTAGTGGGCACAGCTTTTGCTTCACCTATTAAACTGTCTTTATCTCAACCCATGACTTTTCCTCACCTTTACCTTTCCTATTCTCTCCCTCATACCACTGGGTGAAAGTGTGTGGTGTTTAGTTGCCAGATGGCGTTAAACTGCAACACTAAGGCACAAAATTGGTTTGATTCAGGAAAGAATCAATCAAGAACCATCATCTCCAACCAGTTACCAGTATCTACAGAAAAATAAATGGAAACAGAACAGTCTTTCAAAAGTGCACTAGGCAGGCCATAACCTCTTTTCTTCCTTAATAACTAAACTGGTACTTCTAGCTACAAAACCACCTCTACTTTATTGTTAAATGAGTCAACTATAGGCCCACTAGAACATTGGAACTACAAACTTATGCATGTAAATTCATGAATGTAAATTAAAAGGACTCTTATTATTTTTTCATTTATTTTAATAATAAATTATTAAATTAAGTAATATTTTTAATAACAAAAATAATAATAGCACTTTTAAATTACACATATATTGATTGTGGGTGTTTACATTAAACTGGGCCTTTGTATGAGAAAAGATAACCACACAGACACATACAAACATACATCTCATACATCCACATAGATTTGTCCTCTTTTTTTTACCTTCCTGACTAAGTCTGTTATGTGTGCAAGGTATGCCAAAGAACATTTAACCAACAGTATTGGAAACAACTGTGGTCAATGTGCCCAAACTTCCAGGGTAACGTTTGGCAAGAAGTTTTCCGAGGAGAGGAAAAATAAACTTTAGACTCAATGGACATTACATCAGCTGCACTACCTGCAGGTCCAATCATGACCTTTGAGAGCAATGATACAGACCTCCAGGTACTAGGAAATACTTGAAAGAATTCAAAAAATTATCAAAGAAAGACTTCTACACATTTCTATACAAACTGTTTCTGAATTACAGTCTATGCAATAGTTTTGACTTTATTGATGCTGCAACAGGCATTAATCAGAAAAAAATCCTGGCACTTCATCTTCAGATTTAACTTCTGTGAGCCCTGTTAATTAAGCTGGGTTCATTCCCCAATTCTAAGATAAAATTGGGCATTTAAAATAAAAACTAATCTCATACTGAGACATTACTGCCCACTTTTTCAAAGGATAAAAATACATTGTTCTGAGGAGCAAAATTTGCATTTGGGGCCAATCACAACAAGATAAGAAGCAAAGAAGAAAGCCTAGAAAAAATTATTTTTATCATCAAATCTATGACATATTTTGCTAGCTTTCCACCCATCTTTTCACACTTCTAAAACTACACAGTTGTTACTAGATATCTTTTTAGCTGACAGTGAGTTAAGTGAAAAAGTTACCATCCACGACCTGCCCCGGTTGCTCATTAACATCTTTCTTCTCCGTATGTTGCTGCCTCCTCAGATCTGCCAGCTTAACTGCATGCATAGCCAGTCCTGGTGCCAGCCAAAACGTTTAGTATCAGATTAAACTTTGTTTTTAAATGCAAGTTATTTGACAGAGACAAGTTAAGGAGAGGCTACATATGGAATTCTACTGTCAGACAGGAGAATATAAGAGCATCTGGGAGGATGTGGCAAAGAGTAGTTGAAGTAGGCTTAGAGCTGTAAACTTTCCACAAATCTAATGGCAATCAAGATAGCATTGCAGACCATAGCCTTAAAGAGTTAGAGAACAGAGGAGAGGAAGAAGTGGCAGAATACCACAGACACAAAAATCAACTCTATTTGCGATTGGCTATGGTTTTTAAGAAAAAAAATCTGTCTTATGGACCAAAAAAAAAAAAAGAAAAGAACAAAACTTCTCGGGTTTCTGTGCTATCTTACATTTATGGAATAACCAAAACCAATACAAATATGAAATTAGGAGGTTTCTCAAAGAGATTCTGAAAGGGCAGGTGGGGGCATTTAATAAAACTTCACCCTTATTCTAGGGCTAGCCCATTCATAGCAGTAAGGAGATGATGTGAAACACTGAAGCCAGAGCCATTTAAAATTTGCTGTGCAGCTGAGAGAAAGTGCTGTGACTAAGGGGCCCTTAGGGAGACAGTCCAGACACTCTTACTTTGGAGATTCACAATTCTTCCCCTTCTTTCCCTTCATCTTATGGCCACAATTGCTGGCTACAGTGTTTATGTGTTGGGTACATGTGATGCCTGGCTCCAAGCGCCAATTTGTTGCCAAGTCCCACAGACGCAATGGAAAAATCAGGCACTGGTTTAGCACCTTTGGATCCATATTTAAATAATGTCAATCATTTGATTCAAGCAAATGTTTCTTGCTACACAAGCTAAAAACTGCTGTGCTACAATGAGCAAGGAAACAGTGATTCACTTTCTTCTTGGGCTCCAAACCAGTGCTCTAGACAGAAGGCTGTGTTTCTTCTCCCCACTTACTTCAAATAAAATTGATTCTCTGCTCATTCCACTACACCTAGAAATGAAGAAGAGACTCTCACTGAAATAGCATGGAAAATACTGCTTTAATTTAGTCCTTTTCCAATAAATGGATTAAGAGACATTTGTAGACCTGGTTCTGTACAGGAGAATACAAATTTCAGAAGGGACTATGAAAGGTATTTGTGAAGGAATGTTGGTGTCATGTTAACTCTGCCTCTTTAACCCTTAAATTCTAAAAAAGCAGATAGTCACTAATAAACACCAGATATATGCCCTGTTTTCTTTCTCCAGTGTCAGTAATCTATTCAAACAGATGACACTGCTTCCATGGAAAAGAAATAATAGATAACAGAGAAGTAGTTACTTTCATAATTTCTATCTCGACAGAACACACTGATTTGATTTCTATGCTAGAATTAAAAATCAAAAAACAGAAAATCTAAATTACCCTTTCTCATTCAAAAAAAGTAAAAAATAATAAATGTAGGGGTTTCTAGGTGACAACAGAAATGATGCAGTATTCCTGCTGCTTCTAAGAAATAAAAATATTTGATTATTTTGAAGTAGCTGGCCAGAGCTGACAGTTGAACTCAATTACAATTCCATCAGGTGCCAGCTGATACCTTCAACAGTGTTTGAGAGAAAATGAAATACAGTAGTCCATGCAAATTATAACAGAAAGCAATCTCACTAAGTTGATACTGAGCAGTTCCTCATCTAAGAATAGGTCCCATGTTCCAGATAAAGAAAAATTTAAATGTGAAAATTGAAGTATGAAATAAACTTTGCAAAATAATTTTAAAATACTTACGTTTTAAAAACATCACAAATAATGAAAAAGATAGTATCTTGGTTAATGCAATATCCACATTGTTTTTCATCTTCAAGAGACCCATTTACTTCAGTATTGAATAAATCTTTGGTCCTCTTGGTGATCGGAAAATTTTCTGTATCTTGACCCAAGATGTCATAAACCTTTTGTTTTGCTTTCATAGGTTCAACTTCTCCTTTGGCCTTAAAGATGTCAAACTCTATAAATCAATTCTGCTCTTGCCATTATGACAAGCAAGCCTTACTTATCCTTCTTGTAACTCCAAGTCTTACATTTTTCTGGTTTATAATGCTCTTACCTCTGCACGAATACTCTTAAGTCTCTAAAAAAAATGCACATTTCTGGAAGAAGGGGACTTCACTTCATAATCATTGCAGGTAAAAAGTATCCTCCAAAAGTGAGTCTGTCTGTTACTTGGTTTCCTATGTTACTGAAGTCTGGAGTGGACATACACATCTCAGGTGACTAGAAATGAACACAATCTGTGTTATATTGTCACATTAGGTACTTTTGTTTTGTGATATCACAAATGATTGAATGGCCTAAAATAACTTTTAGTATTTTACCTACCAATCACATTCAAATCTTATTGTCCGATTTACTTACATTTCTTTCTTAGTTTACTTCTGTACTTTTGTTTATACGTCATCATTTCTATTTTAGAATAAAATCCATGCTTTCTTTTTTTTTTGTATGTAAGCAGAACTTCACATTGTAATTTACGGTCCCTATTACAAAAATATTCTTGCAAAAATGGCTTTACTGCTCATACAGAGCCTTAAAATAAGAAAAAGAATATTTAATAGATGCAATAAGCTCCCATGTCAAGACTACTAAATAAATATACTGCTAAAGACTTAGAACTGGATTTGATTTCTATGAAATTGCCACATAATTCTACAGAACTCTGCATGTTATTGTTAAAGAACACCGAATGGTAAAGTAAAATATACACTGAAAATAGGATTGCAGAACAAAATCAGAAAACATAGACTGAAAGGGGCTTTTGGAGATTATCTAGTGCAAACTTTTCCTTGAGGCAGGGCTAACTTCCAAGTTAGGCTGGGTTGGTTTAGGGACTCATCCAGATGACTTTTGAAAAATGCTGTGGATAGAGGTCCCCCTCTATGCAACCTGTCACAGTTCTTAACCTTGCCTACTGTGAAAAGCTGTCTCTTTACATCCAATGGGAGTTAACTTCACTGCCACTTGTGGCCACTAGGCCTTGTCCTCTTGCCATGTACCTCCTAGGAGAGCCTGGCTCTGGCTCATCCAGTGCCCTTGCAAACAGTTCCCCTGCAGTGCCATCTCTTGTCTCCTGACAAAACAGATTTTCCAACACCTCAGTGGCTTTCCACTCAACATTTTGCATTTTATTGACCTCCTCCTTGTTTTGGAAAACTGCAAATTGGGCACGGTCACCTTGCTGCACTGGAGAAGGATAATAATCTGTCCCATCCTGCTGACTGTGCCTGGACATCACGAAGCCTTCCTTGCTTCAAGGGTACATAGTTACCTCATCTGTAATTCACCGCCCACCATATCCTCATGCCATTTTCCATGGGACCAATGGCAGCCGTGCCATAGTGCTGCACTAGACAATGCTGAACCAGGTGCAGAGCTTCTGCTGAGCTCTGTGTGAACAGTATATAAATGGAGTTTTAAGACAGATAGTTCTGTCTGAAGAAATTTAAACCTAAACTAGGTGGGACAAGAAGATGACACAAGACGAAAAATAACTGTTCAAGAAAGGAAGTCATTAGAAAAGAGGCCAGTTAAAAGCTTTTAGGAGGATTCAGAGGGAGCATAAAGACAAATGCAGGCTCAAGAGGTTCTGTTCAAGGGGGGGGACAGATAATTGTGAGACTCAAATCCTAGAATGGGTGATAGGCATAATTAAAGCAGTAGTAACAGAGGGTTACCTTGTCATAAGGCATAAGAATAGAAGAATGACAGAAAGCAAACTGAGATTATGTACAACTTTAGGCATGCAACTCATCTCTTCATTCAGTTATTTATTTTTTCACTTCTGAGATTCCAATGAGGCAACATCAAAGATACCACAATAAGTTTAAGAAGGTCTTCAAAATGAAAAGCAGTTCTGCAGCCTGTTGGAGCTACCTAACAAAGAATTCAATAGAGTTCAATAGTCCTCTACTGCACTTGAGCAATGAGGAACGAGGAGTATCACCTTAAAACTTAAGCAATGGAAAGAAATAGGTATGTGCCTGTATAGGAATCTCAAATTCATCATGCTGAGCTTTCAAAGACAAACTTTAAACAAAATGGAGGTAGCTGAAAATACCTATTCATTTTGCTTGTGAGAAAAACAAATCTCTCATGCCTTTAGGGAGTAGTGAATTATGTGGTCTTTGGAATTGAAAAAGTGCAAACTGTAGAGGATCGGACTGAATAAACATTAATATCTCAGATCTCACAGGGCCTTTGGAAATCCATTCAATAACAATATTTTTGAGATGTCTCACACAGGAATGGTTTATTTATTATAGTTATTTACACCTTGCAGAGTAACCTAGTAAAAATAATTTAAAGGATGTATTTCTGCATTAACGAACAGAGACAAAGACAAAAGAAACACCTGCATGAGAACATGTCACATATAAACAGACCAGTCATTTTAAGGTAAGCTAAAATGAAAAAAATGACCAAGACAAAAAACTGATAGCTTTCAATCGAATCATACTATAAAGAAAAGATTAATGGTTTCCACTTATCATGTTCCAAGTGCTGAAAAATTAGTCTAGTTAGAAGGGCTCTTTCCCTCAATTTGTGCAAAGACTTGGAAGGCAGAATTCATTTAGTCTTCATAGCAAGAAGAAACTTCCTTATCATAAAAAAGGCAGAGGCAAGCAATTGGATGGAGGAACAGTTTCCTAAATCTTTAAAGATGATTCCAGTGCTACTGTTACAGCTGTTGCAGATGGGGACAAGAGTTGTATGCAACACTCAAAAATTATATATATATATGTACAAAGAAGGCTTCTAGAGTAAGTCCTGGTATTAATACTGCTGCAAAGACCTGCTTCCTGAACACAAGTTTTCCATGCATTTAATTCAGGTTACAATACTGATGGTAGCTATGGAGAAGCCCCTTGGTCAGTCCAATGGGAACATCAATAACAATAACAGTCATCTCCATCACAAAAATTCTTTCTGTGTTGTTGAGTACGAGTGCAAATTTAAAGCTGAGGCCCTTGGCCGAGGATCTCAAAACATCTCAAGGTTAGAATCCAAATGAGTATGCAAATATACTTTGCCTTGCTGAGTCAAAATTGCTATAATTTTCAATATTTAGTATATTAGAATCATAGAATAACCAAGTTGGAAGAGACCCACCAGATCATCAAGTCCAACCATTCCTATCAAACACTAAACCATGTCCCTCAGCACCTTGTCCGCCCATGCCTTAAACACCTCCAGGGAAGGTGACTCAACCACCTCCCTGTGTAGCCTGTTCCAGTGCCCAGTGACCCTTTCTGTTAATTTTTTTTTCCTAATGTCCAGCCTAAATCTCCCCTGGCAGAGCTTGAGGCCATTCCCTCTCGTCTCGTCCTGTCCCCTGTCACTTGGGAGAAGAGGCCAGCACCCTCCTCTCTACAACCTCCTTTCAGGTAGTTATAGAGAGCAATGAGGTCTCTCCTCAGCCTCCTCTTCCACAGGCTAAATATCGCAGCTCTCTCAGCCGCTCCTCATAAGGCCTGTTTTCCAGCCCCTTCACCAGATTCATTGCTCTTCTCTGGATTCGCTCCAGAGCCTCAACATCCTTCTTGTGGTGAGTGGCCCAGAACAGAACACAGTACTCAAGGTGCAGTCTCACCAGTGCCGAGTACAGAGGGAGAATAACCTCCCTGGACCTGCTGGTCACGCCGTTTCTGATACAAGCCAAGATGCCATTGGCCTTCTTGGCCACCTGGGCACACTGCTGGCTCATGTTCAGTCCCTGTCAACCAACATCCCCAGGTCCTTCTCTTCCAAGCAGATTTCTAGACAGACTTCTCCCAGTCTGTAGCACTGCACAGGTTTGTTGTGCCCCAAGTGCAGGACCCGGCATTTGGTCGTGTTAAACCTCATGCCATTGGTCTCAGCCCAGTGGTCCAGCCTGTTCAGATCCCTTTGGAGCCTCCCGACCCTCCAGCAGATCGACACTTCCACCCAGCCTAGTGTCATCTGCAAACTTGCTAAGGGAGCACTCGATGCCTTCATCCAGGTCTTTGATAAAGACATTGAACAGGGCTGGACCCAGCACTGAGCCCTGGGGAACCCCACTTGTCACTGGCCTCCAGCTGGATTTAACACCATTTACCTCCACTCTCTGGGCCCGGCCATCCAACCAGTTTTCCACCCAGGAGAGTGTGCGCCTGTCCAGGCCAGAGGCTGACAGTTTCTGAAGCAGAATGCTGTGAGAATCTGTGTCAAAGGCTTTACTGAGGTCCAACAAGATACATCCACAGCCTTTCCCTCATCCAGCAGCCAAGTCACTTTGTCATAGAAGGCGATCAGGTTAGTTTGGCAAGACCTGCCTTTTGTAAACCCGTGATGACTGGGCCTGATCACCCAGTTCTCTTGCATGTGCTTCCCTGGAACCTCCTAGACTGCTTATATATTGTTCATAATATCCTAAAAATTATAATTTATAAACAACTGTTTATTTGGTCTAAGCTTCTATTTCTTTTTAGTAATAAGATACTTGCTGCATAAATAACTTATTGAGCAAAAGAAAAAAAAAATCAACTTCAAAATGTGGCAACCTGTAAAACTAACTGTAGTCCATCTGCTTGTAAAAACAAAAAGATAAGGAAGCATATAGGACCTGACTATAATTGACACTTTTACTACAATAATCTGTAACAATACTTCAAGAGGAGTAAAAAACAGGTTTAGTCATGCCCTTCTTCTCTTGTATCATATCCAAGAAAAGGTTTCAATCTCTTTCTTAAATTATATATTTTTACTTCTTTATTGAATTTTTTATTTCACCTTTTTTATCCTTTCCTTTCTGCTTTCTTTTAATCACAATTGCTAAAATTACTCAGAAGAATTGCTTACCAGGTATACAACGCTCCCTTTCACTGGCATGAGATATATGGCAGGCAGGAACCTAAAAAGCCAGTCATTATGTGCAGTCCATGAGCTAACATTTCCTTGAAGACAAAATATGGTCACAGTTATAGTAGGGAGGGGGGAAAGTGGACCTAAACAATCCATTTAAAATTCTTTGTTTCTGCAACTAATCAAATTCTGGTTTTGTTTCAAATATAATATTCTATAACGTCAGGTATATTGATGACTTCTTCAACATGGAGCAAAGAACTTGGAATTCTAATGTATCCACAGATAAAATAAAGGCAGAAGTGAAAATATACAGAGAGTAGTAATGGAAAAGTCCTGAAAAAGTATAAAGACATGAGGAAAGAGAAAAACTCAGCAACAATTAACCCATCCTTGGCCGCAATGGAGGTTCAAACTTCCCCAGCTGAGTAGTAACTCTGGTGCACTTAAGATGAACCCACACTTGTGTTGGCAGGCATGATAATGTTCTGCCTAGCAGCAGATTAGCCTTACCTATCTACTGTTTGCATAAGCCAATAAATAATTGCTGTATACTCATAAATGTGGTAAATTCCTGCTGGCAAGTCTTTGTTGATAGTGAAAGATTTTAAATAAAAGTGACACAACAGAGGAAGGCTACAGAAAATAAAAGTATTTTTTGATTAGAGTTATCTATCAGTTTGAATTTACCATTTTTAAATAAGAAAATAAAGGCGGCCTTCAGGTTTCACTAGGGATAAACAACTTTGCCACACTGGAAAATCAGTTCAAATTTTTAAGTATGATTGCTGATAGAACAGTATTTTTCAAAGTCTGCTTTGTTTTGAAGCTGCTTGTGTGGCAACATCAGGAGATGATAGAGAAAAGCAAAGTGTTTCCCTTTAGGGCAAACACAGTATGTGGATGTTACAAGAATGTCATTATCAAAAGCTTTGGTGACACAGCAAGATCACCAGCAATCTACAAAGACCGACTAGACAGACCGACAGATTTAAGACCTCCTTGACAGAACAATCTGTATGGCATTCGGTTTCTAATTCTCCTTTTCCTGAATACAGTAATGCCAGAATGTCAGCAAACCTCAAAAGACAAAAGCCAGTTCTCTATTGAAGTTCCCCCATTTAGTTCACATGTGCCATTAACTTACTTAAATTTTACTTACTTAGTATTTTTCAAAAGACATAAACTTGAATCTGAAAGCTGTAGATTTGGAGGGGATTGTGTACCAAATCACATTAATCCATGAGCTTTGATTTTAATGAATACATTGAAGACCTGAACAAAATATTTACAAGCTGTCCTTCAATGAAAGAGTCTTTTAATTAAACCACTTGTCTTTCATCTGGTATGAAATACAAATGTTATGTATAAAAGCATCCATGGTTTTAGATTTCTGTAAAGTTAAGAAAACACAGACCCTGTTTTTCAAGCAAAATTACATCTATATGTTGCAAATTAGTACATGCACACAAGTCCCCAAACGTGCAACACATCCATACAAATGAGTCACATGTACCAGGCCATTCTTGAGTTTTGCTCTGCAGGGGAATCACAACACTCATTAAAATATAATAAGTGTCACAATGAATAAAAAAAAAGTGCTCATTATAATGTAATGAGCAGTAATTATCACACAATAGTCCTGTGGAGTAAACTCATTGCATTCCAGGAATGTTATACCTTTTTTTCTTAAAAAAAACCCAACACATAAATGGGAGCTCCTCCCAACTCAGTTTAAAATTAGGAAACATGCAGGCATGTTTACATGACATAGTATATTAGACCAAACAAACTACCATAATGTAGTAACACAAGCCAAATTGACTTCAGTAGCACAGTGGGCATTAATGGTTTTAGGAAATCAGTCCACACCTGACCTTATATAGTCTGAAACAGCTCAAGTTCATTAGCCTTCAAGTCGCAATGCAAGGTTATATAGTCCACAAAGCTCTTCTTGCTGGCTTTGTTTGAGAGGTATCTAGAAACCTCCTGTATAAGTTTCAGTCTAGAAGGCTACATTTCAAAGGGATGTACAAAGGGACATCCCTCAGATCATATCTTTTCCATTCACCTGCCTCATGGCTAAAGAAAAATTATTGAAATAAAGGTGCCCTGGTCTTCTCTCCTCACATCCAGCCTGTTGCTCCCCTCATTTTCACTGCATTAGATCAGGAACTCACCAAATCTCACCAAAAAGACAGCACCCTAATCTGGCAGAAAATTAGCCCTCTCCCCGCCCCTGCCTCCCTCGGGGTAAAAAAAAAAAAAACAGACCCTACAAAAAAGTAGCAACTTGTTGGCTGAGTCATCTTGCATAAATTCTACATATCCTCCTCAGTGCTCTCACAGGCTTGCTTCTCCAGTAATGCACATCAATCTAGTGTATCCTCCTTAAGAGGGGAAGAGATCTCAAACATTACGTTTTTCACTTACTGTATAAACCCATCAGTATTAGTATGATGCAGCTGTTTGAGCTGGATCTGAGAAAGGCCTCCTCCAGGACAGCAGCCATGTAACAGGATCACTCCTTCTAAATCCTCTAAATCTAAAGTGTCCAATGTACATCACACACGGCACATGTGCCACCAGGCCAACACGTTTATGCCCCAGCATCAAGCCAGGGACCGATCAATCCACCGTACCTGGGTGGCACTGGGGACCTACTCCTTATCTATAACTCAGTTACAATCTGTATGCCCATAACGCACCTGGTAAACACCCGGGAAGAGGTTGCTGCAGCTTGAAGGCACTACTGACAGAAGGTCACATCCTCTGCTCACCATGCTGCTGCCTGGGGAAACTTTGGGGCACCCACTGTGTTAATGGATTGCAAATCTTAGGCTTAGGATAGCTGCCCTGAAAATACACAGAACAACAAATAAATCCAGTTTATTTAGGAAACGCTAGACCTTGTATGTATCAACAGCATTGTGCATACTTTGCAGTCTTTACCTGAAAGAAGCTCAACCAGCTAGAAATATTAAGCACCTCTTGAAAACCTGTTTCCTTTCAGGCTGTCTTACCACTTTCCAAAACCACTCTAGAAGGGTTTATAATACAAAGCTACACTGGATTTCAAAGCATTAGCTGTGCATTCATTGAAAGTGAATGCATATAAGAATGAATGTTACATTTCTTCACATCTTAGACAGTGCACAATTTAGAAAAAAAAAAAAAAATCCCAGCTTAACACACGATTCTAAACAAACTGATTATTTTACACCTTCTGCCATTCAAATATAAAAATATTTAAGATCTCTTGAGGCAGAATAAGCAAGATAATAACTCCAAGCTCAATTTCCCTAACATAAATGCAAGAATTTGTGCTTTAATGAACAGCAAATATATAACAAATTTTCTTCATCAGCAAAGCGTGGGGAAATTGCGTGTAATAAATGATGTGTAGCTTTATTTTTTTTTTCTATGACTCCAGGAAGAAGGCTTATCATTTATTAGAAGAACAAAACGTAAAACATAAAAGAAACAGTGATTGACGACTGTAATCCAGACATAAATTAGTTTCCTTTTTATTTTTAAATATTGGCAGTTCCCATGGGCAGTTAATAGCTGCCTTACTACAGCACTGCTCATATGCCCTAGTTTTATTTCACCTCTCCTGAAAGCCAAGATTTTACAGTTAGAAGAGTCAGCAGTTCCCAGGTGCTAATACAATATATCAGTGTTAAAAATACCTTCTTACAGGCATATGAAATCTTTCTCACTATTAAAAGAACTAAAGAAGCCACCTCCCTTTTAGCAACTACTTTTTCCTTCAAATATGCACAGACACAGGCATACACACTCCAACCCCCTTGAAATGAATGGCAACATGTTTCCTGTCTTGCCATCATTGCTATACTATTACAATTTTTACTAAGTATAGGAGAGTCCCCTATGAAGAACCACTCATGCTTTACAAATAAGACAGAATTCACTGGGACAGGGCCTTAAACTTGCTTCTGAATAACTCAAATGCTTGCCCTACTACAAAAGAGGTAGTTTCTATGTTTCTAATATTTTTAGATTATTTATTCTATTAACTTGAGTACCATCAACAGCAGAACACGACAGAAAATTCAACTGAATCCTAGCCAGAAATCCAAGCCTGAGAAATTTCACCCCTTGCTCCAGTTCCAAGCTTCAGCTTAACCCACAACTGCCCCACACAGAAATGTTGTTTACAAGTGAAAGACAGAGCAAAATGATTTCCCCTAGAAAGGCACTTCATAGTCTCTTGGACAAAAAGATTTTCATTCACAGCTTTCCCACCACTCAATAAGAGTAAAATGTGAATTAAAAAGAACTGAAATTTGAATGTATAATTTTGGTATAGCAATTTATTACTCATTTGGTTAAGTGGTCTAATCCCCGAATATTATTCAAAATAAATCTTTCAACATAATTACAAAAATGCACATTCCCACCTGTGAAAACAAGCAGACTTGGGTCAACAAATAGCTCATCGTATTGCCACACATTGTGATCAGTACCTTTTACATGCTTTTAACAGTACCAATCATGATTCTTTTTTAAAAAAAGCTGATTTGTAATTTTTTGTACCTTCCAAAGCAAGACATGTGTTACTGTGTAACTATATATGCATCCATAACTGTCCCTATAAGGGCTAATGGCTCTTAATTACAGAACAATATAGTGTATGACGAGATACTGGAGCAGGTTGCCCAGAGAAGCCCCACCACTGAAAGTATTCAGTGTCAAACTGGATGGAGTTTTGAGCAATCTGACTTGGTGAAAGATGTCATTGCCCATGGCAAGGGGGTTAGATTAGGTGATCTTTAAAGGTTCCTTCCAACACAAGCCATTCTGTGATTCTATGATCTAGAAATACCAAAACAGGGAGTCAGCCCAATACAGAGTTTGTTGTTTTCAACAGGAATGGTGCACAGTGAGAAGACATGATGAGCAATATTTAGACCACCTACATTTAAGCGTGTATTTCATTGCAAGCCACCTATGCCACTAGCAGGGAGAGGCAGATTTCTCCACAGAACAGTTCAAAACACTTGAAGTGCAAAATCCTATCGCAGCGCACCCAAAAAAACCCTGAAGCTGGCTGATTTGCAATGCTCGGGTCATCAACTTTGGCTGCCAGGGGAAACTGAATAGGACACAACAGTCCGGTTCCTCCTTCAGCGGATTGTTATAAGGAAAAGCACACCTGTCCTACCACTTCACTCTTCCCATCTGCTAAGTCAAGACACTATGACTGATCCCTCTTGTAAAGCACTTTCAGTGTTCAACATTACAGACTGTGCAGTACTACACAGACCAAAAAAATCTCACATGCTGCTACTATCCTATGTTAGAAATGCAGTCAGTACCTGAGACAGCTTGGATGTTTGTATACAACACTTCATAAACACCCTTTAAAATTTGTCCACGCGAGCACTGGACCAATTATATTGAAGCCTAGGTAAAAGTGAAGTGATGATGCATAAATATATCTATGACCTAAATATATTACCTCTTGCAAGAATATTTTCTTAAAAGAAGCAAACAGTTTCATAAAGAATGGGGAGTCAAGTTTGTAACTGTAAAATAACACTCTGCCATTTCTGTGATAACAAATCTAGCCTTAACTTTTCTCAGGTTTCAAGTAACTCCACAAAAATATAAATGGCAATTGCTATCATGCAAAATCATGATTCTTCCAGGCCTCAGGCATCTGTTAAATGTATTTTCAGTATACAAGAACTGCAGATGTGCAAACGCCACCAAACTGCTTACCCATTACTTACAGAGCTACACGCCTCTGTTGTTCTGATTGTGCTCAATGCACAAACACATTATATATATATGTGAAAAAAATCCTACACCAACAACTCCTTCCCCTACAAAAAACCCAACCTCTAAACAGAAGAATAGGTTTATGCGTAAGACTTGGGAGATTTGAAGGGGATGTCGTACCTATAGGAAGTGTAGCAGTACCTCACTCCCTTCAAACCCCCAACTAGTTGTATGTAAATTCCTGTTAGTTCGCCAACTGCATATTAAGACCAGTCCAAAAAAGCAATGGTACGTTATTTAAAGTATTTCAGTATCAATGGTTTGTCTCATAAAGCCTGGTTTTGAAGAAAAAAATCTCATTCTGCCAGTCTCCCTTCTCTCTTACAGTAGGAGACAAGATTTTTTTGGCTCCCAGTTCAAGAACGTCATAAAATTCTACTTCAGCTCTTGGACTGAATTTTCAAATTCCATGCAGCTTCATTTTCTGTTAAGAGACAACAAAATTATGTTTGTAATCAAAGCTGATTCATAGAATAATGGAGACACTAACACTTCAGTATTAAGCTCTGACATACTTCTTTAAAATGATATTGTACAATATTCATTCTGTAATCATTATGCAATGTTCATGTCATACATGAAGTTACAGAGTGCTTCAGGGACTTGCCTAAGATCTCCCACCACGTAAATGGGGAAATTAAAGCACTTTGCTCTGATTTATCACTGGACTATATACTCTCTTTTAACTACAACAGTGTTGACAAGGAAAATAAGTTTTCTACTACAATTTTGGCTAATGAGATTTACATGCTGGATTCTATAAATCTTTGTAGGCATTTTTGGGGTTTTCATATTATTTCCATTTATGAATGTTCTAAATGCATCTCCTTCTAGGAGAAGATGAACAGAAACTCTTCTATGAATAGATTTGCATTATATTGATCTTGAGTTTGTGTTATATATATATAAATATCCTCTCCTACCTGCCATGTCAGTTTTCAGCTTTGTTTTCAACTGCCTACAAGGAAACTGCCCCAGTGTGTTATGATGGATGATTCAGCTTAGGCCCTATGCAGGACAAGTCTGTCAGAGCTAACTAGCTGTTAACTGTCCAGGCAGGAGTTCATGTTCATCTGCATGGAACAGATGACTCACTGGTATTTAGGTGGTTTGATTCAATCTGATAACACTGATAATTTTCGGCTTTACTGTTATGTACAGAAATGTAGTTGTTAACCAGAGCAGGAGCTTCCAGATGTGGAATAGGATTTTTCATACCCTTCAAATACAATTTATCAGCCTGAGATGTAGGTTGAAGTATTCTATACATCCACGTTAACAACAAACAACTCAATTACATTTTAAATGTTTTTATTTCTAGTTATTGATAAATAGTCAGTCCTTATTAAAGCCAGTGATTAAAGTTAAACTGAGTTCAGAGACAAAATGATATTTAAAATAAAAATTATGATCACTTTTAAATACATACTGTTCCTTGAAGAGTATCACATAAATGTCAGCACCACAGGAATGTCAGTACTGGTACAGTAACAACTGCACATCTCTGGCATGCACACACACACTTGCACAAACTTATTTTGGATGTTTAAGACATTTACCCCAGTTGTTTTATAACACTGCACATGTACAACAGTACTGCTACCATAAGCTAGTACAGCATGTACCAACAAAGTGGTTGAGTTAGAATGTCTGCATTGCAGGACAAAAACCACTAGACAACAATATTAACATATGTAGTTAAGAATGATGCTCTCAAATTAAACTACCTGGGGAATTAAACTGGTCAATATATCAGAACTTTAACTGGCATATTGTCCTCATAGTAGGGTCAACACTCCTGTCCTTATGAAGCCTTATAGGCTCATCAGTACCTACAAATGGAAAGAATTTAGTTCTGGATTTCATCTGTAAATGTTTCAGTCAGCAACACAGTGCCCCCTAAGCCATCCTAGTGCTCTGGACCTGCTCTTTTTCAAAGGGAAGTGATATCTGACATACTACTTCTTCTGTTTTTAAAGGGAGCAGGTGCAAACAAATGGATTAGGTTCTTTGGGGTTTTGGAGGGATGGAAGGTCTATGTTTGCTTGTCTGTTTTTCTAATTAGAAATGAAAAACAGTGATCTATGGAGCCGTTAAGCAGGATTATTAGTAATTTTAACTAATTACAAAATAAAACCATTACATTGTTTCCATAGTTCCACATTGAAAAAAAAAGCCACACCTTTATTTGTATTAGGTAACTATAAGGTACCATGTCTTCTTCAGAAAAGTCTGAAATTAAGTATTTTGTCAAAGGCAATCGAGCAGATCAGGGAAGCCTTTGGGTCATCTCTCTAAATCAGTATTCTTACTTTCACAGTTAGGCAAAATGCAAAACATATGCCAAACTTTTAAATTAATTTGAAGACAAACATTTACCGTCACCCAGAAGGACAATTATGCAGAAGAAAGACTTCAGTGTTTTCACACAACTGTATATGATTGACTGCAGCAGACAAGTATAGCTTTGGAAATGTGGGAACTATGCTTAGTGTCTGGGAATGAAAAATGAAATCAGTACCTTGAATAGAGGCAGTGATTTTATCACCTGAAATCACAATTTTACCTGTGTTTTCCAACATATTTCTTTTGCTCATGAAAAACTAATGTGGCATTGGTGCTCATGACACTGAATTTATCCCAAACCCCAATCTGAATGATGAACTACATTAGAACACACAAAACGTTCATACTGCTTCAGAGAGATACACTTAGAGAAATAAATGCAGGGCTGTACATTTGCCACATTTCATTAGTTCCTGTGCCCTGTATCTTGTCAACAGTGTACACAAACCAGACTCCCTCTTTCACAGGCACACACAGAAACAGGTACACAGAGAGTTTCAGGACCACCTTGTTTTCAAAGATACACATTAGTGAAGTCATTCTAAGGAATTCCTTGCTTGCAAAAAACACTGAGTTCCAGACCCCCATCAGTGCAGTTGGTGAAAATTCGGTGTGAAATAAAGGCACATAGTAGTTTTTGTTCATTATGAAGGATGCCTTGGGGATGGGCTAGGAGGCAATGAAGAGAGGATTCATTTTTGGCTATGCATTATTAACAGTGCCCTTTCCACAAAGTAAAGTTAGGTCACTGCTTAAACAGTGTTTAAACAAACATCTAAAGGTAAATCTGCAAGAGGTCTGCTATTTTTGCTGCAATTTCAATCCTCGTTTATCACATAACATTAGATACATGGGGAGAAAACCCCCACAAAACTGAAATTGCTATTCAAATATCACGCTTACTGCTCTTCACAAATAGTTTCACACGACGTGTTTTTTTCTATGGGAAGACTCACGGTACGTGAGTTGAGCCGAAGAACCCGCCTGCCATCACGATTAAAACGCATCTGCACAACATCCCCGTAAGTTAAGCAGCAGAACTGTTGGTATTACGAGCACAGTCACACACAAACACACGCAGAGCGCCGCTGCCTTGCCACGCCGGGATTTTGCGGGTCCCTTTGCAACTGCCTCGGATAAGTAAACGCGATTCCACTCCATCACAAGGGTCAGGCTTACGTACCAGAGGTAACTTTAAGACAGGCAAATTACAGCTTGTGGACCCACTGCGACAGCATTAGCCGCACAAAACATTTTGCGCTGCTCAGAAGGCTGCGTTCGCAGCACCACGGTCCAGAAATATCCATGTCGCCACATATCAAAGTGTCATTTTATTTGAGCCTTACCTTGGCTGACTTGCCCTAACTGCTGACAAGGCACTTTACATTTATAAAGAAGCAAATGGGGACTTTTCGCAGCGCTGGCGGCACCGCCGCTCGCCGTCCTCACGGAGGCACCCGGCCCCGGCTCTCTGCGGCGCCTGGAGCCCCCAGCCCCGCTCCTGCAGCGCCGGCAGCCCGAACGATTGGCTGCGCCGCCCCGCACCCCGCCCGCCGCCTCCCCGCCCGCCCCCGGCCTCCCGCACCCCCCCGGCGGCTTCTCCCCTTCCCCGGCGCTCCAGGGCTGCGTGCGGTGCGGAGCCCGACCAGCCCCGGCTCGGGATAGGAAGCGCGATTCAGCCAGCCAGCCAGCCAGCCAGCCAGCCAGCCGTACAGCCGTACATACCGATAGAACCGGGGCGTACGGGCGCAAACACATCTTTGTCGGGCAGCTGCGCGGCTGCGAGAACTCCTGTTTCCCGCTGGAGATGCTGAAGAAGGACGGCTCCGGCTTGGCGACAGCGAGCCCCTCAATTCGGTGCCGGGAAGGGGGGGGACGAGAGGGCTGGGCTGTCGGGTAGGAGGGGAGTGCGGGAAAGGGGCCAGCGCGGCGGCGGCGTGGCGAGCCGGCAATAAATTCTCCTATTTCTGTGCGAAGCCGTCACAGCCCGCTGAACTTCGCACTACCGGCTCGTTCGTCAGCCACCCGCGTGTCCGGCGGTGACTGCGAGACTTGGATTGAGTGATGCCCTTTGACGCCTCTTTGCGATCTTGCTCGGGCATCGGAGCTTTCGTATCGACCGCCCGTCCCCTCCGGACCAGCCTCGCTCCTTTGAAGATTTCCTGCGCTTTAACACCCCGATATTTATGTTACTACACCGTAAACTGTAAGTCGGTGGGTAATTTATGCCCTTTCAGGCTGGTCTGGATCAAGCAGGCTGACTGGTGCAGAAGTCGTTCCAAAATCTGGACCTTGCATAGTATCTTTACTTCCAAATACACCTTATTTGGAATTGAGATTACTTGCATTCTCCTGATTCAGGGTTTCAGTCATGGGGCGAGTGTCAGGCTGCTTATCCAACCTGCTAAGTCAGGGTATTAAAAATGTAATTAACGTAGAAATGAAAGCCCTGGCACGTGCCCTGCTGGAACAGAGGAGACTCGCTTCTAGCCAGCAGGATGAGTGCCCTGGAGTGAGCCATGAAACCACAGCCTGCTCAGAATCCCACAGCCAAAGCAGGAAAGGGAAGAATGGAAGAAGAGAAGGCTACTGGTTACCAGTATTATGGGTCAGAAGCAGCATCCAAAGTATAAATGATAGGCTCTCCATGGATGAATGATCTAGTCTGGACAAGGAGAGCTGGAAAGAGTAATTCTACAATTTAACATAACCGGAAGGGAAGCTATTACACCAGATTAGATGGAAAGAAAACACTGCTCACTGAGGTCACTGACCAAAGTTGGGATAAAATTCAGTGCCGGATTTCACGAACTTTTCAAACAAAATCAATCTGAGCTGCTCAGCAATATACACCAAAATGGTTTTGCAAGCAGAGTAGGGAACTGAAGGAAGGAGGCAGTTAGGTGTTCAATTCTGCGAAATGTAAGCTCTTGATGGGAATGAAGTAGAAGTTGCTTCCTTTTACTATTTATATGTCCTCTGGCTTGCAACTGCAGCACATGTGAATCAATGCTTTAACACATAGTCTTCAGAATGTTCTCATGCAACTTCTGTTCAGTTTTGCATAGCTCCAGATTCAGATCTCGTGATCTGGGGGATGGGCTCATTTTATCCAGATGCTTTCAATATTTTACAGCACTATGGCAGAAGCAACTTTGAAATCTCCTTGTAAGAGGGGTAGTTACATTAGCAAGATGGGAAGAAAAAAAGGAGGGGGAGAAAGGAATGAAAAGACAGTATTTCATTCTCCAGGGGTCCACAGAATTTTACGTCACAAAGGATTCACACCAAGCCACCCTACAAAGACACCCTCTTCACTGCTTAAAGTGAAAGAGGCAAAACATAGAGTTATTTTTCAGCCTACTAACCACTGGTTGAAATGCTGCTTAAGTGTAACAACCCAAGGATACAGATGAAGACAAAACATTTCATTTTAAAATCTTTTTTCTTTCAGCAATTTTCAGTGAATAAGGCAGAATTATGAATATTCACCAGATGCTCAGAGCATAAGTCATCAACTCATTTGTTTCTGCAGTAAGAAGTATGACAAGCAGAGGGAAGTCTTGATGCTCCAGAAAAGCATTTAAAAGGCAAAAATTACAGAGTTCTTTTATCTTTTCTATATATGTAATAAATATATGCATATACATTCGTATTTACATATTTTGGAGACTTCTCTCAGGCGGTAGCAAAGAATATGAGTGTAAAGAGATTATTACCAGTATTGCAGGTTAATTTGGTATAAAATGATCGAAGATTTTCTAAACAATTTAAGATTTTCTAAATAATTTAAGCTTCCATTGCAAGGAAGAAACTGACAGTTTGAAAAAATTGGCCTCAATGAACTCTGACATTTCTTTTAAGTCTACATTTCAAGACTAAATACTGGTATTTGGTGGTTTTGATATTAGGTCAACTCTTTCATCAGTATGAATGTTAAAAGAATCTGGATTTGTCATGGGGAAAAAGATGCTCATGGAAAGAATCTCAAAAAGAAATTATTGTCTAAGACTGCAGTAGTGTTGCCAGAGGAATTCCAGGGGACTTTGGGTATAACCTGTTAAGTCATTGTGTGCATTGGGTTTACTTCAGGAGTCTAGTACACAGTTCTGGCAGTATATCAAAACACAGAACTTTGCACATTGTATTCAGAAAGTTCTCTTCCAAGATCTGAGAGCTTGTAACAAAGATTACAAGGGGTGGAAAAAAAGAAGGGGCTTTTCTTGTGTATTCCAACTTCTGAACTTTTTGTATGTTTAAAAGCAATACTGAAAAGTAAGTGGACTAGTTATGAAGGAACCTGTATAGCTGTACCATAAATTAACAAAGCTTTTACAGATCAGAGAAAAATCAAAAAAAAAGTTATTCTTCTGCTGCTGTTGAAATTTACTTTGTTAGGTGACTGTTCCAGTTAATCATTTATAAGATATGCCCACAAACCCAGTGTCTTTTTGTTGGTGCTTGATATGCTAAACATGTATTGATCAACTTGCAGGTAACTTATAATTCAGTTGACGTTCAACCAGTTATAAAAAGAATAAGAGGTTCATTAATACATAAAGTAATGAAAAATCCAGGTCATTTATAGATTCCAAATTTCCTGTACCTTGGATACCTTAGGAATGGCTCCATTGGTATTGAGAAAAAGATGTTGCCAAGTTCAGTCCAGCTCTTCCTTGTTAGGCATGTGTACTCCAATAGCTGCCGTCAATGAAAATGAGCACAGTGGCTGCCAAGAACCTCTGCTCACAAACTGAGAACAATTATACTGGGATTTTTCACATTCTTGTTCAAAAGCACCAGGGAATATTCCAGTTACCCCTATTCCCAGCAGCAACTTTACAGTCTTATAAACAAATTACAAAACACTTCCCTTTTTCCTAGAGTGAAAGGGTAAAATGAAGTGTTCTACTGTTGCGTGTCACCAGTTTCACAATGCATGAAAAGGAATAGCACCAACTCTGAAAATAAATAGCAGTTAACACTGGGTGTGTAATTGCTTGTGTTTTCTTTTTTTTTTTTAAACTAGATTAAATAATTACTTTTGTTCCCAGCTGAAGTGCATAAGAACCAGTCCCAGCAGTATGCCTGAGAATGACAAGCCACTGTTTCTCTTCTTATTCGATAAGCACAGTTACTAATAAATACTCTTAAAACTACTAAAATATGCAGAACTGAATTTTCTTCGCAGTTTGTATATGCTGAAGTAACAACAGTTCTTTAGACACTGTCGTCTATATCTATTTCAATAAAAGCAATTAATAGTTGTTCCAAAAGAGTTTAAAAGTTGTCAGGTAGGATATAAAAATAATGTATATTGTTTGCTGATGCGTCACATTTGGACATACTTGACTTACCATATCACTGCTATTTCTATGTAGAAGAGGACCTAAAAGTACTAAAACATAAAAATATAAATATAAATTTGAAATCAAATGTATTCACAATATTGCTATTTTTATAACTTTAGATTTCTAGTAGAAAATCATACTGAGATTGATCACAGCAGTCAAAATTTTCATTTTTACCCAAACATTTTCTCATACAAAATGGTGGGACAGAAATTTTTAAGTCTATCTAGTGAATGAACACACAGTTGAGCAATCTTCATGCTCTTGGTGAAAACTCTGCAGAATTCCCAGATCACTCCAACTGTATATTGTATTTTTTTTTAATTTGGTAATATGCACAGATATTCAGAGGGTATATTACTAGGGCAATTCATTTCGCATATGGTCTCTCTGAATATTCTTTAAACCATGTATTTCCTCTAAAAAATTAAAATAGTTGATTAGAAAAAATAAATTTTTAATACAGGTTAGCAAATTCTACACAATACTAATTGCAAAGGGAATGGCAACACTGCTGATACTGCCTTGGCTCCTTCTACACTAAGCATCACTGGAGTATTTTCTAATAAAACAACAACAGCTGTTCCTAGATGTATGATGCCAGTAACAGTTGCCAGTCACAGAAAACTTGTGATAATACAGTCACTTGCCTTTAGTGCTGTATGAAATCACCGGTAAAAAATGCTGACAGGACTTGGAAAAAACAATGTAATACCTGGCATTTTGCTACCTGTTACCATGAAACTCTGAGCTAATCAGTCCCTCACTAAATGCAGGAAAGCACAGAAAATATATAAAGGGCAACAAAAGAATAGCGTGTTATTCCAGTTTCTCTATCTCTGCGTCACAAACACCAAAGGAAAAACAAGAAAGAAGACTCAGCTAAAGGCAATGAAGTGATTGACTCAGACATCAGTAGGTCTTTCTGCCCATCCCATGGAATTTCACACTAGCATGTATAATAGACACTGTTCAATCAAGAAATTTGCTTGATTGGGATGTTTCCTAGGAAACCAATATAACCCCATAACTGTATGTAATGCAGTGACCACTGTAAAATAGGATGCTTCCTTGTAACTATATAACAATATTTTTGTAAGTTGAATCCTGGTAAGGAAGCTACCTTACGTTTCTGAAACTAATACAGGCAAAAATACTTTGGTTTTTTTCTTTTTTTTTTTTTTTGTTCATTCACACACTGATATTACACCCTCACAGATCAAGATTCTTTCTGGAGTATTGCAAATGCTTGTTTAGATACCCTACTTTTGTATAATACATCAGCTGATTACAGTAAAGACGTTGAATTTCAAATGTGAATATTGTGTTTGGTGTAATTTTATGGCTTTTACAGCCAGTAAAGAGATGCAGCTTTCTTCCCCACTGTAACAGGAGCGTTAATACGTTTTTGCTTAAAAGTAGGTAAATATTAACAGGTAAATCTCCTTGGATATTCTAAAGACAGATTTTAATAATATTATCCTAAAGGACATTATTTCAGGGGCATAATATGTACTTTGTTTTTACTTAGATAAAAAAAGGCTTCTCTTAGACTCAGCATTCAGCAGGCTAATAGCAGATCAAAAAAAGAGGACTCTAAAACAGTACTAGATGATGGTGCGATTAATATTGAAATATCCTTCCATTGAAACCATAATACTGAAACATGCTGAAATTATGTTAAGGAAAAAATGTGTAATTTTTCAGTGTATAATCTTCATTAGAATTTAAAAGTCCTCTTTGCCTCCCCCTTACTATTTCTGCATGTGCTACTGGCTATTCTTTTTTTACCACTTCTTACTAGTGTTGGGATGTGCCCACATATTGTTCTCCTTGCAAAAAAATTTGTGTGATGGGCAACTTTAAAACATAAAATTCTTTTCACAGAATCATTGAGTAGCTGAGATCAGAAGGGACCTCCAGAGACTGTCCATTCTATGAGTCCCTAGTTAGAGCAGGGTTAACTGCTGCAAGTAGCTCAGGGCTGTGGCCAGTCAGACTCTGAATTTCAGTCTCTAAGGATGGAGGCTCCACACCGTCTTGGAGTAGTCTGTTCAGTGTTTGATCATCCTTACAGTGAAAAAGTTTAAATATAGTAATTGTGTCAGTGTGAGCACCACTGAGAAGAGTCTGGCTTCCTCTTCTTTATTCCTACACCTTCATCAAGTATTTATACATATTCGTAAAACCTCCCCAGAGCCTTCTCTTCTCCAGGCCAAACACTGGCAGGTTTCTGCTTCACCTGATGTGATGGATGCTCTGATCCCTTAATAATCTGCACGGCCCTTCTTCTAGTACATGCATATGTCTCTTGTACTGATGAGACGAGAACTCTACTCAGAACTCTAGATGGGTCTCGCAAGGACTGAGACAACGAATTACCACCCTTGACCTGCTGGTGACATTCCTCTTAATGCAAACCAGGACGCAGTTGGCCTTCTTTGCTACAAGGGAACAAGTATGCACTAGATTTACAGTAGTTATAATTTGTAATTATATTGAGCAGTAACATAGAAGTGAAGTTGAACTTTTAAAATTACTGAACTATTTCAGATCTTAGTTGCTGAAACATGTGGCTCGTGGGACAACAGTTTCGTAAATGATTGTAGAATCAATTAATGTCTTAATCTGGTGCTTCTATTAACTGGATTAACCTAGTTTCTGATTAGAGCAGAAAAAAGGATAAATCTCAGTTCATTTCTGGAAGGGGAAGAAACTCACAGGAAGTGAAACAAAGGGTAAACTTTGAGAAGTGTCAAAGGAGAAAACAAGACTATAGAATGTGTAGTCCACAGGGGCAGCCTTAATACACTGTAGCCAATAAGGATCCTCCCCTAGTAAGGGCTACTACGTAGGACTAGCATGCTTTCTATTCTGCGTTGCCAAGCCTGGTGCCAATGTGCCCTCCTCCAGTGTGCTTAGTGCAAATGAGACATCACAAGATTTTGCTGAAGGTTTTAAAATTCCAGTGAAGATAAATTTCTGATACTATCAAAGTAGAAGCTTCCCTCCACTCCCGCCTTGTATTTCTCTAGCCAGGTAATGAGACAACTGAGTTAAAAAACAAATTGATTCTGTTCTACATGTTTATTCTTGAAGAAACACTCCAGTTCCACCAGCCAGTATGTTCCTATTTAGGAAATTTTATGACTGCCATATATTTAGATTCTTTTTAAAAACAACACCCACTAGAATGCTTCCCAAGATGTGCTTTTCTTCCGCTGTTTACTTACTCCTGTTTACTAGAGTTCTTTAGAATTGATAAAAATGAAGACTATCACTACTCTGATCTGTTCCATAGGACAAATAAGCAACAAGAAATAACCTTATGCTAGATGATGACAAACAATGAAGAGGAGACATATGTTTGCTCTATTCCCAAAGCATAAACAGAACACAGTTTCCCTGACTAATAAATTTATTTTCATTTTAATTAAAACAGAACATTTAGTTACATTTCCTCTGTTCTCCCAAAGAATTAAATAGATGAATGGCTGGTAGGGGAAAAAAATGACATTTTCTTTAGTGCCCCAATTCTTCACATAATCGATTGCTATCCATCTGTTCACTAACATTGTAGGAAAGACACATCATATAAAGCTTTATTCCCATAAAAAGGCTTGTTAAAGTACTTTGCTTTTGATCCTGCATCTTCCAAAATGAAAGAAGTTTTTCACAAAGCAGAATATAATTTCTCTTTCGGTATAACATGAAAAAAGTATTGTTATTGGATTACTCTTCTGATTCTACCATTAAATCAAACGTACTGAAGAATGGTTCCATCTGATAAAATGATTGCAATAGCAACTCCATAGATTCTAACCAAGAAGGAACAATTAAATAAGAGACTAATGTGCCAGACAAAACAAAAGGCTCCACTCTCTCTGTAGTAAGCCTAATGACTGAGGTTTCGTTAATGCGTGTAGTCCAGGAAGGTACTAGTTTTGCATTAAGGTATTCAAGAAATGGTTTATCAGCTACTTTCCTTGATAGTTAATGCTCCTTTATTTGGTAAACTTCAATTACTGGTTTTCAATCATTTTTAAGAAAATCTGTTCAATCTACTGATAAAATGTACCATCCTTCCAATCTCTCATTCTTTCAGCCTTGTGAGAGATATATGGGTAAACTGGGGAATTATAAAATGAGGCAGGCTGCACTTAGCAGTCTTGAGTGGAGTGACTGCCACCACTGGAGAAATACTCCTCACTGTCTATTAAACAAGCAAAGAAACTCCCTAGGGAATGGCAAACCATGTCCAGGAAAAGTAACAAGGAACATTTCCGGAATTACAAGGCTGTTTAGCCTTGCCTGAAGCCCTATCAAATTTATAGAGCAAATCCTCCTAGAAAAGGTTTCTAGGCTTGTGAACAGCAATTAGCTTGCTTGGGATAGCATGTATGGATTTACCAAGAGAAAACCCTGCCTGACCAACCTGTCTTCTATGATGAAATGGCCAGTTGTAGACCAACAGAGCAGGCAAGGCTGTATTATCCTTATGGCCAAATTAACAACCTAGTGTTGGATGGACTATAAGGTAATGGAAATCTGACTGGGTTGTGAGACTCTGGCAACCACATTTCTCAAGAGCTGATATTGGTCCAGGTACTATTTAGCATCTTCATTGACAGCATTAAAACTAGGACAGTATGAAAGTTAACAGATGATACCACATTGCAGTGAGTGTTTAATGCACTGTAGGGATGGGATGACATTCGGGGGAACTCCAACAAGCTGAGGAGACGGAGGTAGTTTGGATGCTGGAAGATCTGTTATACACAGAGAGCCTGTGTGTGTGCAGTCTGTTTTGTTTGGGTCTAATAACAGTCTGTCAGTACCAGAAAAGGAGCAACAGAAGCAATTGAGCCCAACTTTCTTGAGAGTTGCACAGCAACAGGATGGTACAGTAGCCACAAGTGGTAATAGAGGAAACTCTTATTAGATGTAAGGAGGCAGCGTTATACAAGGTTAAGCACTGGAATGGATTGCTGAAAAAGATATGAAGATTTTCAAAACTCAACAGGACAAGATCCTTAGCAATCTGATTTAATTTTTGAAGTAAGGCATGTCCTGAGGAGTGCTTTCAATTTGTTTTTTTTCTTTGAATATGCAAAACTAAGCTAGATATCTTAAAAACATCAGTCTTTTCTAATTCATTTCCTATATTCTCCAAATTAGGCACCTGCAATACTTCTGTACTCAAGAGTCACACAAAGAAGGAGTCAATGTCTTACTTCTTGTGTGGTAAGAAATTCTATTTTCAATTGGCTGTACTGAAGTCAAGGCAAATTCTTGGCTCTATAGAGTCATCGATAAGTAAAGGAAATAAAATAGCAGAAGCTTACTTTTATTACTAAAAGGGTCCAACATAACTGAGAACAGGTACATTTGATAAGAAAAGTACTGGTTTTACAATATTATTTTTCGGTGTAGCAGAAAAACTTGATGTAAACCCATAGCAATATTTAAAATTTTGATTGATAAGATAGCATTATGTTTGATAAGAAATAATTATAATTGCTAAGATAATTTTTAAAGAATTTTTAAAATAGAAAAAACTAAGGGCAAGTTGTTAAAAGCTGAAAGTTTATTTAGGATTTCCTTTCAGTCTTTTTTAATATAAAGCTATAGATTACTGATCCTTTCTTATTCTTCTAAATGCTTCAATAAAAGTGGAAGTTTATTGCTATAAATTAAAACTCAATGTATACATATAATTATACATCAAACACTTCGGTTCTTGTATTTTAACACTTGCAGTATGTGGACTGTTTTATGTTCAAATGATTCAACTTAATACTAGTTAATATTAATTTTATTTGCCTTTCATTTGATTTTGACCTTACTTGCGAGCTACATTGTTACACATCTAAAAAAATTGTTATCAGTGGCATTTAATGGAATCAGTACATCATCATAACCTAAACAAAAAGGCAAAAATTCTTCTCCAGCACTGTCCTGTTCTGTCCCAATGCAATATCAATATTAATACGCAGACATAATTATTTTCCAGCATAGACTTTATTAAATTTAGAGGTTTATTTACATGGACAAGACCTAAGTTCTTTAATATGCTTTTAATTAATAATGTATTTTCTAATTTCATTGTATGTACTATAATGCTTTTTAAGCATAAAACATTCAAAATATAACAACATCTGGAAGATAAACATCTGTTTAGCTAATGTTACAGTTATTAACATGCTTGTGTTACTTTTATTGAAATATAAGTCCAAAGATCCTGTTTTAGAATATGTATTTTCAAAAATAGTTAGCGGATAATTCAGCTGTTTTATCACAGAATCATAGAATCACTAGGTTGGAAAAGACCCAGACGATCATTGAGTCCAACCACTCCTATCAAACACTAAACCATGCCCCTCACCATCTCGTCCACCTGTCTCATAAACACCTCCAGGGAAGGAGAATCAACCACTTCCCTGGGCAGCCTGTTCCAGCATCCAATGACTCTTTCCATGAAAAATTTTTCTTATCTCAAGCCTGAACCTCCCCTGGCAGAGCTTGAGGCCATTCCCTCTCATCCTGTCCCCTGTCACTTGGCAGAAGAGGCCAGCTCCCTCCTCTCCACAACCTCCCTTCAGGTAGTTGTAGGGAGCAATGAGGTCTCCCCTCAGCCTCCTCTTCTCCAGGCTAAACAACCCCAGCTCTCTCAGCCGCTCCTCATAAGATTTGTTCTCCAGCCCCTTCACCAGCTTTGTTGCCCTTCTCTGGACTCGCTCCAGAGCCTCAACATCCTTCTTGTGGTGAGGGGCCCAGAACTGAACACAGTACTCGAGGTGCAGTCTCACCAGTGCCGAGTACAATGGGAGAATAACCTCCCAGGCCTTGCTGGTCACGCTGTTTCTGATACCAGCCAAGTTGCCATTGGCCATCTTGGCCACCTGGGCACACTGCTGGCTCATGTTCAGTCCCCTGTCAACCAACACCCCCAGGTCCTTCTCCTCCTGGCAGCTTTCTAGCTAGTAAACAGCAGAAACAGCAGAAAGATTTCTCTGAAATCCTCATCCTGCTAAGAAGAAGGAAGAAGGATCTAGAAACAGGAACACTGCTTGAGAGCAGCTGCCTTCCCTGGTTGTCCAAACTCTTTCCCAAGCCTAGAGCAGGAAGCCAGACGATGAGCTAGGTGCAGCACCTGGCTGCATTGGGGTGATCTAAGGCCACTGCAAGCCTGACTGTAGCAGGTTATCCAGGAATCAGACAAACTGCTAGCACTGCATGTGTTACACCAGCTACCACAGACTAGCCCAGGAGCAGATAGACACAAGCAAAAGAAGCTTGAAGACCTATAAGGCGTGTCAGGAACCTATACTTGTAACATACATATCTGATAGGAGAATTGCTCTGCTTTATTTTTCCCCTACCTCTCTTTTCTTTTTTTGAATAGTCACACCTCTACCCGCTGTGCATAGGGTTTGCTCCAAGATTCATTTGTTACTGTTCACAAAAACACAAAGAAACCTTCACTGGGTTAGATCTACTCAGTAAGCCCAGCAATGCAGCAGGGGTAGGAAACATTCAGCCCTTGGCATCTCTGAAGCCTGAGCAAGCACTGGGGACTGTTTTGAAGGGGAACAAAACAAAAGGCAAAGCCCTCTGGCTTTCAGATTAGCAAAGGCCAGGTTCAGAACAGACAGATACCTTAGCTTTAAACTGCTGGTAATACTGATAAACATTGACACAAATGGATGAATTTCAAAGTCCTGCAAGAGTTTACAGTCAATTTACAGCCTTAGTAGAGGTCTGACAAGAGTTAGGAGAGAGAATTAGAACAATTTTTGCAAAAAAAAATGTCTCATTTCTTTCACTACACTCTTCCCTAAAAGAAACAGTGGTATACAATGCAATAAATTTGTAGATAAAAAAAACCACTAGTGCCTGGTAGAGATAAAATATTTTTTTATGTTATTAAAGTTACCGTCATTTAAGCACTTACAGCATCCTAAATATAACTAAAGCATAATAGTAACTGCATAGTAATCACACACAGACAGAAAGATCTGCAAATTGAAAATAAAAGGTTAGTTTTTAAAAAATGCTTTTTTTTCCAAAAAATTCACAGTAATACCTGAAAAACTGGTTTCCTTCTTAGTAATTTTCAAGATAAATGTTAGCTTGTTCTCTAAGTGAAAGAAAGCCAATCATCTGCATACTGCAATTGGTTCTGGTTTTTAATTTGCAGTTTCCTTATTTATATTCTATATTTAGTCCTGTATTGTTATAATGTCTTGTATGTTACACAGCTTATCAAAACAATATACAATGTCTGTCTTCATTGATGATACTATGTTGTAAGTTATCTAAAGCTTTTCTAGAATAATTTTTTCTAGAATAAAATATGAAAAATATGAGTAAGAAATGGTGTTTCTTGATGCATAATATGCCTAAATTTAGGACTATTAAAATGATTTCTCATGTCAGTCCACTGTGATTAAAACTTGTAAAATGGAGACTATTACAGAATGCCAAGGAAATATAAATAAATAAGCAACAGTTAAGACTGATTAGTGACTGAAATCTCTTTAATGCCTCATAGATACCACCATTTTTTGTGCACATGTAAATGACATCCCATGTGGCTTTCAGGTAAACCCAGAACATTCCTTGAAAAAAATTTCTAGCTTACCTTAAAATAGAGACAATCTCTCTATTACATGTTGTAGGCTTCAATACCTATTAGGCTCTAGTTTGTCTTTTCAGCTAACATATTTTCTGTGAAGAGTAAAATCATAGAATCATAGAATCACTAGGTTGGAAGAGACCCACGGGATCATTGAGTCCAACCATTCCCACCAATCTCTAAACCTCATCCCTCAGTACCTCATCCGCCCACACGTTAAACACCTCCAGGGAAGGCGAGTCAACCACCTCCCTGGGCAGACTGTTCCATTGCCTAATGACCCTTTCAGTGAAGAATTTTTTCCTTATGTCAAGCCTGAACCTCCCCTGGCAGAGCTTGAGGCCATTCTCTCTTGTCCTGTCCCCTGTCACTTGGGAGAAGAGGCCAGCAACCTCCTCTCCACAACCTCCTTTCAGGTATTTGTAGAGAGCAATAAGGTTTCCCCTCAGCCTCCTCTTCTCCAGGCTAAACACCCCCAGCTCTCTCAGCCGCTCCTCATAAGGCCTGTTCTCCAGCCCCTTCACCAGCTTTGTTGCTCTTCTCTGGACTCGCTCCAGAGCCTCAACATCCTTCTTGTGGTGAGGGGCCCAGAACCAAACACAGTATTCGAGGTGCGGTCTCACCAGTGCTGAGTACAGAGGGAGAATAACCTCCCTGGACCTGCTGGTCACACCATTTCTGATACAAGCCAAGATGCCATTGGCCTTCTTGGCCACCTGGACACACTGCTGGCTCATGTTCAGTCCCTGTCAACCAACACCCCCAGGTCCTTCTCCTCCTGGCAGCTTTCCAGCCAGGCTTCTCCCAGTCTGTAGCTGCACAGGGTTGTTGAAGTAAGATGTTGAACTAATGTTTTGAGTGAGAGGCTCTAGAGACAGAATGGTCAAATGCTCTTAATTGACAATGTTTAAAAGAAAACAAAAATCCTGGAGTGATTACAAAGATTATACTCCTGGCTTGCCTGATAAGTTGGACATAACTGCCAATACAGAAGCTGAAACAAAAAAAGTTGAGACGATGTCAAAATCATTATCCTCAAAATTTAAGCAGCTTCCCCATATTTCATAACCGCCAGCAGAAAGATGTACAATGTGCTGATAAATCTCTGAAATCAGTTTATTTCTTTCCTCTGATGACAAAACACTGTAAAACTTCCAATTATGGAATTCTTATTTATGTAGTACCTGTAGCTTCATTATCACCCTTTCCTTCTCTCCCTATTCTATCCTTGATGGAATTCTCTGGTTTCTCACGGTATCAGTGTATCTTTGGTATCTGCTGATTTCCATTGTTTAATAGCAATGTAACAAATCAATACCAAATTATCTAAAGGAGTACATGGTCATGATTTTTATCACTTTCTAAATTTTCTATTTTGGTTACGAAAGTAAACAAACTTACATTCCACTCATTTCTATGCCATCATGCACCAGAAAACAGACACAAACTTTTACGAGACTGATGCTTTATGTAGTTTTAGAGTTTGTGACCATAATACTAAATTACTTCCTTGATTCTGTACAGATTCGTAAGTATCATCTAATACTTCTACAGTGAGCAGCTGCTATGATTACAGTGTGTCTCCATGTATTTGTGGGATCTTTAAAATGTTACTGTTGATCTGCTTGCAATAGTATATTTCCAGGATGTTTATACCAATTTGGATTTTACAAATGTTATCATATTAACTTTCACAAATCTACCAGTATTTAAGTAATTACAATACCATTCCCATGCTTAGTAGGTTTCGTTGGAATATGTGTATTCCCTGCAATGCTAAAACAAAAAATTAATACACTTTCCAGCAGCAATCTGGAGATATTTAGCAGTGAACACTAGAGATATACTAAAATAGTTTCTGTTAACTGCTTTATAAACTCAAGATCAAGTCCTGTGAGGTATTACACTGAAGAGCTCCATGGCACATTCAGTCCTCTGTTAACTTCACCAAAGTTACAGTAAGCAAAAGTTCACCAACTTCACAACCAACATTTAAATCTGCTTTGAACTCTGTCAACATGATTAATTACATAAAGAACTCAGTAGTGGGACTTTTTAAAAATACAGAGATAAATGGAACGAGAATTGGGAATTAAATTCTGCTACTGTTAACAAATTTCACTGTTGTTTCCACACAGCATTTAGAAATCTATATTACAGGTGATGGCTATCTAGCAGTTGGATCACTACAGAAAGATCACAATTTGCTAGCAGATTAAAGATAAGACAAAACAACACTTACATCTTCAGCATACAATTAGGATGTAAAATACTCCTATTGTGGAGATCTATTTTCTGTCTGTGTAAATCTTACCATGTTCTGCGCGTTCTAGGCGTAAACAGCTATCAGTCAGTATAGATCTGCAATTATATATGTATATGTCTGATGGTCTAATTAGGAAAAAGACACTTGGGAACCACACAACACTAAAATGAAATTTAAGTACATTCACATTTGCTAAAAGAAAAAAAAATTCTCTGTATCTCTGGTAAAGGATTTTATGTGATATAAAATAGTTAGGGGTTTTTTCCATCCTAAAATTTAAGCTCAAACTGCTTGTTTGAGCCACATACTAGCGTCTCTGGTTTTCTTTTGCACAACCAGGGAAAATATTTCCAGAATTCTCCTTCCAAAATTTCTCTGTCATTCAAGTCTCTCATGCTATGTGATTGTCCATAATATACAAAAATGTACCTTTTGGGGAAATGACAGAAGTAGACTTCTCATGATTTGCTATTTTTTTATTTCTGTCTCAACCTTATTGTTGAAATAGAGATCCTGCGATATATTTGTATTTTATTCCCTTGAAAAAATACCCCATTCAATTCCCTAAATTTTCTTATAATGGATTTTTTTGACAGAAATAATAAAACTTTATTTTAAAGCCCTTTTGTATGCCACTGTCTCTTTCAGTATCGTAGCGTACTGCATATACCCTTACCATTATAATTCAATCTGTATCTTTCAGTTTTGATGCTTTTAATAGATGTTAAATAAAGTTAAGCTTAGAGTTTTCAGGTATTATTTTTATTCATACACATGTTTGTCTATTTTCAGAGTCACTCTAAAACTAGTTCTTTTTTTTGTCATTCTTTCTTGTTTTAATTTTTTCCCTTTGTTCTCAGCATAGGAAATGCAAATTTCAAAACATTTACTGTTTTTTGCTGTGGACACTTCTTTTGTTTGCTCACGCATTTTTAAATCCACATAATTTCTTGCACCACATTTGCATGATTGGTACATATTTTACCCATTTTTCCCCTGCCTGAGTAAGACTACTACAACATTATCTTATTCCTTGGAGATCAAGAAAAGATCTCTTTTTGCTATAAGAGCTGTCTCAATAAAATTCATATTTTTAGCTTCTTATATATGCTCTTCCTTTCCAAAGGAATGAGTAGATTAAAAGTTAAAAGAAAAAAGTTCTGCCCCTTTTCCTTCTTTATTGCTGAATACCAGAATTCTTTAAAGTTGTCTGTACTGAAGAGGGGAGGAATGCAATTGACAGCTTTATTCCTCAAACACAATGGCCCTTTCTAGTGCCACAGTACAGCAGATTCTCTGTGGTTTGTGCAGAGCTTTCTTGAGAATTGATGGGGACCATAAAGTGAGCTACTACTTTCATTACGTTGCACTTCAAATGTAAGATGTATTTCTTCAGCTTCGTCTTGTCTAATATAAACATAAACCTAAATTTACTTGTGCATTTCCAAACGAAGTAGTACATCACACACATGCTTGCAAGATAATGAGTGACAAAACAGCAAGAAAGACTGCTCTTTTTGGCATAATTTCAGGCTAATCCAAACATAAATGCTTGTGAAATTGGATTAGGGCCACAGGTCTTTGAGAAATGTTTGAACTGTTTCCTATCAGAAAGATATAGAAAAATTTCTGTGAATTCAAAAAACATGACAGAATTTTTAAGGAAAATAGCTGACTAATGAGGGAAAAAAGATACATATTTGTTCTACAGGAAATGAAGAAAATTTGTTTAGGATGATCTAAGGACATAGATATTAAATCATTCCATATTAAACATTCTCTAAAAAAACATAGAAAAAGAAATATATGAGCAGCCTCCAACATTGTTTTATTGTTTCCATTGCAACTGAGCCTGAATGATCCCTCATGCTTGAGTATACATTGCTCACTTTACATTGATAAAACAAAAATAGTAATGAAAAAGTTTAAATATAACATACTATTCCTATTTAAATGGAAAAAACTGATGAATGTGACTTTTGACCTTTGATATCACGGCTTACCCTGTTCTTCAGATGAAGGCATGAAAATCTGGTGGTTTGGGGTAGTTATTACCTCTTATCTCTGGAGTATAATACTGAAGCTCCTTGCTTGAAATAAATGGGACTTAAGTTTTTCTCTAAATTCTAAAGTTATACATGACAGGAGCTAGATGAAACAACTTAATGTTACAGTGATCAATAAGATGAAACAGTTGTGTTTTCATAAGTAGATCCACTTTTCCATGCTTCCAAAGCACTGGGGCCCAGGGCGTCTTATCAATGTATATAAATACCTGCAAAATAGGTGCAAAGAGGAGGGAATCTTTTCAGTGGTGCCCAGTGACAATGGGAACAAACTGAAAGACAGGAAGTTCCCTCTGAATATCAGGAAAAACTTTGTTACTGTAAGGGTGACAGCACTAGGACAGTTTGCCCAGAAAGACGATGAGATCTCCATCCTTGAAATTCAAAAGCTGTCTGGATATGTTCTTGAGGAACTGGTTCCAGGTGACTCTGCTTGAGCAGTGGGCTTGGACCAGATGACCTCTAGAGGTCCCTACCAAATTCAATCCTATGATACTGTGATTCTGTTCCTTTGATCTACAATGTGTTATTTCTGTTTATCAAAAAACCGATCCATTTTAATCAGTCTTCATCTTCTGTTAATTTAATGAATCTCAGTCATCAGCACATTAAAGACTATCCTCTACTAGGACAGTCTTACCTGGTGTGGTGCGTTAAGTGTCTGTTTCTCCTCCTTGTTCTAATACTATCTTCCCTTTTTCCCAAATGTGAGGCAAAAACTTCAGCACATATTCCACCAGGTATCAGTAACCTTTACCACTTCCTGACACTCCTCAGCTGTCCTATTTTTCACCACATTTTTTTCATTGCTCCTATGCAGTCTTTATTTTTTTTACTTCCTCAGTTTCCAGCAGTGCTTACACATCATTTTCCCTGTACAACACCTTCTCCTCAGGCTACTTGCACACAATAGACAAGTCTGAAATACATTCAAATTAGTGTACCAGTTCTCACACTTTAGGTGAAATGTCAATACAGAATTATTTTATAGTGGATATGTGTCAAAAGTTCTTGCATGCGTTAATAAGTACTGCACTATTTACTGCATAGACAAAAATATGCTTCCTTAAAGCCTGCATTAAGTGAAGTATAAGCTTAAAAATTCAATGCTAGAGGTGAAACCCTAATTGTGAGCTTATTCTCTGTATTCTCCCCTCTGCCCTACTGACTTGATATTAAGAAATTCCTGCAAAAGGAGAGAAAGATATGCTTCCAAAACTTTCAGTTTTCATTCATGGTACAGGTATTTTCCAGTCTCTTCTCTGGACTGGTAGTGCCGCCATCGATCAAACTGCCAGTGAAGTTCTCAGTTACCTTTTAACCATTACGTATAACCCATGATCTTTTTAATATTTTCTGTATGCAATTTTATTAATTTTAAAGATTTTAAGTATAGTTCTGTGGTTACCACCATATGACAGAACAAGGACAGTATACAAACAATGAAGTTAAACGAGCCATAGGGATTGCTTATTCACAAAAGCTCTAGTTGCAAACATTCCCTCTCATCGAGCTCTAGAACAATTCATAGGTGTGAAACCTGAAATATAGCTACTGTATTTTCTAGCAAATGGTTAAAACACTTTAGCAAGTGAAAAGTCCTCAGAGTAGAGAAAGTGCAGAAAAGCAAAAAGAAGATATTTTAGGCACTAGAAAAGTCAACCTTTTTCTGTACCTTAATGCTGCACATGTAATGACTGTAAGTGGCAAAAATGAAACACATGGGCTCAAGTTAGTAAACAAAACAATGGGAAAAATAAACAAATTATAAATAGCGCAAAGAGAATTGCATCCTCTGAGCATGCTATGGCTGTTTACTAGAACTGCATTGTCACAGTCCAGTGGGAACCCTTAGATCTCCTAATCTGACCTGCTGTATACTACAGGCCAGTAAATGTAGGATAAGCATATGAGACCGGACTCCTGTAAAACAGCAGAAAAATGGAAGAGCCCTCAGCTCTATCAGGACCTTGAACAGTTAATGGCAGAGGCAATAAATTAGATATGCTTGGGCAACCCATGAGGGCAGTCTGTATCCTGGGCTGAAGAACACAACTATTTATTGCTCTATCAAGGCTCCTTACACAAGATAAGATGAATTAAAATTATTTTTTGCTTTCTAGCTGTAAATCTGCTTGTTAGTATGATTCTGGCTCTATAAGAAAGAGACATCAGTCAGAAACATAAATAGAGGATTTTCAACACCACTTCAAGAGTACTTGACAAACCCCATTCACCGTCCCATTGAGTCCAAGCTGAATCAGAGAAAGTATTGGGGAACACAAGTATCTGTGCTGAGAAAAAATGTCTTTCATTGCTTGTGGTTTAGAAATTAATCCTTGCAGAACCCAGCTAAACACTGAACTGGCTAAAGCCCTGGAGCCTTAACATGTAATTATGGTGTTCTATTCCAATGACAGTTAGAAGTGTTTTGATGAGCACGTGGAGGCAGAATGATGGAGTGTTCTTACTTCTGCCTGGTCTTTTGAAGAATGATTAGACTAACTCCAATACTGAGAAGTTCTAAGGCTAGAAGGATAAACACCAGATCTAAAGATCACGCTAAAGTAAATTGAACTATTCAACTCTCATTTCAGAAGACTTACTTTTCTCATCTTAGATAATTCTTTTGCTTTCTTTTTAAAAGTACTGCATAGCTCTCTTCACATCTTTTTGGCAATAAAACCATCTGAGCTACACCAAGTATTTTATTAGTGGCATTATTATGCATGCACAGACATATGATCATTTTCTCTTTTCTTCTCTTTGGTCTCATTCCTGCACACTTAAGGGCCAATTCTTTTTTTTTTTTTTTTTTTTTCCCATAGTAGGGTACTGAAAATACTTTTTGAGGCAATTTTCTGTGATGATTCATTAGCGCTTTCCTGAGGGAGTATTTTCTGAAAAAGGTCTGCCATCATAAGGGAAAACTGGATCATAACAGTACTTAATTTTGCAGTATTAAATTTTCTTCTTTTGAATTGCAATACTTTCATTAGAAGATAGATTAGAGGATCACTACACAAGCTGTGTCTTGCCTTCCTTATAATTTAGTACATAACCAATATATTTTTCACCTACATACTGTCCCAGTACTTGTTTGACCTGCAAAACACAAATACAAGATTATGGACAAAACTTAAACGTTTAGACTTCTAATAAAAGTTATGAACTTGCCTTGATTCTTAGGTAGATTTTTTCTCTTTCATCTTAGGTAATCCTGAAATAACCCCTTTAATGAAAAGATTTAACTATTCCATTTTTAAATCTGCCTACTATAAGTCAACAACTCCATATAAAATAAGGTTGCTTGAACCTCAGTGTTGCTGGTTAAGCAAAAAATTTAGAGAATTTGAATGACCTGCGTCAACTTACATGTACACATGTAATAATCAGATGTTTGGCATGGTTAACAGGAAGTCTTATGGAATTATAGAATTGTTTAGATTGGAAAAGATCCTGAAGACCATTGAGTTCAACACCTAGCCTAACACTGCCAAGTTCATCACTAAACCATGTCCCTAAGCACCACATCTGCAAGGCTTTTAAATTCCTCCAGGAACGGTGACTCCACCATTTCCCTGGGCAGCCGTTTAAAATGCGTGATAATCCTTTTGGTGAAGATGTTTTTTGTCGTGATATCTAGTCTAAACCTCCCTTTGCACAACTTGAGTCCATTTGTTCTTGTCTTATCACTTAGTTACTTGAGAGAAGAGACCTACACCCACCTTGATACAACCTCCTTTCAAGTAGCTTTGAAGAGTAATTAGGTATCCTCTCAGCCTCCATTTCTCTAAGCTAAACAACTTCAGTTTCTCAGCCACTCCTTTTAAGACTTGTGCTCCAGACCCTTCACCAGCTTTGTTGCTCTTCTTTGTACAGGCTTCAGCACCTCAATATCTTTCTTGTAGTGAGGCACCCAAAACCGAACACAGTCTTTGAGGTGCATCCTCACCAGCACCAAGTATGGGGTGATCAGTTCCCTTGTCCTGCTGGCCATGCTATTTCTGATACAAACAAGGATGCTATCGGCCTTCTTGGCCACCTAGGCACACTGCTGGCTTATATTCAGCCAGCTGTTGACCAACGTTCCCAGGTTCTTTCCCTCTGGGCAGCTTTCCAGCCTTTTATCCCCAAGCCTTTAGCATTGCACGGGTTTGTTATGGCCCAAGTGCAAGACTCAACACTTAACCTTGTTGAATCCTGCACTGTTGTCCTCAGCCCATCGATCCAGCCTGTATATATCCCTCTGCACAGCCTTTCTTCCCTCAAGAGCATTCCTGCTCAAGCTGGTGTCATCTGCAAACTTACTGACAGCGTGCCTTGTCCAGATCATTGATAAAGATATTAAACAGAACCAGTCCCAACACTGCGTCCTGGAGTACACCACTACTGACTGGCTCCTAGGTAGATTTAGCTCCATTCACCTCAACTTTCTGGGCTCAGACTCCCAGACTCATTTTTACCCAGCGAAGAGGAAGTTTGCCCAATATATAAGCAGCCAGTTTCTCCAAGAGGATGCTGTAGGAAATAGCGTCAAAGGCTTTGTTAAAGTGTAGGTAGACAACATCCACAGGCTTTCCCTCATGTACTAAGTGGGTCATTTTGTCATAGAAGATCAGATTAGTCTTCCAGCTCAGAGGGCTGCGTACCTGGAGGACAACTGGTCTTACTACTAAAGGCTGAGGCAAAGAAGGCATTACATACCTCACCCCAAGGGACTCTGTCAACCAGTCTCTTAAACTGGCCAAAGTCTGCCCTCCAGAAGTCCAAGGCGACAGTTCTGCTGACTCTTCTCCTTACTTCACTTCATGATCACTATGACCAAGATGTCCTACAAACATCACGTTCATGCAAAACAGGTCCAGGGCATCTTCAAAGATGGCTCACACACTAGTTGTGTCAGGAAGTTATCTTCCACACACTCCACGAAACTCCTAGACTGTTTCCTCTCCACTCTGTTGTATTTCCAGTAGATATCTGGTAGTTTGAAACCGTGAGGACAAGGGCTAACAATTATGAGGCTTCTTCCAGCTACTTATAGAATATTTCATCTGCTTCTTCATCCTGGTTGAGAGGTCTGTAACAGATTCCCACTATGATATCTGTCTTGTTTATGAAGATTTAATTCTATACATTTATGATATCACACTAATGACATACAGCATTTTCTGAATCATAGGACAGTATGACACATAAATGATTTCCTGGGATTTGCAGCAGACTATACTGATCCTAAAGCTTTATCCCTTTCTACACTCTCCTGCCTTTTACTTTTATGATTTCCTGGGATTTGCCACAGACTATACTGATCAAAACGCTTTATCCCTTTCTACACTCTCCTGTTTTTTATGTCTTCAGTTTTGCTCAAAAAATTAATACTAGCAGTTTAACAACTTTCAAAACACCTTTTATTTCAGCTGGTGTTACTTCATGTTCTACTTCATTACAATTGAATCTTTTCAGTCATATGAGAAAGAGGAGACCTGTGCTTCTCTTCACATATTTCTGCCTAAAGCAAGGAGCAAGGGTAATAGTCTACATAAAAATTATGTAATCAGAGCAGAGTGTGGGTTTCCCTTAGTTTGTCCAGTGTTAGTGTAGTAAGGCAAAAATTAATCCTGGCCTTAAGACAGGGAACCATCTGTCAGTACAGAGATGAAAGAAGCATTTCTAAGTGGGAGTCAGTTCCTTTTCTGTTTGAAGAAGATGGCTATAAAAATATCCTAGTCCAATATATTTCTGTTCCAAGAATACATGGCAGAATTTTTTTTTAAAATCCATCATATGAAGTTGAGAGCATGGTGTTATACAAACATAAGTAGGTAAGCAAACAATGCAATTAGCATATACAGTTAGAATAAATTTTATGAATGGCACATCTGTTTTCAAAATGTGGTAAGACCCTGGAGGTAGAGATTACAAAACTGAAATTTCTGTACATATAAATGCTATAATTAGGTAAAACAGGTTTTGATCCAGAATTTACTTTATAGAATCTTTCTTTTATAGGCTTGTGAAATTATGTATAAGATGTGAGATGTAAGATATTGAAATGAAATTTACTGAATTCAAGAGACTGTCCCCCATGCTAACAACAGAAAGCAAAATATTTTTAGTATGATGGGTTTTTTTACAGTAGAATTCAATTCAGTCATCAGTCAATTAAAAGACATTTAAGGGTAAGATATGCAGTAATTTTAAAATTATCATTAAGTTCCATATAATAAAGATTGTACTTAAAAATTTTTAAAGAAATCAAATATCAGAATATGTATTGCAGCTACAAAAAGCACTACAAAAATTGGATATATCTGACTGAACTGTCAAGGTTTCTCTTCTCCCTGTTCAACTTCTATAGGCCAATGTCTGCCTGCAAAACATAAGCAGTCAGATCCAAACAGTAATATATGGTGGACATCTCAAGAAGACTGCTGGCTTCCATACTTGTAAGTACAAGCTCAGTTGTGAGAGAGATTCAAAATTTTAAAACAAGGACATAGGTACTTGGATTTTAGCCACAGTTTTATTTTATTCCAGCACTTCTTAAGACACAGTAGTCTCTTCCTATAGTTTTTTCTTTATATTCTCTCACATTTTAGTTTTATATTTCTTAACTTCTTGATTTTCTGTGTCTTGCAGGAATAAATACTCTAAGGCCCATTTGGCTTTATTCAGGTTATTCTGTAGAGTGAGATTTACACCATCAGTTGGGAGAATGGTGTGGGTTTCTAATGTTAACTGTTGAGTGGCTTATGAGATTTCTTTTAGTAGATTCAGTTTTTATTTTTATGATCTGAAATGAATTTACCTTTCACAACTCTTCTGTGCCAGCTTTTTTTTTACACTAGATGATTTTTAGGGCCCTTTAAACCCCGTAGTTTTTCATTGTACCAATCCAGTGGATGAAACTTTTATTATTATTAATGTGAAAAAGCAATAGAGGGCAGACTAATTACCTGTCATTGCAGGTAAAGGTAGCTGTTATATATTGGTAAGTACCAGATGGTAACTGGCTTTTATGCTTGTAGACAAGTGAGAAATTATTAGGAGCCCTGGTTCTCTAGACAGCACAAGGGCTGTCTGTAACTGCAGTGTCTAGCTATATACAAGCAATGACAATGGGATTCAAACTTTCCCATCTCTGTAGAGAAGAGAAAATTGCTGAATGCAGAATGCTGAATGCAGTTCACTCACTGTTTGTGTCAGGAAGTTGTCTTCCACACAAACCAGGAACCTCCTGACTGTTTCCTCTTCGCTGCATTATACTGCAAGAAGACATCTGGTAAGTTGAAGCCTCCCACAAGAACAAGGGCTAGCGATGGTGAGACTTCTCCCAGTTGCTTGTAGAACATCTCATCAATCTCTTCCTGTCTGGGTGGTCTATAACAGACTCTCACTGTAATATCTGCCTTATTGGGTGCTCTGCTGATTTTTACCCATAGACACTCAACCCAATCATCACTGTCATTGAACTCAAGGCTATCAAAATACTCTCTAATGTAGAGGGATACCACATTGCTTCTCCTTCCTCACCTATTCCACCTGAAGAATTTATAGCCAACTATGGCAGCACTCTAGTTATGCGAGTCATCTCACTACATTTCTGTGATGGCAATAACTTCTAAGTCCTCTTATTTGTTGCCCATACTGCATGCATTGGTATAGATGCACCTAAGCTGGGCTTTGATGCCGCTACCTTCCTCAGGAGAATAGTCTTAATTCTGAAGTGACTACTGTAACTATTTTCTAACCCATCTTTACATCTTTGCTGCCATTCAAAGGGCTATCCCCCACTTCCTCTGAGGTGGCAAACTAAAGGGCTTCGCAAGCACACAATTCACCAGATACTGGAGTGTCATTCCCAAGCTCTTTTCTACCAAGCCTGGTTTTGTGCCCCTCCCCCTTCACATCTAGTTTAAAGCTCTATTAATGAGCTGTGCTAGCTTCTTGGTAAGTATCCTTTTGCCCCTTAGGGACAAGCTTACCCTATCCTTAGACAGCAAGTCTGGTCTTTTGTAGGCCAACCCATGGTGAAAGAACCCAAAGTTTTGCTCCTTACACCCGATTAAGAGCCAGGTGGTTATTTCCTGGCTCTTTGGACTCCTTCCCTCATCATTTTCTGTAGTAGGAATGACAGAGGAGAGCACTACTTGTGCACTTAATCCCTTCAACTTTCAGTCTAAGGACCTGAAGTCCCTTTTAATTGTCCTCAGATTTCTTACTGGGTTTTCATTACTGCCTACTTGGAAAATCAAGTGGAAAATAATCCATGGATCTGACGAGTTGGAAGTTTTCTTTCCACATCTCTAACCAAAGTCCCAAGTAGGCAGCAGACCTCCCTATGTAATGTGTCCAATCTGCATATCAAGCTTTCTGCTGCTGTCAAAAGGGAGTCCCCTACAACAATGACCTGTCTTTTCTTCTTAAAAGAAGCCTTTTTGATGGATGGCTTAGGGTGTTTTAACCTAGGGAACATTTCTAGATTGTGAGACCCATCATCTTCATTGAGATTTGGTTCCACTTGCAGGGCTTAATATCTATTGTGCAAGGGAACCTGGGAGGCTGAGGTTGACAAAAGGGAGACACATCTACTGTGCCAGGCAGGAACATGCTGCTATTCCCCTCCATCTCCTAAATTTCTCTCGTCAGCTGAGTGGAGAGAGGATGGGGAGTCCTCTGTCACACAAGGCATGCTTGCCTGTTGGGTCTGAGACAGAAAGCATAAGATAATGTTCCAGTGGTCAATCTCCCTCTCACGCTCCCTGATGGTCCTCAGCGTGCTTATCTCCTCCCTGAGTTCTGTCACCAAGTGGAGTTCCTCCACTCAAGCACAATGAGTTTACTCCTTCTTTTCCCCTCCTAAATTCCTGTACAGCCACTCTTCTGCTATCTTGGAAATGCAGAAATGGGGGGAAAGTATGATACATCATCTCAAAGCAAAAGCTGCTACTAATATAACATCCGTAAACACATAGCAATTTGGAGAAAGACTTGAGTGTGCTAGTTTTAATACACAGCTCTGGATTGATTTGAACTGTGTTCTATGTCAAAAAACTGCTAAACAACAGAGCATAGGATCTCCATTTTTGATCAGTTAGTTATTAACGTGATAAAGGAAGGGGTTTGTTTGAAAAGGATTTTGATAGCACACTACAATTGCTATTGCCACTTTCCTCTTATGAAGCAAGATTTTTCTAATTTTTAAAAACTCAGCATATACTTTCTTGGAAAAAATCAAAAGCAAAGCACAGCCAAAGTAAATATAATTAAAAAAAATCCAAACAGGAAAATTGCCATCTTTTATGCATTCGTTTAATCAAAAACCAATGCATTATCTAATGCTCATACTACAGAAACTGTAAAGTCTGTGTAAATATTGCACTAAACAGCACTAGAACAAAACTAAAGCAAACAATACAGCCTACAACATCAATTATCCAGGGGTCTAGAGGGACACACAAAAACTTCAGATAATTGGAGAAGCCAGCTGGCAGGCCTTTAAGTCCCTTGATCCCAAACAGAGTTCACACTTGCTAACAGCTTTTTTTTTTCACTAGGTTGCCAAGGCTGAGGAAAAGGGGTTGCATTCATCTCCAGAGTGCCTGCCTTGAATGGAGGATCAAATTCAGATGTAATGACTTGAGCACATAAACTTCTCTACACTCGTCTCTGACTAGTCCAGTCTTATGCTCTGGAATAAACCATGAAGAACAGATTTGCTTCCTACAGCTTCTTGACATGCTGAAGATTAGGAATTAGGACAGGTCAGCAAATAAAAGAGTTTAGGAAAGGAGGAGGATGCCAAGGATTTACAGCCAAAATTATAGTGTTATGTAAGTTGGTGTCAGTTCTGACAAACTCCAACAGAATTGAGATTCCATTCCTGGGTAACATGGCCAAAACTGATTAACTACAACTAGATATTTACCCATATATCTCAATTTGCAATGATGCCAAATATCCACTAACATTGAACACATCTCTCTTGATATGTACCTCATACCTAGTTCCATGAGGTATCATCTTTACAGTCCTCTATGTACCTGCATTTGAACAAGACTCTTACAGCCTATGAAGCTTTTTCTGTTCTGCTTGGTACAGAGGGAGCCAGAAGACAGAGGAGCACAGGAGGGTGAAGCAGTTGCCCAAAGGTCAAAAAGAAAATCTAAGAAAAGCTTGTTGTATCCATCCTTTGGCTGGCTCACTGACTGTCAGCTGTCCAGCTTTTCCAGCAGAGACTGCTCAGAGCCTCCCAAGACAGATGGCTGCAGAAATGTTGGCTTAGACTTTAACATTTTCTGTAAAAGATAAGCAACCCCTCAAGTACTAACTTTCTGTTATTTTGGGTAAATGTCCCCTGTGTTTCAGAAGTGCCAGGCTCCTGCTAAAGAACAGAATTCTGCAGGCAAATGTTTATTCCCTCCAGAAGGAAAAACAGGGCTTTAGTGTTCCTCAGGTACAATTCATAGAATCAATTTAACATTAAGCTGTCTTGCTCTCTCTAACTGATAACATTTGATTTTTAGCTAAGTAAATCCCCTCCCCCAAAATCTAACAAAACATGATTAATAGTCACACAGGTTATTCATGTCACTAAATTAGGAAGTGGCTTCTAATCCTCATGAAGTTATTGTATAAAAACACTAAGTTGCTATATGAACATTCAGTAAATGAAATATCACTGCATACTCATCTATATGACTTGGTGATGTAAAATGTTGAGCAAAAACTTCTCACCTTCACATGATAAAGATGAAACCACTATGCTTTGATATACTTACGGAGTAGCCAAAGATAAAATCTGCATATGACAGCTGGGATTAAGGATTCAGAGAAGGCTGCTAAACTCTGTTTGGAATATATGGGCTCATAATATTAGGCTCAGAGGTAGAAGTTGGAGGCTAAAAACTCTGTAGCTCCTTCCTAAATTATCTTGTCCAGTAAAATATATGTACAGAATGTCACACATGAGAAAATTAAGAATGAAGCTATCTCATAGCACACTTAAGCAAATCTTTTATATACAATTTTATCTGTGTTCCCTTTCCACATATTTTTCTCAAAGCTACTGAAAACCAGAAATTATGCCTGAATAATATGATTTTTTGAAAATGTTCAAAGAAATTAACAGAATTTCTTAAGAATCCAAGTCTGAGAAAATGCAAGAATATTCTTTTGCCATTTAGAAAAAATCTTCCATGTGTTAGAAATAACCCATTAGATGCATTAATTGTCAGGCTTGTATCCGATTCACTTAAGCCCAACTCAGAAGTGCCACTGCCAAATAAGTTTCAGACCACAAGAAACAGCATGTGGAATCTATGATGTCTGTGCTTGCACAGAAAATTGCTTACTAGATCTAGCCTGTTTCTGCTAACTTTGGGGAGAGCTTAAACTTAACCTGTGCCAAATACTGGAGAATACTTAATTTTTTTTGAGGTAACCATCAAATACATTTTGAGATGCAAACTATCTGAATCAGATTAGAAGTAACAATCTTTTTCTTCCTACATGAGCAGGTCACTGTCAGTGTCAGTGAATTAAATGTATATTTTATTAAATGATTTCTTTGAACACTGAAATCTGTGAGAATTTAAACAGGTTCAGTTTGCCATCATCATTTTGGAAGGAGATTACAGAGGTTAATTTTAATTATTTTCTTCCACTTTCTGTTGAACACTGTGCACAGGACCATTTTTACAGCCATCGTTCAACTGCTCTTTTATAAGGGAAACTGACATGTATTTTATTCCCCAGAACCTGAAATCCATTTTTGGCAAATCTTACCTTGAAAGTGCTCAAGGAAATAGTTCTCCAAATATTTTTGGGGGAATATGTATTGATTTCCTCATTGATAAGTGGCTACATGCTGAAGACTGGGGTTCAGAATTTATTCTGAACTCTTGCTCTGACTGATTCTTAAAAGCAAATGATAGTCACAAAGGGTAACTGCAAAGGAACAACTCTTGCAAGCAACAGGTTTCCCACTAAGCTCTACTGAGACCGACAGCACAATGCACAGAACTGCAAATTGTTTTGATGTAAAGAAGTCTTCCAAGAGACAAATAGTGCTCTCACCACTGGCAGGAAAATTAAGACAAATGTTTATTACTAGTTTTAAATCCTCAGAGTTTACCTTAATCTTACTGTCAGGTAGGTAGACCCTTGCTGATGCTTGCCCTCAGGAAAGCATCTGATTTCCTAGAGAGGAATCCCTGCAGAGTCAGCATGCTGGGGTCAGCAGCAGGCAAGAGGAAAAGAAAGAAGGGAAACCTACTAATTCAATACACTCTCTGGTCTCTCTTTGGGGAGGCATCCAGGAGAGCTGACATTGCCTTCCCTTGCTGAAATGCTAGTCTTTCTCCTGTTGGCCTTTTGCCACCTTATCTGTTAGAAAGCAAAATGGTGAGCTCAGATCACTGATCTGTTTTCTGATGTCTAAAAAAAGGCAACTGATTTTTGGTGTTTAATACAGATGGTGAAAACAGGCACGTGGTTTGAACTGAACTCTTAAGTTTTCTTAGTGCGAGCTCTGGCTTCAAAGGATATACACACCTCCACACATGATTCTTCCTGAAGAATAGAGGATTACATTTACATATCAAAATAAAACTATTCTATATAAGAAAATGCATGTGAAGAGGAAAGTGAAATGCAAGCTTAATATTAGGTGTAAAACTGACAGGTCCCAAAGCTTAGTTTTCCTCAGTATTTTTAAAGAAAAGGACTCATAAGTTTAAGGAAACCCAGAGCAGTGGAAGGAGGACAAGGGGGTGAGGAAGCTGCCATCAGGTGGTGTTTCTTCCTTTTTCAGAGCTTATACACAGCCTTCTTGCATTGCCTAGCAACACTCCTATCTATGCATATTAATGGGACAGTTATCCCCACAGTCTCAGTCAAAAACTGTATGGACAATACTGCTGCTTCCAATACCTGCATACAGCTCTATAATCCCTCTCAAGTAAACCTCCCAACTTCAAAGATGAAGAAGTGAATCTTGAGTGTGAGCAGTTCTTATTACTGAGCCCATGTTAAGTTGCTTTGCCATTTAAGAGAACTAAATATTCTTCCCCTCTTACAAAAGACTACCTTTAATGTTCTGTTCTTCCTAATATGATAAGAACACAATCTGAACTTTCTTACCATGTTGTTATCATACTCAAAAAAGTTCTACAGAAATTAATGATTGAGAAGAAGTGAATTTCCTTAATGTTTTTCCCTAAATAGATGCAAAGACGCCAAAACTTATACTGAATTTGGCAGCGTATTTTAAGGTCAAAAAGAATAACTAGAAATTCACATTTACCCATTGAGAGTTCAAGGCAACATTAAAAATGTGACAGATGATGTTCTTATTTGGCCTCAAAAAAGGTAGAACTAACTCCTGTAACCACTGTGTAACTCTTTTCTCCTCCATCTTCATAAATATTGAGACATTATTTAGATTTTTACTGGGAGGGAGATTTTCTTTCTTTTGATGGTGGTAGAAAAATAAGAATATGGGATTTCTTTTACTGTTGCTAAAAAGGGAAATGTACAGGACTTTAAAATGACATTCAGAAAAAAAAAGCCAACGACCTCTACACTTGAAGGTGAAAGCATCTTAATTTTACCACATCTTATCAATCACACACAAAGAACAGAACAATATCACCAAGTTATATTCAGTTGGTGAACATGTAATCAATTATTTTTGTGTATGTGGGTCTTTTAAGTACATAAAATAAAAAAATATTCTTATGAAATTATTTTTCTTTTAGGCAAGTTGTGACTATCTCCTGTTTAATTGCTCTAAAGAAGAATCATATCCTCTGACTCCAGTGGGTCAAATTCAAACTTTTTTTTAATGGCTAGAATAAATAACACTTGATAACATAGTATATGTATTAGCTCCTATGTATAAACAGCTGTACATACAAAATCTGATGCCTTCTCTTTCTCCTACAAAATGTAATGGTTTACAGAAGGCTTAATCCAATCTCACTAAGAGCCAAAGAGATGCTTCTTTTTTTTTTTTTTTTGTCTTTTTCTGATAAGCAATTTAATGTTTTCAGACATGGATCTCTTTACCACTATTATCACATTTATGCTCTAGATACAGGCAAATTCTTTTACAGTGTTTAATTAGAATGACTCTTGTAAAGAGATGGAGTATTCAAAAGTACTATTACTTTTAAAGTTATGGCCTACTATACTCGATAATGTTTGTATCCAAACACTGTTGCTTTTAATGATGCTTCACATTACCCTTATATGGCATTTCTTTGTGAGAAACTGACTGCAGCAGGAATCACATCTTTGCTTTTCTCTTCTGTTCATTCATGTTGTTCCACTGTATCTTTCTTCTACCTCCTTCACCTCGTAGGTGTAGTATAGTTTTCTAAACCATTAAGCCTGTCACAGTGTTTTTCAAATACATTTAACAATCTTTCGATACTTAGTGAAACTGTGGTACTGTTCTGATATTACTAATAAGAAAATGCACATGGTATTATTCATTACTACTAAAAGCTTGTTTCTGAAATCGAATAACATGGCCAGCAGGTCGAGGGAAGTGATTCTGCCCCTCTATTCCTCTCTTGTGAGACTTCATCTGGAGTATTGTGTCCAGTTCTGGAATGCTCAATGTAAGAACGATATGGAGCTGTTGGAACGGGTCCAGAGGAGGGCTGCAAAGATGATCAGAGGGCTGAAGCTCCTTCCGCACCAGTACAGGCTGAGAGAGTTGGGCTTGTTCAGCCTGGAGAAGAGAAGGCTCCAAGGAGATCTTATAGCGATCTTCCAGAACCTGAAAGGAGCCTACAAGAAAGCTGGAGAGGGACTATTCATAATAGCCTCTGGTGATAGGACAAGGGGGGATGGATATAAACTGGAGAAGGGCAGATTTAGACTAGACATTAGGAAGAATTTCTTCACCATGAGAGTGGTGCGACATTGGAACAGGTTGCAAAGGGAAGTTGAGGATGCCCCCTCCCTGGAATTGTTCAAGGCCAGGTTGGATAGGGCCTTCCGTAACCTGATCTAGTGGGATGGCCCTGCCTATGGCAGGGGGATTGGAACTAGATGATCTTCATGGTCCCTTCCAGCCCTAACTATTCTATGATTCTAATATTTGTGATAGTTTACAGTTTGAAAAAAGTATGCTGATCCACAATAGACTTTAGATGATAATAGTCTACTTCCAAGATGAATAGGAATATCAAATTGAAAATTAATCCAGTTTAATTAAGTAAATCACTCCTGCTGACTTTGCGCTCCACTCCAGATCAGACAGTTGTCTTATTTAATTTGACTGACAGCAGGATACTTATGTATCCTGAATAACACTACTTCAGTAAGACTGTCCTCAGCACGACACACCATACTCTGATATCAGCTCCATCAAAGAAACTGATAAAGTACAAAATAACTCACCTACATTTACTCATTCCTTGATAATTCCAGATGTGGGGGTATGGGTGCTGTCACTCCATCTGTTACTACATACTGAGCACATGCCTGCCCTCTTCACTTTAGATACGCGTTCCTGCATTGCCAATTATAAAAGTCAAACAGTAGTGAAACTTCCAATCACGTGCTTGTGTTTAGTCACAAATCTAATTCAGTGCTGTTGAAACTCCTGGGAAAAAGACACAAAAGGTAAACAGCACTGCAGCTGCCACTGACTATGACTTTCTGATTTTTAAAATATTTTGAGCCTTAACAGGAAGATTATAACTGCTAACTCCCAGCCCATCCACAGGATTACATTCATTTTCCACTTACATAGCACTGCTGTGACAACTATTATTCTTCATCTAGAAAAGCTACCTATGTTTAGATATTTTTACTGCAATTAAACAGTGGGAAGCAAGAAACTAGCCAATGAAACTCAATACAAGTCATGTGTATCAGTGGCCCCTGCATGAGTTTGAGGAAAAGCCATAAGAGAAAGCTTTCTTTTCCCAGTAGGAACATTGTTGTATATATTAGGATGGTTAAATAACACTTCAGATAATGACCATCTTAGTCATAAAATTTACTAACAACAGTCTTCTTATGGATATTTTTCATGCCAAACACACTTGATTAAGAACATGGGGGGGAAGGATTAAACAGCCTATGCTCATGTCTCAGAAGTTAGCTACAGAAGTTAGCAAAACTGTGGCCCATGTGGCAAGTTCTATTCTGGATATTTTGAGAATTTAACAATCACAATCAGAACCTTTTACAATAGGTCTGCCAGTATAATTTCCCAGATTTTGTCTTACAACACGTGTTGCTATTACACTGCAAAACTGTGCATCATTAACAATGTTTACACAGACAAAAAATTTACTATTAATCTTGGCAGATATTTGTAGAAAAAGAAATCTGAAATCGTAGAATTTTCTCAAGAAGCCCTCCAAATAGTAATTTACAACAAAATTTGTATGATGGATAAATAACAATTACCCAACTCAATTGTCAGATAGCAGAAACTCCAAAAAATTAGCTATCAGCAATTGGAATTCAAGGAATTAAGATATAATTGACCTAACAATTAATGTAGTCTCCCACAAATGATCCCCTAAACTTCATGTAGCATGGCTGTTAGATGTACATTGACAGCCTGAAAGAAATATATTAAATAAACACAAAGCAGTTGGCACGTTAAATGGTAAAATTACAGAGCAATTGTATCTCCATTCAATAGACCATTTTTGCTCGTTTAATCACATTTGAGTAAACACGTGCAAATTTGACTATCAGTCACTGTTATATTAAACCAGTCAGAAAGAATTGCAAGAAACAACAAAATTCAGACAATTACGTGTGTCTAAATCACAGTATATTTTGAAAAGCATCTATTTTTAGAGCGTAGAGCAGTATTTTCTACATAATATGAATCCCACAGTGGCTTATGAAGATATTACACAATTAATTTTCCTTTACATCTATCTCCTAAGGGTATTTATTTAACTAAATAAAAACATTTTTGATGTTTAAAAATGAGATAGGGGGAAAAAAAGTCAGCGTATACCCTTTGAGATACAGCAATACTTTCCTATATCAAGTAAAGCAATAACATTTGCATGAATTTTAATAGACTTTGACTCAATAAACAGCACCATTCTGAATTATGGATGCAATGCCATAACTGCAAAATTAAGCACTGGATGTAAAATATGCTTTTAAATGTCTAAATATTAAACCTGTGGATGTTCTTCAAAGATATCAGAGTGATGAAGCTGTGCCTAGTAAAATCTGAACTTCAAATAAGTGTTAAACCATTTCAACTGCTTAGAACTCAAAAGCAGCCCCACAGCCTATCCATTTTCAGCTGAGAAAACTACATGCCTGCCCCAATGTAAGAAACTATGGAAATAAAATACAAAGCAGATATTTTGTATTTGAAGTAAAACATATTGATTATCACTCTAAGCTGTCATTTGGCAGGCTAATGCAGATATTCAAGATTTAGAAAAGTCCTTTCCATAATCACATACAGAATTTTTTTTATCTTGCAAGGAAACTCTTATCTCTGGGCTATTTCTGCTGCTGTTGAGCAGTCTCTGCTATCCAGTTCTCTCTTAGCTTTTGCACAGAACCAAACAGACACTATCTGAAACATGTTCACCTACTTTGTGGAAATAATCCAGAAAAATGAAAATTGGGGGGGTGATACGTTTTAATTCCTTTTTAGTTCTAGTATGGTGTCAGAGGGATATGAATGCCAGCAGTGAGGACAGCAATGCAAGAATGAGTGTGATGGAAGGAGAAGAGTAAACCACTCTTTTTTTCAGCAGCAGACGAGGTTTTAGTCTCTGTTAGTTTTTCTCTAGAAGTACATCAGAAAGTGGTCAAGTACAAAAAGCTACGTAAAGAGCGAGTGCTCAGGAGAACTTTCACATGTTAATTTTCGTGCTTTCACTGCTCCATTTTTTCTACATTTTATCATACATTTATTTCATTTTTTCATCACTATGTTACTGCATCTTTGTATCAGTAATTTAATTTTAGTAGTATTTATTAATTTGATTTTTAAAATCATGACAGTATTAAGAACACAATATTATCTGTATTCGTGTTTAATTATGTCAGGCTAAGCAAATTTTTACTGCTCTGAGTATTGAGGCATGAGTAGAACTGGCTGGAAGAAGACCTTATGCTGAGGTGTGTAATATAAACATAGACGTGTCAATACTTAATTTTCCCTACAAACTGATTAATATGACATAGAAAGAAGAAAAATAAAATCGTATTAGGGAAGATGAAGCCATTGCTTTGTGAGGAGAGAGTAAACAAGCTAGGACTCTTTAGCTTGTAAGTACATGAGGGATACAACCACAGTTTACTAGCTCTTGGATATAGTGCGTAAATCAAATACATACCTGTTACTCATCTCATCCTAATGAACTAAAATTAGGTGGCACCTGACAAAATGGTTGAAGATGGTTCTGAATGAAGGGAAGAACATACCATTCTATACAGTAGGCTGAAATTTGAAGCCATGGGAGATCCTGTTAGCAAGTTGTATCGGCAAGCTCAGCAGAGGATCAGTCGAAAAGGACTGGCAGGTCAAGCCAACAAGTGTTGATGCTAGGAGGGGACTGGCCCACAGGAAGTGTTCAGTTTTACCTGCCTTACCTTCTTGCCTCCCAAATACCTTCTCCTATTGTCACTGGGAGAGTGGTGGTACAGGAGAGCACTTTGGCACTTTTGGCTGGTCGTGGGCCCATCCTCAAACGGGGACAAGGGATCACTGGCCTGACACAACACAGTACACATTGCTTTCTCATTCTGTCCTGCGGTGCTTGTCATAGCACTGAATTACTCTTTAATTGCTAATTTTGCCATAATGCTTGAAGGTTTTGAGATGTGAAGAAACAGAGAGAAAAAGAGAGCACTACGTTTATTTTTAAGTAGAATCTGTAATGAAAATTTTTTATTGCAAAGTTGACAGGCTAGCACAACTGCGTGAACACAACTGTGTTCCTGTTTGTATTAATTTAAATAATTTCTTATATTCATCGATCAACAAGATCTAATAAACTATGGACTGTTAAAAACCTCATATTTTCCACTGCATTGCTATGCCAAGAACAGGTATTGTGTCCAACTGCTATAAGACATAACACCACCTTTTATAATAAAATACAAACCTAGGATACCATTACTGTTTTCAGACATATATAGTTTCTTCATCTTACAAATTTAATATACATTCTTATACAGTACTAATCATTCACTGCTGGTGTTCTATTAGAATATGTTATGCTGCAGTGTATCTATAAGTTTACAAAATAGTTCTGCCTATTTATATTTGTGGGACTTTTCAATGGAAAATTGGTTACATTTTTTTTTGAGGAGGGGGACAATATATACTATTATATTCCAAAGGGAGGTAATTTTAAATGACAGATAGCTATCCCTGGTGACTGGAAGAAAGGTAACCTTGTGTCCATTTTTAAAAAGGGTAGAAAAGATGATGCTGGGAAGTGCTGACCTGTCAGCCTCACCTCTGTGCCTGGGAAGATCGTGGGACAGATCCTCCTAGAAGCTGTGCTAAAGCACATGGAGGACAGGGAGGTGATTAACAGCAGCCAGCACGGCTTCACAAAGGGCAAGTCCTGTATGACCAGGAGTTCATGAATTGAAACAAAGAAGGGCTTTTTATCAACAAATTACCCACAAAATTGCCTCAAACCACTTCAGACTTCTGGTTCTTTCTAAATCATTAACAAAATGCTTGTTAATGACCTGAAACAGTTAACTGGCATAAAAATAAACACTTTCAAAAGTTTTATAACATTTTGCTGAATATTTAAATAAAAGCAAGAGCACTGACTTCCAATGTACCAGCAAAAATCTGTTCTTCCTGAGCTCTAAAGAAAACCTATTCTGTTTCCATCAATGCAGCAATTCTGACTATCAAAGAAATTCAAACCAGTCTAACTGAGATCAGGAAAAAAAAATTGTCAATTGCATTTCTTTAAACTTGTATTGATATAACAGTATTAGAACGTGATCCTAGGGGATATGAGTACTTCAGCTGTCTTTGGCAAAGAAATTTCATACACAATGTAATAAGCATGGATCCAATACAATCTGTTAGGATTGGTGTGCATTTTACTCTTCATTATCTGTCCAAATAAAAAATATGATTATTAAAACATGATACTGAGAGAAGATCATCTGTTATGGTAACTTTTCTCCCATGAAGTTATATAAATAATGTCAGGAAGCAGCAACCTGCATACCTGAACATAAAACAATCTGATACCATTGGTGAACTATGCTGTCTTGTAATCCACTAACCTATATCAGTCCACATCCTGTGATTAAATTACATTTGAAAATCTGCAGCTGAATATGCCAACCTGATCTGTATGACTGATGTACATTTCTCCACCATCCACCTGACACGGGGTACTCGGTGAAACTGAGGTCTCCATCAGAAGAATAAAATTTTGCCTTATGGTAAGAGCAGATACCTATTTTCAGAGCCCTGCGGGCATCAGTAGACATTAATTACCCTAACCAGTCTCACCAGGGATCCTCATGATGGAGTTGCATCTTTTCCCTGTCCTGCTTCTGGCTGTTCCTGAACTGTCAGTGGGATTTCCCAGACTAACCTCAGATCTGACTTGTTACCTCACCTTTTACTGGACTGCTGACTGCTTGACTATCAGTGGGATCTGCAACCATCCCTACTTTGCTCAGCCAGCTCAGATGGGTGGTACCAGTAATATCCCACTGATGATGGTCTTGTCGAGCCCTGGGTGGGAGTCACTGCCAGCTTCCCAACCCTTGTGGAAGAATCCCAAAGCTCATGTTGGAGTAACATGGAGCTAGTCAGCCTATGAGACAACTGCCTTACAAGGTATTTTACCTTTGCTAGTAGAACCCTTTGTATGCATCACGGTATCAATGTGACTTTTCTTTATTTTGCGCTCCTTATTCACCTTTTTGGGTAAAAAAATCATTTCAGAAGAGTAGAAGTAGGTATACAATTTTTTTTGAACCTTTGATTTGTTAAAATGTGCTTTCCTCTTCACTTTACATAAAATATTGATGAAGTATATGACAGTAAATTATCATATTTAAGCCTTTTGAAATTGCTAAAGAGATTTTCCGTTATTTTCACATAAATCCAATACAAAAGGATATTGTAAGTTACTGGTGACCTTGTGCAAATGTGCATTAAAAGGCTTTTCATGCAAACTGCAGAGAAATTACAATGAATTATATCATCACTTAGGATTTTTTTATAAGTGTATGTTAATAGGTAGTTTAAGAACATCTATATTCTAGCATCTAAACTACTTTTATGATGATGAATAAAGTTTTAGTGAAAGAAAGAAAATGCTACTTAAGATTTGTGGAGCTTGAAAACTCTTCATGTCTCACTTTCACATACTAGAAGTATTTAATATCTTACAGCCAAGGCTAATATAGACAATACAGTCCATGTAAATATATTTCTAACAAAATGCAGCAAATTTAACTCTTAACAAAACACTAATTTAATACAGTTTACAATGAACTGAAGAAAGAAAATCATGGACACAAGTTCAAGTTTAATGTCACTGTACTCTGTACAAATACTTCCAAAATCCATGTGTGGTTCTCTGGAAAGTTTTTTGGATGCAAGAGTGCTGGAATCAATCTCTTGAAGACACCATCTCCAACTTCCCCAGACAATTTCTCAGCACAATCAGGCTCAAGTGAAGAACCTACAGCAGTGACTATGGAAAGGTAGACAATACTTCATAGTAAAAGAAAAATGTACGAGCTAAGTAGGCAAAAAATACACTGTGCAAGAAATTTGTGCATTATGATGTTTACATTTTTGAAGAGGACAGAAGTGAAGCATCTACCCTGTCTTCACCCACTAGTGAGTGAATGATTTCATATAAGACTCTAGCAAAGGGTGATGTTTTACAAGCTAGTTATGTTTTCACAGATATTTTAAATAGCTTAGGGTTTTCTTCATAAACACACATGACTAGCATGCTAGGGATTGTAAGATTTCAGTAAAATTTAGTGGACACATTAAAATATCCTGGTCAATCCTTTCAATCATATTTTGTGGTAATGGTAAGGAACTCCTGTGAAACTTTAAACAGCAAGTAGATAAAAAGTTCCAATTCATTACCTCTGCAGATAAAAAAGTGTTTCAGAGGACTAGTATTCTAAAGAACTAGCCTGTTAGGCTGCAAAACACCAATTAAGTGATATCCATTACCATTCTATCAAATTTGGGTAGCTTTATCCCTCTTCAATCAGAATTTTAGTAATAATTCTGTTGGAATCTTAATTAAAAATGAGATAAATGGAGGTGATCAAAAGTCCCTGAGTAAAGAGAATATTTTTTCTGAGATTATGCTATAATTTCATGCTTTTTTTCTTAAAACCACAGACCATGAGTCTCATCAAGCCATCACAGGGAAGTGAATATTCTAGCTCTGAAACAGCAGGAGTGTTTGGAATTCTGCACTTACGGAGAGAAGCATCAGTCCTTTTTACTCTTCTCCTCAGCTTTTGTATTGGTCATATTTAGTTGAAAGAAGTTACGGAAATGAAAGAACTGCCAGTATGACTGGAAGGAAATAAAAGAAAGTGGAGGAAAAAGTCACCCTTTCCTTCAACCTTCAATCTTTTATTCCTTTAAATACATGCTTTCTTTTCATGGTTAGAATTGGTAAGGAATTTTTGCAAGATCTCTCCAATACCAACTCTAAGGAAAAAATGGCAAACAAAGTGTTCTTTGTTCTGCAAAGTTGTCCTGAATTCAGTAGGGAATTAACTTAGTCATAGCAGCAGAAAGCTTAGAACATGGTTTCAGTTTATAGTCTCCCTAGTTTTAAGCATAACGAAACGACACTGTAGAATGGCAGTGAGTGATCAGCAAGAGTTCTTTGGTGTTCCAAAATGAAGCTGCCAGTAACTGTCAGGGAAGAAATTGTCAGTCATTACCATAAATAGTATCCTCAACAACCCACTATCAATTTCACACTTCTATCAGTCTGGAAAGTAGAACACAATTTTCATAGAATCACTAGATGCAGAAAATCATAAACCAATGCAAATTGGAAGGGACCTCATCAAGTCCAAGCCCCCAGCTGAAAGGAACACAAAATGACCACAATTAGTAATAGAAATGGGGAAAACAGTATTTAGACTTGCACTTTGAAAATGCTTTGTTCCACAAAAGCAAAATAATAATAGAAATGTAAAATTCTTCTTGCTAATTGAATCAGGAAATAAAACTCCTATCTTTATCTCATTAACTGGTTAACCCTGACTGGAAAAACAGAGAGTGCACTGCACTGTGCATCTTCAGCAGATCAGATCATGGAGAGCATATCTAACTCTTCCTTGCAGTACCAGCGCTAGACAGGCAATACTGCTGGAAATGAGGTTCCTCTTGTACTATTGATATTTACACATGATTCACAGATCAGATTGCCTCTGATTTCTGATACAGTATCTATTGATGGTTAATACAAATTTTTAAATAAACTAAAAAAAATTTAAAAATACCATTTATTTAAAAATACCATAAATACTTCATTAAGAGAAAATGTTATTTTGTTTTATGACTGCTAACACTTAAAAACAGTTTTAAGTGGATGTTTCAAGCCAGCTGATGCTTCAGTTTCTCCATTTTATTTCCATTCATTTGAGTTCTGAAATATGGCAAGTGTTAATGCATTGGCTTTACAGCTTGTATCCTTCCAAGCTTATTTCATTTATTGAAGAATTGCCTTCTGTTACTTGATAATGCACATAAAAGTAAGATCAAAAGTAAATGTAAGTTCCATTTTTTTATGAACAAGTTGTCTTAAAAAAAGTATTTTAGGGTAAAAGTTTAAACTGATAAATATTTTATTCGTGCTAGTTACATTCCTCAGAATAATGAAACTTTGAACACAGAAACATTTCAGAGATTTGTTTCTTTAAGGTATGTGCAATACCAACTGGATGCAATATCACAGCAAAATTAGTTTGTTTATTTTACAGTGAACTGTAAAATAAACTTTCAGTCCTAGTGGCCGCAACAGTTATTGAGAAATTAAAAAGTAAAACATCGAACCAAACAATTGAAAAAACCCTACCCAAATACCCCTTGACATTTTTATTGTGTGGTAGTGACAGAAGAAATTCAAAATAGAAAATTAAAAAGATTATATCTATTTGTTCTAGGGGTACAAAAATCCTCACCAAAAATCTAGCAGGGCTCATTAATAGAGCTTTAAACTAGATGGGAAGAGGGAGGGGGATGAAGCCAGGCAAGTCAGGAGTGAGCCTGGAAATGACATTCCAGTGCCTGGTAGATGGTGTGCTGACAAGGACCGCTAGTATATCAACTCAGAGGGAGTGGAGGAAAGTACATCTAGTGATGGAAAAGATGTATTTAGCACTGATGGGTTAGATAATCCAAGTACCAGTCATTTGGGAATGAACACTATTCCCTTTATGAGAGCTGAGGGAATAACAGCCCAGCTGAGTGCATCTACACCAACGCATGCGGCATGGTCTATAAACAGGAGGAACTGAAGCTATTGTAGGGCATGGAGACTATGACATAGTTGCCACCACAGAAGCATGGTGGGACGATTCATGTAACTGGAGTGCTGCTATGACGGGTTATAAACTCTTCAGGCAGGGCAAGAAAGGTAGGAGAGGTGGTAGGGTAGCCCTCTGTGTTAGAGAGAGTTTTGATACCCTTGAGCTCGATTTTGGTGGTGACAGGATCAAGTGCCTGTGGGTAAAAATCAGAGCCCACAAGAAGACAGATATTGCGATGGGAGTCTGTTATAGACCACCCAGCAAAGAAGAAGAAGATGATGATCTCTTCTATAAAGAACTGGGAGAAGTCTCAAGATCGCTAGCTCTTTTCCTTGTGGGAGACTTTAATCTTCTGGACGTCTGCTGGAGGTACAGTACAGTGCAGAGGAAGCAGTGTAAGAGGTTCCTGGAGCATATGGATGACAACTTCCTCACTCAACTCATGAGGGAACCAACAAGGGAATGCACCACCCTGGACCTGCTGTTTGTGAACAGGAAGGCCTTGTGGGGGATGTGACAGTTGGAGGACAACTGGGGCAAAGTGATCATGAGATGGTAGAATTCTAAGTTCTAGTTGAGGTGAGGAGAGGGGGTTACCAGAATGGCCACATTAAACTTCCAGAGGCTAGTTCAGAGCTTTGTTCTGGTCCTCTAACTCCTGAGTATGTACACATACTATTAAAGAATGAGGAAAAGAAGGCAGTAAGTCCCTCAGCTTGTGCTCATCCTTTAACGCAGTTGTTCTCTTTGCATCCAGTAAGGACTGAATAGACTCCCTGGTCCTCCTTTTACTATTAATACATTTATAGAAAGATTTTTTATTATTTTTCACTGACTTGGACAATCTGAGCTATAGCTGGGCTTCAGCCCTTCCAATTCTTCCTCTGCATGATCTCACTTCCTCCCTGTAGTCCACCCAAGATGCCTGTCCTTTCCTCCAAAGTTCATAGACATTCCTCTTCTTTTAGATGTCCACCCATGTGTCCCTGCTCAACCAAGCTGTTTTTCTTTTCCCTGCAGGCTCATTTTTTGGCACATGGGGACAGCTTGCTCCTGCACTGCCAGGATTTCCTTCTTGAAGAGTACTCAGCCCTCTTGGGCTCCCTTGCCCTTAAGGGTAGGGAGGCTCTTCAAAGGGATCTGAACAGGCTGGACCACTGGGCTGAGACCAGTGGTATGAGGTTTAACACAGCCAAATGCCGGGTCCTGCACTTGGGGCACAACAACCCTGTGCAGCTACAGACTAGGGAAAGACTGGCTAGAAAGCTGCCTGGAGGAGAAGGACCTGGGGGTGTTGGTTGACAGGGACTGAACATGAGCCAGCAGTGTGCCCAGGTGGCCAAGAAGGCCAATGGCATCTTGGATTGGATCAGAAATGGATGACCAGCAGGTCCAGGGAGGTTCTTCTCCCTCTGTACTCAGCACTGGTGAGACCGCACCTCGAGTACTGTGTTCAGTTCTGGGCCCCTCACCACAAGAAGGATGTTGAGGCTCTGGAGCGAGTCCAGAGAAGAGCAACAAAGCTGGTGAAGGGGCTGGAGAACAGGCCTATGAGGAGCGGCTGAGAGAGCTGGGGTTGTTCAGCCTGGAGAAGAGGAGGCTGAGGGGAGACCTCATTGCTCTCTATAACTACCTGAAAGGACGTTGTGGAGAGGAGGGAGCTGGCCTCTTCTCCCAAGTGACAGGGGACAGGATGAGAGGGAATGACCTCAGGCTCATCCAGGGGAGATTTAGGCTTGACATAAGGAAAACATTCTTCACTGGAAGGGTCATTAGACAATGGAACGGTCTGTCCAGGTTGACTCGCCTTCCCTGGAGATGTTTAAGACGAGGGTGGATGAGGTGCTGAGGGACATGGTTTAGAGATTGGTGGGAATGGTTGGACTCAATGATCCAGTGGATCTCTTCCAACCTGGTGATTCTATGATTCTATGAGTATAAACTTACTAGTTTCAAAATTATACCAAAATTATGCTCTGAAGTCATCAAAGTACAACTAATAGTTATATTAAAAAGAAAATTAACAGAAAATGTATTTTTAATGTTAAATTGGGATCTACATGATATGTCTATACAGAAATAGTTTCAGATTTGTTTACAGTTTTACTTAATGCAGAAGACTAACTGGAGTTATTTGTTTCTGTTCTTTATAAAAACCTTCTCTGAGTGGTATCATCAGAGGGTCACTGGCTCTTGCACAGCCGTACACATCTCTAGTTGAGGATTCAACTGCCGTTGTTATCAAGCAGTAGTATCAAAATAAAATTCATTACTGCAAAGAGTTCACTACAAAGAAAAACATAATTCTTTTAGATATTCATATTAAATGCATAAACACATAACCAAACCACGGAAAAACTTATTTTATTACAATACACTTGCAGAATGTCCCCTACTATCAGTACATGGTCAAAGACTAAAAAAATGTAGTTACCAGAAGTGGTTCTTTTACCAAACCTAGTCACTGGCTTGCTGGTCAATGCAGAATTACTTTTCATAGCCAAACTCCTGTATCCAGGAAACAGGAATAAAAGTATTTCATATTACACATAAATTGTGATTATAAAGTACTTTAAGGTCTGTAAATCAGAACTGTTATCTATAGAAATTTAGCAAAAGCATGGTTATGACAGAGAAAAAATACGAATATTCAGGCCAATGAAAATTCACAAATGCTATTAAAGGGAAATGAACAGTCAGCTTTCAATAGTTATGCAACTTCATTTATGGACTTCATGCTAGATTTTTAATTAAGTTCTAAGCCCACTTGTCTGGCAGGTACAATAGCAATAGCTACAAATACTGGCCACGTTAGAAAGTGGAATAGATGCTGACCACAGAGTAAAGCTGTAAGCACTATAGTCCCTATAACCATAGTATAGGCATTTCATGGGATCTACTTCTAATCTGGTCCTATGAATGAAGTACCACATAACAGATGGAAAACACAGGGACATGTCCTTCCAGAGTACATATTCCAGTTTATTCTTCTCTAAGAGAAAATAACATTGAAATTGATCAATGATGCAAACCAAAAAGAGATGGTCCTTAAGGACAGACCTGTTTCAAATACACTCCCACCAATACTTTGCAAGTGACTAACAGTTGAAATTTCAGAACAAATATACTTAAGCCTTAAAAAATCCAGAAGCAGTTAAGAATACTGTCCTCATCTACTGACTTCTGTATGTCTTTAAATGGAACTCAAATGTGTGAAAGTAAGCTGACATCTACCTTGACAAAATTTATCTAAAATTAGAGGGACTGAATTCTGACATTTTCTTATGAAAAAAATGTCATCTTTATGCTAGAAATAACAGTTACTATTGCAGTAAAGAACAAATGGAACTACAAGCCTTCAATTACTATGGTCCTTTCTCTGAATATGTTTTCTTATGCACTGTTTTATACATATATATATTTTATATATGCATACTATTTTGAACTTTTGTATTTTAAAACAAGGATGTAAGAGTTTATCATACTTTGTTGTGTCAAAACATCTAAAGATGTTTATCATCTGAAAGAGCAGATTGAAGACTACTAAATTATCAGTACATACTTAAATTTAGACATCTGAAGTGGAAACTGCCAAAAAATTACTGCAATGACTATGTCTAATCTGGTCAATGGCTTGCAGATTTTCTACTCAGCCCCTAAGAAGAATAATACGATATATAAATGCTTTCTGTTTATTTAACAAATTCTGGTGAAATATTAAGAAGTATTTAACATTATATTCATATATCCTAGTTTGGCATAGCTTGTTTTTCACAAATGCTGGAGATATGAAGATTGCCCAGGGTAGAAAATGTCTACAGTAGAAATTAATTTTTCAAAATGTGCTGTATAATTTTTATGATTTTTTTTTCAATGACAAATTAAAACCTACATTAGACTATGGCCTAATTAAAAACTGAAGCGTTCTACATTACAGGAAATTCAAATGCATGTCAGGACATAAAATTTGCTTTTAAAAAGCTAACCTTAATAGTGAAGTGTAGAAACCTAGATGGTATACATGTCAGAGGAGCTCTGAAGATTCAGGGAAAAACTATCATCTGAAAGCTAAATTCTAGATTCTCTGGAATTTTTAGAAGCAAGAGAGTAAGTAAAAAACAACTTTAGCTCAGATTTAATCTCCAGTTCCAGATGCATTCAACAGTTAATTTAGAGGCATTTTCACTTGCCTCAGTTATGTGGTCTTGTAACTACATCATTATGTTTTGATTTGTCTATAATAAACAAAGCTATTCAACTATGCAAATATCTTATTTAACGTAAAGAAATATAAAATCTTCTGCACTCTCACATCACACTTTTCATTGTTATCTGTGAAAATTAGATATTTTCATAAATGAAACAGTGCCATCTTGTGTATTATGGACTCTTTCCACTTGACAAAGTATGTATATTCTTCCCTAAGGATGTTCATACTTTTTTCTTTTTCCTCCTCTGAGAATGATACAAAGTGCCATAGATGAAGTTTGCAAATTACTGATGAAAATACTTGTTCAAGTCATTCACAAAACCCTGTTAAAATAACTTAATCCCACCACTGAAGCAAGCAAGCTGAAAACCAGTTTTCAAATGCGACACCATAGGAAAGTTAGATTCAGTTCTCTACAAATACATTTAACTGATGTAATATAGTAGACTCCAATCTTTCTGTATAATGTTTTATAATTAACTGCTCTAAAATTTAATTTATATAGGCTGAATCTCCATCTGTTTAATGTCCCTGAGTACCTATGTAAGTCCTCATTATACGGTTTTAAAAGTATAGATGAACATTATTAAAATGTACAACATAGTTAACAATTTCTTTTTCACTCTATAGATAATACTCTAAACTATTATTGTTTTAGACAACCAGAAATAATTAATTGGCATTATAGCGTTCTAATATCATATGTAAATGAGCAAGTAACAATTTTAATTAACAGTTCACATTCACATCCTTTTAAGTGCCAAAAAAAAAACCAAAGAAAGAAAACTCAGTTTAACAAACACTATGTGGATACGGACTAATAAATAACTCTACAGTAGCTCTCAATAAATGCTTTTGCAATTTTAAAACTAAGTGGTGACATGAACTGCCTATAATTTGGGTTAGACATATACACAAAATACAGTTTGTTTTATCAGCTGATAATTCAATGGCTTTTGCATCCAAACTTTATTAATTCCTGCTAACTATAACTTTGCTTGGAAAAGCAGGCTTATAATACAAGAGACTTAGCAACAATGATAAAATAAATGTTCCTGGTCCATTTTTTAGGTAATGTCATCTATTTCTGTAACTTGAAAAATTTCATTATGTCCCAGACGTTTTGAAAATGGGCACAAATACTATAAAGATTTTAAGACATATATAGACAATTTTTGAAACCATACGTAAACACACTGAATTATGCAGCCCCATACTTAAAAATAAACCCTATCAGCTGAGATGAAGATTTCTGGAGAGCAAAACACTAGACAAATGGCAAAACTGAATGCTGAGAATTGATGTGTACTAGAAAGATAATTATGAACTGAATTATGCTTACATTAGGAAATAAAAACACTATCACACACACAATCTCAAGAGTACTCCATGTCACTTCTTTAACTTGCTGTGCTGATACTGATAGAAATGTAACTGTAACATTATAAGAATGCTTATAAAAATCTGTATTTCAAGGCCAAATATTATTTGATACATTACATACTAAGGAGTTGTGGTGAGATTAAGGTATAAAGAATAGTTAGAAACCCCTATGTGTTCTATTTCCTTGTCACTGTGGCATGTTTCAGACTTCACTGCTATCTTTATAAACAATTCCAAACTAATTAAACTAAGGCAAGCAAGACTAGTTTTGCTCTTGTACTTTATTTTTCAATCACAACCCTTAAGGTGTTCTAAAATTTTCAGACAACAAATCTATTGTTCCACTAAGGAGAGTAAGTTCTCAAAAGAATTAAATTGATGCTAACAAAATTCAAATTATTAAATTTGTCATGCAGGTGCTAGAGCCACTCCTAGTGTTGGGAGTACTGGCCCCAGAACTCCTCACAGTGAGACAGAATTTCAAGTATTACAACAATTAAGTTAATCATCTCTGGGCTGGCACTAGGGCAAAAAGATACTGAAGCGAAGTAATACTGAATTTAATAGCAGTTGCATTTAATGGGTGGTGGGTAGGTAAATAAAATTATTTGTTATTATGGAGGATGTGATGGACTTTGGGATAATGGAAGCAAGTGTTTACATGAGAATTTAATTCTTAAAATTCTTAGTTCTGCTAAATTTTTATCACTATATTTGACATACACACTATATATTTCTGCATATTTGTATAGATGTATGTACATATGTGCACATGCACACACATACATATTCATATCTCCTGTGTATATTTAATACATGCATGCATATCGGTAAACATAAAAATGTTACAACTTCGACAGACTGTTTTCAAGCAGATATCATTCCCTTGGGAAGAAAGACACTGATCTCAGGTACCACACCTGGAATACTGTGGCCAGCTCTGGAGCCCTCAGCACAGGAAAAACATGGACCTGTTGGAGCAGATGCAGAGGGCTACTAAAATTATCAGAGGCATGGAACACCTATAAGGAGAGGCTGAGAGAGTTGGGGTTGTTTAGTTTGGAGAAGAGAAGACTCCGAGGAGACCTTACTGCAGCCTTTCAATACTTAAAGAGCTCTTAAAAGAAAGATGGGGAAAAACTTTAGCAGTTCTTGTAACAATAGGATAAGGCATAATGGTTTTAAGCTAAAAAAAGAGACGTTTATACTAGATCTTAGGAAGAAATGGGTTGTTTTCTGAGGGTGGTGAAACACTGGCACAGATTGCCCAAAGAGGTGATAAATGCCCCATCCCTGGAAACATTCAAGGTCAGGTTGGATAGACCTGAGAGAAACCTGATCTAATTGACGTCCCTGTTCAGTGCAGGAGTGTTGGACTAGGTAATCTTTATGTTCTCTTCCAATCCAAACCATTACATGATTCTACTATTCTATGATTCAAAGTAGTTTGGACATTTTATCACATCCTTCTCCTATCTGGGCCTCTATTTCACATATGCAGAAAGGGCCTAATAAGCTTCCTTTCAACAGCTCATATCTGTGAGGTGTAGTTAATTTTTCTAGTATGTGTGTGACTCAAACATCACTGTTGCAGTAACCGTGTACAAGTTTGATAATAAAAATTAACTATAATCATAATGAAAAGGCAAAGAAGTCCACATAAAGGTTATACTTTAGAGGGAAGAAGTAGTTCGAAAAAATTGTTTTGCATGTAACTAGACCAAAAAGTGGTCACTAAATAACTCATTCATTAAAATAAAGAAAATAAAGAAAACAACATACCCAGAGAAGTTTGGTTTTATTTTTAAATCACATTCTGACAGCTTGAACAAAGATCATGTAATTGTTAAGATAGAAAAATAAATCATTAGGGACTAAAAGCCAAGTAGGTGAACAATGCAGATCATTCTGGCTGTACTGCATGCAGTACAGGCTGCACACTCCATGCTAATCCACTTAAGTTAGTTTAAATAAAATCAGAAAAATATGTCTAAATTTCTTACACTCTCCCAATATTATCAAATGGTCTGCTTATATAACTAATTTCAATATTAAATTACATTTTAAATACATGAGTACAATATACTTGCTTACTTGCATGCTACTGTTTGGAAGTCACAGAAATAAGAGTACAAAATTACAATAGGAATGGTATCCAGCTTCTTATATGAATCTCTTCAATATTTACATTTTTCCCCCTCATGGATCATATAGCACCAAGAAAGAAAGAAAATCTGTCATGAAATCTGTATATGAACTAATACTGATGACTCAGCAGTGATTCTGTCACACCACACTGTCTCAGCTGGTCCCATTTCATTACCTATCAGTAAAATGCACCACCAGCTTAGATGTTATATACAACCAGCACTTAACTCCTTTACATTTAGCTCATTCATCCCAACTGGAACATTTTTCAAGTCAGGCAGTTCTGTCCTCAGCAATGGTTCCCAATATTCATTGCTATAGCGTAACTAGAACAGAAACTGTGCCTAAGATGGAAAAGTTGTACAGAGAGTAGTCACATCCATAGAGTTACTTAAAAAACAAATAAAACCAAAGCAAATCAAACAAAACAAAAACAATAAAACCAAAAAAATCATTTATTAATAGATTTAGCCTAGTTTGAATTTCTGCACTCAAATTTATTACTCTTTAACTTAATAATTTTCCTGCAAGAAAAATGATCACATTGCTGTCTTAAGCCCAGTATAATCTTTTTTATCAAAACAAAAATATATAATAAGCTATTTGTCTTTAATATAATATTTATCTGTGTAGATGAAATATGTGAAAGCCTAGGGAATATCACAAATGACCACTTGGAAGACTAACTTTTAGAGTTATTAGTCATTGTAATGATTAGAATATAAGAGGGAAAAGACTAGTAGCAGTTGCAGCACTTTGCTTGTGTAGGAATATGACCTGACCTGAATGTGAGCCTACCTGAACATCACCCTAACAAAAATTCACCTCAATTAATCCAGTATGTATTTGTGAACAGCACAACACTGAATTTATGATAAATGCTAAAGTGTGAGGAGTTTTTTCTACATAAAGATCTTTCAAAGAAAGAAGAATCTGTACATGAGCTTCATTTTCTCTTTTTATCTGTGTTTTTGCTAACAAAATTATCAGCCAAGAACTAGCATTTTAAGGAGATTTTCATGAGATGGAGATTATACGCTGCAGATGATAAACATTACTGAGCCAGTATTTCCAATCTCATCTATCATTCGCTGCATACAGTCTCTGTTGTGAACTTTGCTAAATTTGCAGTAAAATGAGTGCAGAATTTAAACTTGTATCTTAACTCAGCCTGACAGGACAAGGGACAGGACAAGAGGGAATGGCCTCAAGCTCTGCCAGGGGAGGTTCAGGCTCCACATAAGGAAAAAATCTTTCACAGAAAGGGTCATTGGGCACTGGCACATGCTGCCCAAGGAAGTGGTTGATTCACCTTCCCTGGAGGTGTTTAAGGCACGAGTGGATGGGGTGCTGAAGGGCATGGTTTAGTGTTTAATAGGAGTGGTTGGACTCTATAATCTGGTGGGTCTCTTCCAACCTGGTTATTCTATGATTCTATGATATGGTTAGGTATAGTAACTAGAGGACAAGCATACTCTGAACAAATTTATGTACTATGTTTTGAAATGTTTCATGAATTTTTTTGTACCAATACTTCAAGATCAAGCAAATTTCCAGAACATGGGCATTATTGTCATTTGAGCCATCCATTGTGTCTGAGAACTGATGATCCAATAGGGGCACAGTAACACACAGACTCTTTGTCATTTAAGTCCCTCCTTCCCATGTGTGGAGATGGACAACTGAGGGTGCCCTAAGCAACAACATTTGATATCTCTAAATGAAGCCTTAATGATCAGTGCACCTAAATACCTGGTGAGGGGTATGTGTGTGTGTGCAATAAAGAAGGCAGGGAGTGGCTCTTCCCCACCACGCCCAGTGACAGACCAACAGACAATGGGCCCAAACTGAACTAAAAGAAATTACATTTTAACCTAAGAGAAAACGTTTCACTCTAGGAGTGATTGAACATTGGAACGGTTTGCGGAAATATTGATATCCTTGAAGATATTCAGAACTCAAGACAGAGGCCCAGGCAGGCTGTCCTAGTTGACCCTGCTGTACACTTCCATGTTCTCTTCTCCTTGTCCTCTTTATGTTTTATTGTGACTAGTAAAGAGATTTGGGTGCTAATACATGTAGGGAAAAAAAAAAAAAAAAAAAGGAAAGGAATTCCTTGCATAATAAGAATTCCTGAAATAGTATGTGAACAGTGGTCAACTTAATTACATTACTAGAGGAGCTGGCCAAACCAGTGAAATAATGTTTTATCACTTCTTCCAATGCCAATTTCACCAGTGCTGCTACCACATATTATTCTTCAGAGTGAAGAGCTGTAAATTTAGGCCTTGAAGACATAATTCTTTGAAAAAATCTGACAAGAGCTTGTCAGTTAATATGTGCCTTTATCCGTTCTTATCTCCTTAATACTAAAAATAGAATATCATTGTATTTGAACCTGAGTTATGGGGTAGTAGGTTTTGGTAGCTCATTAACAAAGGCTATTGCACAAAGAGAGGCAGAATATAATTCTATTCATTTTCTTTCAGTTAAGACCTTTTTATATTTCTTTTTTTTTTTTAATTCAATAAGTTGTCCCTAATTAAGTGGTATCTCACCTCTACTTACTGCTGTTTTGAAAACTGGCTAGTATTTCAAATGTGGATCAGTGAAAAACAGCAATGTATCATGTCAAAAGGAGGTGTCTGGTGAATGCTGCTGGGATGAGTGCTAGGTCATGTTTTAATTAAATTCCTCATTAGTGATCTGAAAAAGAATATAAAGAGCATGCTAATGAGATTCACATATCTAAATTGGAAGGTGCCTTACAGTCCAAACAACACAAAGAAGTTTGGAATGTGAGGGAGAGAGAATCTCCTTTTTTGTCCTTGATTTGGATTTTTTTTAAAAAACGAAGGGCAGAAATGAAATTTCAAGTAAGGTAGGGCTTGTTTGTTTGTTTAGGCTTTTTTAATGAGAAATGGAAGGCTGTTATAATGAAAGATATTTTTCAGACAAGAGTGGTGACCAGAAAGTTAGAAAAAAAAAATTTTAGTGCCATTACATTAAGAGCTGAACACAGCCCAGAACACAATAGAGGAAGGAGGGAACGTTTCAATGCTGGTCACATGCTCTAGCATCATGTAACTGAGACTGTATATATCTTAAGAGAGTGCTACTGTGCACAGACAAATCTTCACAGAATCACAGAGCCATATAGACTGGAAGGGACCTCCAGAACTCTACCTAGTCCTATCTCCACAGCTCTTTGCCCGTCATTCCATACACTGCCCCGCTCCGTCTCCTACATCTTCATTATAGTAGCCAAGGAGCAAAAAGCACCTATACACAGGCATATGGACACAGACATATGGACACAGGCACAACATTGCAGAACAGGTCATCAAGTCATTTAAAATAATTCTGCAAATCTCCAAGTCCATACCTATCAGTACAACATACACTTGACAGAGATTTTGTATTAAAGAAAAACTCATAAACTGAGCTGATGTAGATATGATCAAGAAAAATGGTTAACCAAAGGGTTAACATAATTGAGATATAAGCACAGTATAAAAAAGTGTCCTAGATTTAAACTGATATCACTAAACAGAGTAAGTTAATAGCAGTTCAAGTGGAACCTTATTACAGATTTTCAATGTCCATTTTCACCTCACAGGGGAAGCATAAGATACTTTTTGGAATTAATTGTTTGTCAAAATATATTTGAAAGGGATCACCAGAGGAATGCTATGAAAATGGTTAGAAAATACTTGCAAGGGTTAAGTGAAAAGCATGCTGCTATCATGTAGCTGTATTTAAGTATATATTTAAAGTTCCAGAATCAAACCAGACCCAAATATCATGAGTTGCAGTTCCAGTTTGTGCCTGTAAATATGAGCAGTTTTAACTTCAAGAGAGTAAGAAGAGACTCTATGTTCCTTATCATCATATTCTTATGACAGTTTCATTGATATTTGTAATAATATTAACCTTATACCGAATAAAACTAAACCAGTAAAAATTTGCAAAAGGCATGAAATCTGTACCAATTTTATCCACTATACTGATTTAGTAAACGTATGTTTGCTTTTGCTTTTGGTGTACATGGATGATGTATATGAATTTAAAAATTTCTTGTTAGTTATAGTTAAAGCAGGAATGTGGTTTATGCTTAATTTAACTTCAGCAAGACCTAAATTTCTGTAACCTCTGCAATTCTGTTAACTCCTTTTTCTAATCAGGAACCTTAATGAATTTCCCTTTCTACCACTAAATTACATGGATCTGCATTCAATTATGAGAGCACTTACTAAATGAAAAAGAGTGCAAATGAACTCCCATTAAACCTTAACAGAGCTGGAAAACCATAGATGTCAAAGATGATCAATAAGCATTCAAAGCTTCAACCTTCTTCCTCTGGAACTGTTAAAGTCAATTTATGAAGAACAAACACTCTTAGGATTTGAAAGACTGTGCAACTGCAATCAAATTATTACTTGTTCTTCTGTGAAAAGTAGATCATAGATAATGTAATCTATCAAAATTTAAAACATGTAGGCAATCAAAAAATGACATGTGACAGAATTTTCAGATCACTTGAGGAAGATCTTGCTGAAAGGATAATGTTACTTTGTTCCAAAATTTGCCACGAAAATGGAAGCCTGGACATTATATGCTAATCAGCTATCTCTCTCATGAGAGAGTAATACAGAATTTCTAAAAATTATTTCACCAAGCTGATTTAGCTTTCATTGGCTTTCCTTAGTACATGTATATTTTCCCTTTTTCTTGCCTTTGCAGTAAATATTACAGCAAAACACCAGAATTTAAGGAATCCAAAGTACCTCACAGGAGATAAATTGAAACAGTGCTGCTGAGTGCAGGGCCTTCATTTTATTTGACTTGTTTTATGCTCTATAATGTAATTATTTAAATCTGTATCAATTCCAATTTATAGATGTTCCTGTCTTAATAAAACAAAAAAACCAAAAAAAAGGATGAGAACAGACACTCTTGGCATTTTACACATAGAAAAAGCCAAATCTACTTGAATAGAACATCATAGTTACTGTCAAATTCCAAAATCAATGACCTTATTAAAGTAAAACTTCCTAAAATGCACAACTGTTCAGTACCACAACTCTATTGTTTCTCTTCACTAGATGTTCTCTATATAAGTAACACTCCATAATCGACTAATTTAATATAAAGAAATAGGTCACAAAATGTTTCTTTCAAATTCTGCTCCCTTCTAAACTAAATGCCACTTTTCTGCAATTTTCAGGATGGAGAGTGGGGACTAAGAAGGACTTTGTATTTTTCCTGGAGTACTAACAAGCTGCCAGTTCTCAAACTAAGCTAAAAAATCCCAATAAAAAGACATTGGCAAGGACCTTACCTATTACACATAGTCTCTTAAAAAATGTTATTTGGAAGTTACTTGGGAACAGTTATAAATACATTACCAAAAAATTTCTGAGATGGATGGATTTTATATTTTTTCCTTTTAAAATCTTCAGCTGCAATGTTCAGTCAGCTGTCAATTATCAGCTGTCTCGTATTGTTAAAGACATAAACTAGCTTCATTACAGAAGCTGTGTAAGTATGTTTCTACGGCAAAATTAGTTGTACAGAAAGCCTTGAGTAAGTGCTTGCTTGGGGATGCTTACATTTTACTCTCATTTGTATCACCGACCTTCCATTTCTCAATTAAATCCTGTATGTCTACTCTTAAAGCCTTTAGTACCGTGTTGTTATTATTCATGCTTTTTTCTTTATCTGTATAAACTCATTCCCTTCTTATCTTTGAAAACTAAGATGGTCAGTCTTCCCCAAAATATGGTCTCTCAACCTTTCCCCCAGCACAGTCACAATTGTAAGGTGATGCATAAATCACCTTGGACAATATATAAAACACATGTACTTTACCCATTGATAAGTTATGTATTTTTTTTCCATTTTACTCTAGACATCCAAATTAAAAACAATTCTGCATCACATTAGGAATGATCCCAGTGATGATTATTTATTGTGGAATTCAGCACTTCAAATTTACATGCACTATCAATCAACTGCCAATGCTCAGCATAAATCTTTTGACTAGAGACCATACATTTCTATCAATGGTAGAAGAGAATATTAAACCCTTTATGCATAATTCATTTTTCTCAAATTTGGATGATGTATGAACCTGCTTTTGAAAACAATTACTTTTTGTAACTTCTTGCAACTCTGTAAACATGAGGTCCAGTTGAATCCTGTGGCACTAAGAAGAGGGACAAGAATTTATGCAATTGGGTCACTGGCTTCTACCTTCCAAATACCAAGAACTATTTCACTGGTGCCACACAGAACACTGCAGAGTTGAACACAAGGTCTCCCAATTCAGGCTCCCTGAGGACTTTCAGGAACTAAGCCATGACGAGCTAAAATTTTCTGTGTACTCTGAAGAAGTCTGATATAAATGAAAATAAGTAGCTCTTCACTGCAATTATTTGCAAAAAGTTGCACTCAATTAATAGATCACTGGTTTCATTCAATTAAAATAAACATATTAGAATGTTCAGTGAATATTTTAGCATGCACTTTTTTCAGCTTAAGAATCTTCTTTGAAATAGGAGAGAAATTAAGATCTGGGTAATAGAGGACCTTAATAGAAGTACAGCTTATGAAATCAGACGATTTCTTCAGAATCTGCCCTTACACAGAAAAACAGAAAAATCAATTTGAAGAAATAGTCCCAACCATAGCAAAGTGTGCTGTCAGTCACAGTTTGTTCAGAAAAGCTATGATCTGCTATGAAGCTAAAACGTCTGTGCTGGGACTTGCACTTTGGACAGCTGCACTGATATTGGCCAGTCAGCAACAAGGACATAATGAAGAAACGTTAGTAGGAGGGAGTAAGAGTGAAGTATCAGAAAGAGTCCTCAGAGATGGGGAAAGAAGAGGGGCTAATGAGGAGCCTCAAGTTTAGGAAGGGAGTAGCGAAGATCCTTATTAAAAGAAGGTTGGGAATAACTGCTGTAGAAGGCGGTTAAAAAAGTGACAAGCACATACAGATAAAGAAACACCTACATGAATCTGCAACAAACCTGAAAGTAGCAGAGTGTCTCATTTATTTCTGGAATTCTAGTACAAGATCTCCTGAATAAATAGGTTTGTAACTGAAGAGTAAAAACTTGCCTGAGAAGATATTTACTTGTGGTTGTCAAGGTTCAATGACTTCCCCATTAGCCCACACCTGTTTTTCAAAAGCATAGGAAGGTGAAAAGGGAGTGTGTGACATCTTGTAACCCACAAGTTTTAAACATTTGAGAAAAATCATGTGGGGTTTTTTTTTATTTCATTTTATTTTAAGTGATCCTATATACTCCTGAAAGCCAGAGAAGTTGAACTAAAGGTGACCTCTTCTAGCTCCTCTTATGAAGGTAACATATTTGTCGAACACTCCACAGTGAGTGCAAAGCAAAAATCTCCAAATATTTACATTAATTTCATTAGACTGTATGAAGTTTGAAGTGTATCTCTGTTTTATCCATTCAGACTACTGTATGGCTGAAAATTCTGGGCAGCAGTTGTCTTCTCACTCACAACTCAATTTCTGCTCACAACTTTAACTCTGGAAGCAAGCAAAAAGGAAATAGCTCTGGCTAATGACCAATAATATGAATGGTCAAAGGCTGTTTAGTAGTAACTTATTTTTTTAATACTGATGATTTATATACAAACATATTGCTCAGAAACACATGCAAATTTAAAAGACTATTTTGTGAAGCATGAATGTTTTACTCGAATTCATTTCTGCTTTCTCTCCCTCTGCTTTAGGAAGACTACAACTCATGATATTTGATACGTTCAGATCGTTCACTGGCTCACATAATACAGTCTTACTTTAAAGGTGAACATGAAAGGAAAGACTCAAGGAAAAATATATTCTGATGACTCTATCCTTAAAAATCAAATGAAAGCAGCCACTTGTTTTAAATCTATGAGATACAGTTTGTATCTAACTTCTGCTTCTTCATCTGTAGGATCAGGTGCCATTAAGCCATTCATCTTGTTCGTTATAGCTTCTGTAACATTTTGGATTAAAGTTTGCAGACTTGGATTAAGCCTGTTCTTAGTGGTTCTAAATTGAACCAGTGTATTTGATTTGCATTTTATCAGAAATATTACTGTTTCAGAATTTCATAGGACATCTGTACTATTTCCAGCAACTAAACTAACACTAAGACCTCTCAGCAGAAATAACTTGAAAACTCAAGAAAAGACAAGCTGTTAAAAAGAAAGTCAGTGCATTTCATGAAGCCTAGAAATTACAAATGGCAAATAGATAAATCAGATGAAAGCCTGTATGAAATAGTATCGAAACACTATTTCCACTACCTTTCCTAATTTATTTGAAAGCATAGTTGCAGTAATAAACTGACAGCAGATGTATCTATATAAAGAATATCAAAAACATGACAAACTTTTAATACGTAGCCTACGTGAAGGGTTATTAATTTCTGGAGCAGGCTGCCCAGGGAAGTGAATGAATCACCATCTCTGGAGGCATTTAAAAGATGTGTAGATGTGGCACATAAGACATGGTTTAGTTGTGGACTTGGCAGTGCTAGGTTAACAATTGGAGTTAATGATCTTAAAGGTCTTTTCTAATCTAAATGATTCTATGATTCTTGTCTATGAAGTATGTACTAGCTCAGAATTGTAATAGAAATCTCTGAGGCTCAACATTTCCACCAGTGTAATGCACCACAAAATTTAACAAATTTGTTTTATTCTGTTCTCATAGCCACACATTTTTTGTGCTGCTGCAGCCTGCTCTAATGGTCAGGTGTGCATTCTTATAGCCATGTCTGACCTAGTTCCTCATAGTCCTCTGTGAAGTCAAGGTCATCTTATACCAGACAGCAAACTCTTTTAAGCACAAATATATCTCAACACACAAGATCGTAAAAATACATGTCCTCAGTTTTTCATCCTTTTATTAAACAAATCCTAAAAATCTCAACAGTAATATTTTTAACTATCCCATCTTATAAATTAAAACTGGGCAAAGAGGATCCCCAAAAAGTCAAAGAAGGTCTGAAAAATGAGATAGACTCCCTGACAGCAAAATAATAAAAAGTAGTAACAATGGCATCAAGCTCTTTCAGTGGCTTTGTACAGCAACTCAATTGTAAGACATTTTATAAAGATGAGTCAAAGTTTTCTGCTGGGATATACAGTTTCAGAAACAAACTTTTATGTTCAGTCTATTGGAACTGTTTTGGAATTAAGAAGCACCGTTCAAGCTGTGTCCGTTGCTGCCTTTATGAGCTTTTTATGTATAGAAATATGTACTAGGCACCCTTCTAGGGATTTTTTTCCATCTGATAACCTTTCTAGGAATAGCACATTCTCTGGCCAATCACTACTCTCCCCTCATACCAAGATCTCCATGCATTTAGTCATACATTGTAGTAGTTGTCTGCTTGCTTCATCTCAAATATTTTTCTAATTTTTTCCTTACTTTTTCTGCCTATGGATTTGAAAGGCAGCATCATTTTACTTAGAATTGTTCATGTCCAAACCTAGTCCTGTCACTGTTTCTTTAAACAAAATTCTTTTACACACACGGGCTGCAAGTATATCTGTGCTCTTTCTGTATGCTGCCTGTGCTCTTCCTTCCTGTTAGTCTCCATTTCACTTCTGTACTGGTAAATAATTCAGCTAGTGTCAAGTTTACGACTGGTATAATTAGTCATTTTTCGCTGTCCAGGAAGCAGAATTTTCTATGTATCAACATTTTAAACCCTAATAGGGAATGAAGGAGACGGTGATGTCACCCAGAAAGCTAAGTGCTGGTATCAATCAGTCCTGTGACCTAATTATGGACCCATTAAAATTGACACGGAATACAGAACACAGAGAGATGCTTTGTGTATTGCACATATTTCCTTCCTGGTTTTTCCCTTCTCTCCTCAAGTTAATTGTGTGCTATCTATAGATAGCTAGGATGTTATCTCAAGAGCAGGGAGCGATCAGCTTCATCATTAAAAAACTGATCCATTAAAAAAAAAAAAGCAGAATAATTTCTATAGTGCATGGGTGAAATCTGGTCACAGTAATTTTGGAGTATTTGGAAGAAATAAAGCTAGTCTATATTCCTGTTCAGGCACCCTTAAGGTTAATTTAAGCACTATTTTGTTTGAACTTGACTATCTTTTAAAACTCAATTAAATTTACTGTGAGAAACAGAAATACCAATTTGTGGGAACATTTTACAGGGAAGAAGGCCTGGATGCTGTGAGACTGATTGATACCGAGCAATTCTAGCAAGGCCTTGAAACAGAGAACTGAAAGATAAACAAAAGCCAGCTGAGAGGAATACAAGAGCTAGTTCGGTGGGAACAAGTACCAGCTGAAAGAAAAACAATTAAAGAGAACTATCAACATAGTTAATTTTAGTGTAACTTGGTTTCTTAGCATGTGCAGTAGTTTAGCCAATAATATGTTAGTAATAGCTTTATGGACAGCTACCTTTAACCAATAATACACTGTAGATACCCTCGTGGGCATCCAGTTACGTAACCAAAAAGGGTTTATAAAGAAACAGCTAAGTTCAATAAATTGAACACTCGCTGATCATATTGATCTCTGTGTTTGATTCCGTGATGCTCCCATCAACACCAATTGCTCTTTCATGCTGAAGAGGTGTTCTTTCTTAATCTTAGTTTTCTTGAGTTACACTAAACTGTTTATATGTATGAAGATTCTGTATAAAAAACACAAAACCCAAACACACCAAATATAGCCAGAAGAAGCAAGAATCGAATATCATGAGGACAATAAAATATTTGTTAGGAAAAATAATTCATATTTCAAGCAAATCCACATAATTAACAGAACTCATAAAAAATAAAATTTGGGGGAAAAAAATGACACTTGTATATTTTAAGTCCTAGTTTTCAAGTGCCGTGAATGAAATATGTTAACCTATACTCCTGTGTGTTCTGAAAGAAAAACGTACCTATGTATTTTTATTTATTTCCTTGAATGTCACTAGCAAGGGTAAAAACAATAACATTTTGATTTATATAGATTCAGAGAAAACTGGTAATGGACACTTGCATATCAGTGTCTTTTTGGACCTCTTAGATTTTAAATAAGCTCTTATAAATTAAGTCAAACACTGTGCAAATAGAAGTAGCAGGTTAGCAGGTGCCAGAAATAGCCATTTGCAGTGAAAGTCCTTTATACAAAATGGTTGACCCCCTGCTGCCTAGATGACAACTAACGCATGCTTTGCATGCAAGAAGCAAACCCACCTTTCCCTCTGAAGCTGCTTCAAAGGGGATGGTTTCTGCAGCAGAGACCACATCACAGCCGGTGCATCATTGCCTCTGCCCTGGTATGGTGGGACTGTGCTTGCCTGGAAGAGGAGGGAGGGCACAGCTCTGCTGGCCTGTGAGCACCCGCTGCCCTGCTGCCCTGCCATGCGCATGTGCCTGCCCTGCACAGGTTGGCTGGCAGCTTGGTCATTTTGATTAGGAATCCTAAGTCACTTCCTTCAACTAAAGCGATAAATACAATTAATTAATTCTTCCCTTTCCTTCGGATTCTTATGCCATTACACCTCATGTGCAATCCTCAACTGTAGCTCCACTGCTTTAGTTATAGAGCAGAAAGCACATAGGAAAGCAGCCTGGTAAGTATCCAACAATTTTCTTTATAATCCCAAAAGGGAGTACACAGGCTTTATGAAGCTGACATTGACTTTACAAAAGACATAAAAAACACCTTCTACTTTTAAACAAAAATGATTGCACAGACTTTCTCAATATTATTTCATTTTCTAAATTATCTGTAGAGTATAAAACCTTGAAAAGCTCAGAAAATTTAATTTTCATATATTCAAAATTTAAGTTAGCTTTTTTTATAAGCTTCAGTCAACTTCTTGCTTTAATGTGTTTTTCACTTAACATGACAAAACACTCAAAACGTTCTGAAATGTTTCTGAATTTTCAGGGAAGTAAAATGTGAATTATTCTCATGGTGCTAAGGCAGGCTAAATTGCACTGTTGACTAAAAGTCCATTTTTTTTAGCATTCATTTATCTGTTTATAATAGTGAGGCCATCACCCCACAACCCTGAATCTCAGTTTTGTATTTCGACTTTGCAAGAAGAGTGAGAGTTTCTTAAGCTCCATCATAAATATATATCTGCAATAAGGTAGCTCTGAAACTTCCATTTGCATTTACCAATTCAGGTTTTCACACAGACATATAAAAAGTTACAATATGCATTTGGTACCATAGCAAAATTGTACACCTGCTTTATGTATGCACAAACTTTTATAAAGACAATATATGCATGGAATCACTGATAAGATCAGATAACTGTTAAAAATTAGAGAAGCAAAATTAAATTGCTGGATTTGTTTGTTTTGGTTTGGTTTTTTCCATTCTCCACAAGTTCTGCTATTTACAGTTGTCAGAATAGCAAAAATCATCAAACAAAGTGGAGCTTAAGTGTTCAGAGAGACTCGAAGCTCTACAATTCAGTGCACATCTTATATTCTTTGAGTACCTGGAACTGACAAATGTAAATTCGAGTGTTAGGCATGGAGTAAACTAGAATAGATGCATAAGCTACATACAAAGTTTCACTCAGGCACAGAGCGTCTGCAAACCAACAGTAATGTATACAGGTTAATTAGGAACAAGTATATTTTAAACGCATTTGCAAGTTGCCATTTATTTATTTCATTTGGTGTTATTAATTAAGTAAGGCAGACTACTTCAAAAGCATAACCATGAACTTTTGTACTAGTTCCTTCAACTGTTTGCTAAAGAAGGCTTATATCACTGTGAGAGGTTATTCATAGAATCATAGAATCTCATAGAATTACTAGGTTGGAAAAGACCCACTGGATCATCAAGTCCAACCATTCCTATCAACCACTAAACCATGCCCCTCAGTGCCTCATCCACCCATCCTTTAAACATCTCCAGGGATGGTGACTCAACCACCTCCCTGGGCAGCCTGTTCCAGTGCCTAATGTCCCTTTCTGTGAAAATTTTTTTACTAATGTCCAGCCTTAACCTCCCCTGATGGAGCTTGAGGCCATTCCCTCTTGTCCTGTCTCCTGTCACTTGGGAGAAGAGGCCAGCCCCTTCACCAGCTTTGTTGCTCTTCTCTGGACACACTCTGGAGCCTCAACATCCTTCTTGTGGTGAGGGGCCCAGAACTGAACACACTATTCGAGGATTCAAATACACAAGTATTCAAATACATGAGTATTTGAGTATTAAAGTAAATATTCATGTAATCATACAATTATTTTTTAAGTTTAATATGAGACTGAGGAAAGACAGATACATATCTCAGAAGAACAATTCTTGGCTACAAAAATTCTCTCTCCCTTACTTCAATTATTACATAATATAAAGGCATTCACACAGGGAAGTCAGAGTCCTCTTTGCCACCAAGGACTATGTTTACCATGAAAACTACCATTATTGAGTACTATGAAGTCACTTGGGCAACTTGACCATAATGCTGTTCTTTGAAGTGTCAGAAATCTTGAACTGTAGATTAAATATTCCACTTGAAATCCATTTGAAATCACATGATAACTGTGAAATGATAGAAATACTAAACTGAATATGATTAAAAAATCTGGCAAATTTAAGGAGAAAGGTCAGATATGTTTTGCTTCTTTTGTTTTTCCTCACAATACATTGCATTTTGTCTGGTGTTTTACAATTATGAGAGAAAATGAAGATTTTATAAAGGCCTAAAAATTATATATACTAACAAAAACTGCTTGGGAACATCGAGCTATCAGAGTAGGCCAAAATATTCCCACTTCACAAATACATATAAAGCTAAAAAATATAATTAAATATTAACTATCATGCTTGGTGCCCTGCTTTAGTATACCCAGTAAAATTAAATCCTTTTTTCTTTAAACATTTTTTCTAATGGCTGAATATCAAAATATTGCCTTACCATACTACTCAAGGCTACATGTATTTAACACTGATACTATGAGTTTCTATCCTTACACTACAAATCAAATACAATCTATGAGACAAATTGTGCCCTGAGGAACAAGTATGTGTCGCAATGGGAGATGTGAAAAAGCTATGGAGATTTTTCATTTATCTAAAAATATCATTCTCAGATGTCACTGACACATGTGTAGACCTTCATCAAAAGTTCAACGGCAGCTTTAAATTCAGTTTTCCAACATAAAATTTAAGCATCCTGTCAGCAGAACAATAGGATAAATGTGAAAATATATTTGCTGATTGCTCTATCATCATTTATTACAGTACTTCAAATACTGCTTCTCCAAAGAAACAGGATTGACATTAGGAGTGGTTACAAATGCTAGGAGGCAAAAAAGATGCTTGGAATATATTCATTGTAAATAATACTATACAAAGACAGTTTACAGAACTCAGCTTTCCAACCCCAAAGGCTGCAAACCTGTTAATAAATAGCTAAGAAAAAACAAAGAATCTGGTAAGTCAATAGTCTTGGGTAGGTATGTAGTCTTTTAAGAAAGGTGAAATAAATATAGCCTTTGAGGGAGGAGGAAACTGACAGGATTTGGTTTGTTTTTCTTTAAGCCAAAGGTATATTTTTTAGACAAAATATATGTATCACACTATAGATCTGCATAACTTAATAAGCTATGAGATGGCTATGATGTCACTAGTCAAATTATCTATATGGTCTTTCTATCAAGTCAAACGAACAAAATTGCACAGATCTGACCAGAAAGTACAAAAGATAATAATTTATGGTGGTGAGATACAAAAAAGAAGGGAGTTTCAGATGAGGATTGAAGTTATCAAAGATTGCTGAATTGGGGTATTACTGTCATGACAATATGCCTCCTCTAAGAGAAAAAAATCTTATTCTTGGAAACTCAATGTATTGGAGGAAAAGGAAAACTAGAGTTTAAAGGAGTTCCAGAAAAATTCATGTCAACAAAAACATTTCCCAAATATAATAGAAATAATGCTTTCTGGGCCCCAGTTTTTGACTGCATGAAGGACATTACTTGCTTTGTTTAAGCCCTTGAACAAGCTAAATAATAACTAGACCTAAAATGAAATAAACATAAACTCCATTTACTGATATACCACAAGATTTGCTGGTAGTTTTATGAAAGTGGAATCCCACTTACTGACAATTCTGGTAATTGAGAAACTGTTAAATAGACTACTTCTAAACCCATGGAGAAGCAGAGATCAATTTTCTTAATGTATCCTCATTACTGATGACTTTCTATTGTCTCTCCTTCTGAATTATTTGTAGTTTATTTCTGTATCATGCTTTTCCTTACATATAGCTGATACAAATGCTTCTTGCACCTATTAAAAACAAAGCCACCAATATTGCATACAAGATGAAAAATTATGATGTCATTTTCCAGAACATTCTTATTTGGAAATTTTTTACAGTAACTATGGTACATGAAGAAAGTTGTAACTGTGAAGTCAGAAAGAATATGGAATCTTTGGTTTTTTTAGCTCTGCATCTAGCTGTAACTAATTTTCTAGAGAGAAGGATGGTCTCAGGCAAAACAGATGCAGATTTATAACTAGTTCTCCATTATAATCAAAAAAAAGAGGGCAAAAAAAGTATATTTTGCAATTTCATTTCAAATCAAGCCACATCTGAATATGTGAAAACATCACTAAAGTTCAAAAGCACTCACCACTACTCTTATATGCAGCAGCAAGATTAACAAATAATTAACAACATTTCCAAAACATACATACCTCAAAGATACTGGCGTCTTAATTCTCCCATAGAATTACTACTTCAGCTGCCTTTTTGTCTTCTAGTCTTGAATTTGTTGTGTAGCCTAGGAAAAATAAATCTCAGCTTACTTTCAAACTGAAAGCATAAGGATAGACCCAAGGAAAAAAACTTAATAGCATTGCAGTTAATTCCTCCATAATCCTACCTCATTATCTTAAGCAAATAAATCTCTGAAAAGGATTACCTTATTAAAAGCAAATTAGAAAACTGAATGTCATCTGTGCAGGGAGACATTCTTTTAAAATGCAGTCAGTAAGGAAACTCATAAATAGGGCACTATATAAAAACCATGCCTTTCAGGCAATCCATGGCAGATTTTCAACAGATGTGTATGCAACACGAATTCTTAAAATAAAATGTGTCAACATAATTTACCACAAGCTTTCAATAGTCTAAAAAAAAATTTACTCATTTAGATTCTAGAGAAAGAATGATATTATAAAAAGAGGTAAAAGGTAGTAAGAGTGGCTATTGAATTGTTATACCTCCCACTCTTACATGTCAATATAAGGTTTAATTTACTGAGGAGAGCTTGGGAAAAAAAAGAGAGTATTATGTTTTAACTTTATTTCTACAACCATGAAAATCCGGGAGAAATAATGTCAATGTGCATCTTAACAAACATTATGCATTTTTAGAAGTGCACACGGAGTATATAAGCAGTGAAGAACTAATGCATGCCATAAAGAGAAATCAGAGAAAAACTCCTGTAGTCACAAGTATTTGTAGAATATTATATGTTTTCTCACAAAATGTTTAACAATTGAAAGCTTTTTTTATATATTAGTTAGAAATAGAAAACATGGAGTGTCAGTTCCTTGAAAATAATAATAATAAAAAAATCAATACTACTGCAACAAAGATTTTTTTGATTCAGAAGAGATAACTTTATCATTCACTTAAAAGGAAACAACATATTTCTAGAGAAACAAATTGCCCTTTGCATTTTTAGCTTCATTAGTATTGATCTTCTCATCTTCACTTTAGAATAATCATCTTAATCATCCTGTGAATTATTCCTTAATTAAAATTATTATATTTTTTATATCTGTACCAACACAATCAAATTATTTTGAAAGAAAGCAATAATTCTTGCTTGAAGAGTATGAAAGAATAAGAAAACTAAGTGAACAAAGCTCCGGAAGATGATTGTGTCATAATGAACATGGTGTTCACATGTAGAGTGATAAAAGGCAGATAAAACCAAAACAAGTGAAAGGCAACTAGAAAGGCAGCTAATCGGAATTTCATTCATACCCATGAACTGGCAATGTAGCAAGTCAGAAAGAAGTCAGGAAACTAATTTCTGGCAAGAGTTACTTCTAAGTAAGTCCTTTACATCAATATTTCTCAAAAAAAAAAAAGTATATAATCATATAATCACACATACATGAGTTAGAACGGATGAAAGCCAATACATGCTGCAGAAACTGAAACAAGGCATCCAGCATGCACAACAAGATGCAAGAAGTGATATATTAGATTATCATGTAAGATTTCTTAAGAGCTATAAGACTGTGTATTGCAGGTTCACAAAATTAAAATAATCGCACTACTATCATTAAGGCCAGGTCTCGATATATAATATTTATAAGTCAAAGTGGCCTTGACTTGAGAATTTTCTATTACTTTTTCAAACAGTAATAGAAAGCAGTCTCATATAATTTTTCTTATTGCTCATTTTGATAACAGTTTTTGAGACTTGCAAGGTTCGATCTGAACTGATGTCTCTTCATCCAAGGGCTGTTTGCAGCTGAGTGCTGTAACATTTTCATGGTCCATTGAAAATGAGATAATGGAGTGACAGCAGTAAAAATAACTCTTGCTTGAATGACCTATCTTTTAATCAGTGTTTAGGTGAAAAGTGGCAACAAAACAGATCCTTTTTTCCATACTGACATCTTTCTTTTTCTTATTTAGATACATTAAGTAAGGACACATCTTCAAATGTTGTTTCATGGAGCAAGAGCACACATTTGAAAGTTGTTTGTAATCTCACACAAAACATTAAAATGCCTTTGTACTGCAAGATTAGGTGGAATATTTAATCAGATTTATTGATTTTATGGTGTTTGCTGAGACTTCAGAAAATGCCTAATTACCTCAGCCTGCTAAGTTTTTTTCTGTTTCTTTTTCTGCTGATTTTGGTTGATTGGGGTTTGTTGTTTGCTTGTTTGTTTAACGGCACCTTCTAAGCTGGCATCTTTGTTGCTCATGTATTTGTTTATAAACATGAAATCTGATATTTTCTTCTGTACAGTACTTTGAGGTCCACAATTTCAGTACCGTATGTATCTATATTTGTTCAGCAGTTTAAGAAAGATTTAAGATATTTATTCTTAATGACCTCAGATTGAAAGAAACCTGTGGATCTAGTCTAGTCCCTCTAGATATTTGTAGATCCACATTTTCTGTAAGAAAGGCTTTACACATGCAAACTGACGGACTTAGGTTTGCTTTCCCCTGTTGTTGCTTCACCCTTTCCTTTTAGGCTCTGCTGTCTTGTGTCATGTGAAATGCCAAGTTATGGCTCGTAAGTTAGAAACACTACCATTTAATACTGATTCAATTAACAGTAAATTTATTCATATCTACACAATGAAAAAAAACCTCAGAAGATATTAATAAAACTACAAGACTATAATTAACTACTTTTTTATTATTTTGAAATTGTGAGTACTTACTAGTGTCATTGCCAAGTAGCAACATCCATGTTTTGATTATAGCTTAGCTTGTTTATAATAACTCTAATATGGAAAAGGATTCCCCCCAGCTAATAACAACCAAAAAAAAGAAGACACCTTTACAACCTGGATTTTCTCTTAGAAATAATGCACTTTCTGGGAACAAGGAACTAAATTACTTTGCTCCTAAATACTTCATTTACAACCACCTGAGAAAGGAAAGAGAAAAAGAATTTAAGCATCAACACAGAGGAATTGTGTTTGTATAGATGGCATTAGCATCACTTAATGATCTATATAACAGCCAAAAACATGCTTCTTAAATGCACCTTAAAATCAAAAAAAGGTGGGTGTTATTAAAGAGAAGACAAAATAATAAAAAGGAATGAGAAACACCTCAAACACCTGTTGATTAAAGCCATGTACTAATCAAAGCACGGACAGATAGTTGCAAGGCAAATTTACAGGCCCTAGGTGAATTTTCAGGTTTATCTCATGAATTACACACTTTGTTCAAAACACTGGCCTCATAGATTTGTGGAGAATTTTAAGCTGAAATGGCATGAAGAAAACTTAAAAAGATAATCTCCTACTAAAATTATTATTTTTTTTATTATGCCAGAGAAAACAAAGTTAATATTAAAATGGTCTATGTGAAAACAAGGTTCAAGGTTCCTCATATCTATATTTTTTCTCCTATAGGCATAATTTTTCTTCCTCTTATTTTCCATTATAAGGTGCTCTTCATCAAATGCAGAGTTGAACTACTCACAAAAGACTATGATGCCACTAAAACTACTTCAGTTTCTGAAGTTCAAGGATGCTACTATTGTTTTTTCCTTTTCTGATTCTACTTAGAACAAAGAATATTTTGATGTTTTTTCATTGAACAAATTCAGGTTTTTAGAAGAACTTAAAGAATATATCAATTTGCACTCTAGAAAGGTATTTTCAGCAAACTTAATGAATACTTTCTTAAAACCAAATGCACAGTGAGGCGCTGGATATCTGAGACCCAAAACAGTAATGCTTTCAGGACTTAATTTTGTTTACAATTTTCAGATGATACTTTCAATTAAATTCCCATTATAATGAGATTGTGATTGCAGAAGAAAATTTAAAACATTTCTAAGGTAAAAATTTCAGGATTATAAATCAAATGTTAATTCACTAACTTCTATGACAATAACAAAACTTATGAATATAGTTGAACGTAGGAATACAGTTGCAATTATTTCTTACAGTTCTAGTTCCACAGACCATAAGTAACTATAAAATGATACCTACCAAAAGGCCTGCAAGTTAACCTGTGATGCATCTATTTTTTAGGGTTTTTTTTTTTTTTCCCACTAGGTTGTGTATTTAAAGACATTCACTGCATAAGGGAAATCCCACTTGCCCATAATTTGATCTTTACAAGAAATTAACATCTGTAATGGCATACAAGTCTCTAAGATGGTGAATTGCCATTACTCCTATTTCTTGACTGAAAGTGGATGCAATGTTCATGATTTTGGACTTTGCCAGTTAAGGAATCCTTAAATATTTAGTATTATTTCTTTTAACTGTGAAGAATAAATCAAAAAAAGAAGTACTCCTGTTTCACCCAATCTAGTAGTGCTACTTACTTCTGAATAGGCATTCTTAGAAGTTTGTTCTCATATACATGCTTCTGTAAACATAGAATCATAGAATTGTAGAATCGGAGAATCGTAGACTGGTTTGAGTTGGAAGGGACCTTAAAGATCATCTAATTCCAACCCCCCTGCCAATGGCAGGGACACCACCCACTAGATGAAGCTGCTTAAGGTCACATCCAACCTGGCCTTGAACACTTCTAGGGAAGGGGCAGCCACAACTTCCCTGGGCAACCTCTTCCAGTGCCTCACCACTCTTATGGTAAAGAGTTTCCTCCTTATTTCTAGTCTAAATCTGCCCCTTTTCAATTTATAGACATTCCCCCTCATCCTGTCACTACACTTCTTTTTACAAAGTCCCTCCCCAGCTTTCTTGTAGGCCCCCTTCAGGAACTGGAAGGTCACTCTAAGGTCACACTGGAGCCTTCTTTTCTCCAGGTTCAACAACCCCAACTCTCTCAGACTGCCCTGATAGTAAAGGTGCTCCCTTCCTCTGATCTTCTGCCCTCTGGACCCATTCCAACAGTTTCATGTCCTTTTTATGCTGAGGATTCCAGAACTCGACACAGTACTCTAGGTGGGAGTAGAGGGGCAGAATCACCTCCTTGGACCTGCTGGCTGTGCTTCTTTTGTTGCAGCCCAGAATATGGCATCCAAATAAATAAACAACAAATATGAAAATTAGCTATACCACTAAACAAATTAAGCTTTAAATATATTAGTTTAGAGCCAAAATTTTGGTGAATATAAATGTCACTATAACACTGAAGTGTATACACAGTTCAAAGCAGTACAAAAGGTTCTCAAAACCTATGTATTCAGCAATTCAAAAGAAAAACAATCTGGAAATCATTTGGATCAACAGTCTAAAAAACATTTTTTGTAGAAAACAAAGCTATGGTAGTAATAAAAAATTGTTTGTAGTTTACAGCCTTACATATTTAAGACATCACTCTTGATTCATAAAGATTAGTAAGGGAAGTGCTACACTTTTTCTATAATGTTTTCCAGTTCTTTTGTTATGATTCATGCTTTCTTCCAAATTCTCATTTTTTTTTTCATTATAATGGATTAAAATAAGATGTGAATTACTAGGAATCAGTGTATCACCAGGAAATCTTCCATGAATAAGGAGCAATGCAGTTATTCACTGACAGAAGAACAAACCCCAGCCGGAATTCTGCCATGAATTTGGGCCACAATTCTATTTCTGCTACCACTCTGACTGGTAGAGGGGGAAGCTGTATTGATTTTTCTGTTTTGTTCCCATTCACAGATTCAAATTTATATTCAGAGGAATGCAAAGCAGGAAGGAACTGAAGGGTGAAAGAAGGAAATGCAAATAAATCTTTAATAAAATAGCAATTATACATGATCGCTATGTTTTTCTTCCCAATAAAAGCAGGCAAAACTTGACAGAAGCCTTAGAAGTTTACACTTTTAAGCACTGAATAGCATTTTAATTTTATAGATGACTTCTAAACAGTGAATGGAAATCATTAGATATACAGATATCTGTATTTTAATTTATTCATTTTTTAAATCGTTCATGATTTCAGCACCAGAATGAAATATACTACATTGTGTTCTCACTTAAACACTTAAAAGAAATTCCACTAGCCCTTAAGTTTATACTGTCAAGGCAATTCTTAATAGTTTATCCAAACATCCATTAAGAAAAACTGGAAGCATAATGTGGGCAAAGACAATGGTGTTCAGGTACCTGTAATGATGACACAATTTACTGGAAAACTTCTAAAGTTATTTGCACTAGTACTTACTCCTGTATATTCATTAGCAAACAACATTTAGAGAACACATTAGTATTCTATTGGAAAAAGTGACACTTCACTTACTAAAGTATTACATCTAATTTTCAAAGAAGCCATAATAAATAGTTAGCTCAATCTCTGGCTGAAATAGATCATAGCTGTGTCTTATCAATTAACCTTTAAATGCTCAAAACCTCAAATGGTTTCTAGTGATTTAGTTCCCAACTCATTGTGAATGTAAAGTGTTCTCATTCACTTTGCAATACTCAACCACTGATCACAACTTGTTTTAAAAAGTTTTTTTTTTTTAATAAAAAGACATGGAAAAGAGAAAAATTAAAATACATTTAATATTTTAAATAAAATTGAATTTCTATTATTTATTCTTATCTAATCAAATGAAGTAGGAGTTCCCAGTAAAAAACATTGTTGGTGAGAGGGGAAAATCAAACTATTATGAATACAAAGTTCTAAATAAATCAGAAGTTTATTGGAATGCTTCATTTCAGCTTACACTTCCTGTACTTTATAGATATATAGATGTTCGTGTGTCATTGTAACTACTATATGCTTTTATAGACATTATGTGTTTAATAACAGAGTCAGAAAAATGTAAGCACATTCAATATTGCTATTATCAGATCATCACATTTCTTCCCAAAATAAAATTTGATCAGATTCAGTGTAGCTTGCTTTAACAAAGTTGCACTTTTTGACACACATATACACTGTTGTTAAAATTCCAGATGAGTCTAACCATGACTTACTCTCAATTCAGACACACTCTCAGACTCCTGGCTGCAGTGACATTTTAATTTATATTACCAAAGCGATATATCTAAATGTCTAACACCAAGAGAAATCCAGACTTACTAAAATGCAGATCTGCAAGAAAGAGGAATACAGTTGTGTTAAGCAGAAACAGGACAAAACAAAAAGCAAAGAAATAGCTTTAGATTCACCATTGCAGTATCATAAATTTTCTTCAGAGAATAAAATTGAAAACCAAAATTGATATGACCTTACTTTCCTGTCAAACAATCAAGAGTGATATTAGACATCTCCCTTTGGATATATAGAAGTAAAAGGCCTACTTTCCTTGAGACTGCTTGAAGTCTGATAAAAATAAAAAGAGACACCCCAAGGTAAATGAAGCAAACAATAATTTTAAGTCACAACTTAGAAGACAGTTTTTGAGCTCACAGAAGGTTCCACAGCATATTCTAAACTGCACACTGGCATAAAATCTTTTCTTCATAAAATATAATCATGTCTCAGTCTATTCAGTGAGATTACAAAATAATTTTCTATTTCCCAAAAATTGACTTTATGTTGAAAACAATTTGTGACTTGAGGAAGATAAAAGAACTCAAAATGACTGAAGGCTTTATTGAGTGTATAGTCCTGACTGCAGTTGTCTGTGTATCAGGAGGGCAGAGCAGCCCAAGCTAGTCTGGCTTAGGAGCAAAATGGAAGAGATAGGAATACAAAAATGCTTGCAGCAGAACACCACAAAAATGCTTTCCATTAAGAGATTTTTCTCTCTGATTACAATGTTATTTAAATTCCAAAAATACAATAAGTAAATTTATAAAGAAGAAATGAAGACAGACATGCCATTTTGAGGTGATAGAACTCACTGATCAATAATCTGATCAATCATTTACTGCTGTATAATCATGAGCACTTTACACAGATTTTACTTTAGTTTTCCAACTTATCAGATGTGAACAGCAGCATTTCTTTTCCTTTGCCAAGGGCTGCGTAAGGTGATAACTGAGGAAGTACTCTTGGACTTTTAGCATGCTGCAGTCAGAGATACATTACAAACACAGGGTAACTCTCTCTTCTACTAGATAAAAGAACCCTCAAAAAAAAAAAAAGGCTTAAAAGTTTACTAAATCAAATCTGAGTGTTTAATAAAATTGATTAAAATTATTGTTCTCCTTCAACCTCATATATTCAACCGCTTCTTTTTAAAAGGTAAGAGAACAAACATAGAAAAGATATTTGACTAGAAAATAATATAATATTGCTGTCAGCTGCTTCCAAAATCCCTAAAAATGGAGCAAAATAAATAGGAAGCAGTGAGATTTTTGTGTAGTCAGTGAGCATTCCTTCCTACCTGTATTGGGAAATGCTCTTGTCATATTTGGGAGAAAATAAGGTGAAAAGCAAAAAAAAAAAACACAAACTCCAAGAAAGCTTCAAATTTACTTGCTTCAATTGTTTGTTTGGGGTTTTTTTTCCAGAATTTTCTTTCTTTCCTTTGCAGCAAAGGAGTTGCACACTATTCAGAAGAACAAAAGACCTGGGTTTGAACTTCTGGAGCTTAGAAATGTCTCCTTAAGTAGACCTGGAACAGAGGACTGACTAAAGAAAACAGACTTCTGGGAAAAAAGATTTTTCTGTTCTCCCCAAATACTGTAGGGCAGAAGTAAATATTGTTATTTCTCTGGCTGATAAAGGAAAAGAAACGGAGACTCTACCTCTTCTAGCCTAACTTTTCTCTTTGCCATTTGGGACAATGTCGATCAGAGTCTGCAGACATAAAGGCAGTCTTTGTTCTGACTAATTTTTCAAGAAAATCACAGTAACTGTCAAGGAAGCATCCTCAGTATCACTGTAGAAACTGTAGAACAGCCTAAGGAAGATAAGAAGAAATACTTAAATTTTAGGATGCTGCTAGTTTGATACCAGAAGAAAAAAAATATGATCATATATGTAAAATATTTTTGTGACAGCAAATGTTATTAATCTTTAAATTTAAGAGAGTTTTAGTTTTCCTCTTGGAGTAACACTCCATTATTCCATGCCAGATGAACCCAGACTACTTGTGTAACCAGTGGAGTCTTCTGTGTGTTCCTTTCTCCCAGCTAAACTTTACTTGTTAGCCTTGCATCCTTTTATTTATTGTCTTTACATTGGTTTGTATCCAACTGTACATATACCTCTTTAGATTGATCTGTTTCAGGTTGTCCGAATTTGTTGTGCAAGGTACACAATTCAGCTGTAACAACACTCCTAGGTCACCATTGGCCTTCTATCTGATTCACTTTGTGTCCACGAGGACCCCTAGGTCTTTTTCTGCCAAGCTGCTTTCCAGTTGGTCAGCCCCCATAATATAGTGGCGCCTGGGTTTGTTCTTTCCCAGGTGCAGGACTTCTTTTTGTTGAACTTCATGAAGTTCCTTTCAGCCTGTTTCTCCAGCCTGACCTATTCCCTCTGGACAGCAGCATGACCTTCTGGCCATTTTTCACAGTTTGGTGCTATTTTCAAAACTGTCTGAGTGTACGTTCTTCCCCATCAACGAGATCATTAATGAAGACATCAAACAGGACTGGACACAGTATTGACCCCTGGGGTATACTGCTAGTTACTGGCCTCCAACTAGATTTCAAGACACTGACCACCACACTCTGCCCAGCCAATTTTCATGCCACCTCACTGTCTCCATCAAATTCATACTTTGTTGGCTTCTCTATCTTAATAGAGACTGTGTTAAAAGTCTTTCTGAAGCCTAGGTAACCTTACTGATGTCCACTGCTCTACTCTCACCTACCAAGAGAGTAATTTCCTTATTGAAGGTTACCAGTATGGTCAAATATGACTTTCCCTCAGGGCCCATGGACTTATGTATATCCAGTTTGCTTAAATATGCCCTGACCTGTTCCTCCTCCACCATAGGCACACTTTCCTTGCACCAGTCTTTCCCCTGTCTTTCAGGCCTGAGCTTCCTGAAGGCTAGACTTGCCAGTAAAGACTAAGAAAGTGTCATTCAGAACCTCAGCCTTTTCTATGTCCCACGTCAGCAGGTCCCATGCCTCATTCAGCAGCGGGCACATATTTTCCCAAGTATTCCTTTTGTTACTGGTGCACATATAGAAGTTCTTCCTGTTGTCTTTTGATGTTCCTGGACATCTTTGAATTCCATTTGGGCTTTGTCCCACAAAACAGCATCTCTGCAGGGTCACACACTCCCTCTATATTCGTCCCAGATCACTCTCTCTGCTTCCACATTCTGTAGGCTTCCTTTTTGTGTCTGAGTTTGCCCAGACCTCCTTGTTCATCCATGCAGTGCTCCTGGCATTGTTGCCTGACCTTCTGTTTGTAGGGATAGATCAACAACAATAGAAGATAAAACTGTTAAAGTATTTAACAAACCATTGTCTCAACAGCGTAACTCACGAGAGACAAATTCACTTATATATGCATACAAAGAGTGCACTTAATAATATTTAGGTGAAACTTATAGGAATTCCATATAGGTAGGAGGTAGACTGCTGATAGTTCTGTTCTTGTTTTATTTTAAAATCACAGTCAGAGAAAAAAAACAGTGTAGATACTAAATAGATTAGGGGAATATAATTAATCTGTGATATGTTGTTGAAGTGTTGCAAAAGACTTTATTATGGTATTCCTACGAGTTGCTTATTTCCAAGAAGTTTAAAAAGACGCTAAGCTTCAACATTTTAAGCTTCAACAACTGCTGTATCAACTTTCTATTGAAACAGCTAAGAGCTTTCAGAGAGTGTATGCAGAAGGAAACTTTTTGCTCTTTATTAGTAATTCACCTTTTCTTAAGCTCCCAACTTACTGCTTTTCAGACTGCAGGTAGTTAGTTTAATTCCCAGTAAAGTAAGGCTTTATGTACATTTAAGAAGTACTTAAACTAAAGCAACTGATTTAATGCTGCTGTCTGAATCATTAGTTTGCTAGCAGGGGACTCCCAAATCACTGGTTTAAGAACTGCTACACAGTCGTTAAGGAATTTTTCAAAGTGCTGTACCAGCACTTGGGGAGATTCAAAACATTAAAAACTTATTCTGTACTAAGCTAGTTACTGACACTTCTCAATTCTTGTGATGTTTTACATGCATTTTTCAAAAGTGCAAGAACTGCACAATGAGAGAAAGAAGTAAAACATCAAGCCTTCACTATTCATTTAGTACTGTAATTGCAACAATTGCAGTTACCTGGATTGTTCTATTGTGATCTGACTATGTGGCTATTCCTGAGGAACACAAAACGTTATAGTAAAGGAATGAATTAGCACCTCAGCCAGACTCTTAAGTCCATTTTGTGAAGGACAAAATACATGTAAAAGAGGGGCACAGAATACAACCAATGATTGTCCTCTAGTAGGGAGATTTTTTCCCCATTTTAAGATTTCCTTTCTAGGTGCCCATGTGAAATCACATGACAAATCTAAGTCAAGTAAAGTGTTATCTGTGTAAACACATTTTGTACAATATACTCCCATGCTTAAATAGACAGTATCTTGATAATTTTGAATAACACAGTTGTGCTTTTAGATAAAGAAGGAAAATTAATTTAATTTATTGATTTAAGTAGGTAATATGGGTTCAGCAGCCAATTTTACTAAAAAACTTAACTAAAGTTAAATAATAAAATTTGGAAAAAAACATGGGAAGAATGTTAGCATCACCACCAACCGCTCCCTTGGAGAGACTCTCTCCCCCACTTTAAAAGGTGATGACTTGAAACTGGTACTTAAATAATTTTTTAAATTAGTTAACTAACTTTCACATTCTCTTATTATTTCTGAGTTTATCTACTATTGTTGACATCCAGAATTCTGCTTTTGCAGTGTCCATAAAATCTTTGTACACCCTGGAAGTTGGTCCTAACTTCTCTGAAATAAGAGCATAACACTTCCACTCACAATAATGCCAAATAATTCTGCAGGGAGAATGAATGTAGAGAAAATCAGACATACTTGGGTTTCCCTTTCAATTAGCAGTCTGAATTGTCATGAGATCCTGTTGCTTAGGATAGGTCCTGTCTTTCTCCTGTTGTGCTACTGGAATACAGCTAGTTGATAAGAACAGAAATTAGGTTAGGTATTAAGCACAACTTTCTTACTGAAATACTTCTTCATTTTCTATGGAACAATACAGAAGTTAAGACTGAGTGGTTGCTACTCTTTGGCTCTTTCATTTTCATAATGGAGTAAAAACTTATCAAGGAAGAATAATGCATAGACAGTAACTTCTCCTTGCAGGGGAAAGGAGATGCTTTTCATCTTAAGGACTGTAAAGATAGTAAATAACATATAAAGCATAGTAAAATACTAGAAATCTCCCTCTTCCTCCAAGAAACTGGAAGGGAATAAAACCTAAAATTTCAAGTAGATAGAAAATGTAAACAAAATATATTAAATCTTTGTCAAATACTGTGTACCTGTTAAAAAAGCAAGATGAAACTCTAGATTAATTATGTTTTCACTAAGTATGTAGAACTTCCAGGCTATACTACAGTACCTCCTGTTTGTAGGTTAACTCTGCCCTTCACATGTCAGCAACATAAAAACTTGTTACAGTCAGTGGCAGCTGAGTTATTTCTAAGTTTTCATTGGTATTGAAGTACCAAAAAAAAATCTGTATAAATCTTAACCAAAAATTGAGTGAATTTATCAGGTTCTTCTAGTAAATCATGTCCTTGTCATTGCAGCTCCTACATTTTATAGCTTGTTTATCTTAGTAAAGCACTTTTTTAAAGTAATCATATTAAGTATCTGAATTCACTCATAACATTCTTATTAGCATTAGCACATTCCAAGGGTTTTGAAAATAGAACCCTATAAGGGTTTTTTTTACACTCATACTTCAGTCTTCATGAAATATCTTAGCAGATTGTGGGTGGATTAATCTGCCAAAATTTAGACCTTCAAAATGTCTTCCTCAGCTAGTCATTTAGACTCTCTTTAGGGTCAGTGGAGGAAAACAGACACCTGTGCAACTCACCCTAGCCTAGATATCTGTAGCAGGTAGGAGATGTTGCTTACTTCTTTTCATCTATTATAAAGCTATGACTAATCTCTGTGACAACGGAATAAATGGGACAACACAATGATCAATGTGATCCAAATGAAGCTGTTTATTTAGGATTCATTGTCTGCTTGTATGCATTGAGCTAACTCTCGCGCCAAACATTGATTGAACGATTCTGTCCTAGTAACAAGCATTCATTGGTCACAGCCCAACCACACAACCATGTTGCCAGGGCACATTTCCCACCTTCAACAGCCAGCTTCCTCATTTGCACAACACAACAGAGTCATTATGACCTTTTATAACCTTGAGGACCCTGGCTAAAGCTTCCCAACCCCACCCAGCATGAATTCCTCAGTGCTTGGGCTGCTCAGTAAATGCTGCAGCCACCCATCAATTCCCCGTTTTCTTTTTGAGCGACCCAAGCACCATTAAAAGCATCAAAACACTTAAAACTACAATAATGGCAATCAAGGTAAACAATACTTGGTGTAAACAACATTAATTTTCCCAAATAACAAGGTCTACCAACTGGTTTGCTGGGTATTCAGCCCCATGCTCTGTCACCACAGATTAGAAAATATCTGCGTGGGAGAGCCTTTTCAGAACTGTTATTCCAAATTCCCTTTTCTGTCAAAAGACCCTCCCAGGTTCTTCCTCTTGCTCCATTGTCTTGCGTTCTTTCCAGGGCTTGATCCACTTTTGTGGCACCCAGCGAGGTCCAGTATCTGTTAAGACACAAGCATAACCTCTTCCTATCATTTTTAGTTCAACAGGCCCTTTCCATTCACCTGAGTCCTAGTCTTTGTATTGTACCTTAATACCTTGCTGATCTTGGTTATTCAATCCTGACTCCAGCAAACGATGATGGATTACAATAGGAGGACTAGTTCTAGTCCCAGTTAAATGCAAAAAATTCAAAACATAAGTCGCTTTTGCAAGTCGTTCACTAGGGGGCAATACATCTCCCCCTTTTTGTTTTTGCAAAAGTGACTTCAGGGTTGCATGAGAGTGTTCAATGATTGCTTGACCTGTTGGGGAATGTGGGATGCCCGTATGATGATGGATTCCCCATTGAACACAAAAATATTTAAATTTTTGAGAAACATAAGCTGGCCCGTTATCTGTTTTTATTGTTTGAGGTATTCCTAATGCCATTATAGCCACATACATGTGTTTAATCACGTGTTTCGCAGATTCCCCAGTCTGTGCTGTGGCCCATAAAGCCATTGAAAATGTATCCAAAGAAACATGTACATATATCAATCGCCTAAACTCTGGAATATGGGTCACATCCATTTGCCATAACTGTAAGGCTTGAAGTCCCCTAGGGTTTACTCCAAACCCTAAGCTCATACCCTGGTTTTGGCAGTCCAGACAAGAGTTAATTATATCTTGTGTATCAGACAGAGGAATATTAAAATTACGTACCTTAGCACTTTGGTGAAAAAAATTTGTGCGAGGCTTTGGCTTGCAAAAAGAGATTTGTTTGGGGATCATTCCAAACTGCAGCAACAAGGCAATCGGCACGATTATTCGCAATTGCCAGGCCAAAATTAGGCTGATGGATACATATATGAGTGATAAAATACTTATGCTCTCGTTGTTCCAACAGGTACAACGCTTGCAACAGTAAAGCATGTAACACCATATTTTTAACTTCTCTTATCATAGCTCATTCTATTCTACAAACTGTGCCCACAACATATAGTGAGTCAGAAACTATATTGAGAGGCTGTGAGGTATATTGTTGAAATACCCATACAACTGCTTGTAATTCCATCGTCTACAACAAGTCACCTGGTTGTTTGAACAGTAACTTACGATTCCATTTTTCTTGTGTTTGCCATGTGATGGCGGCCCTACTGGACTTTTTGCCAGCATCTGTGAAAAATGTTACACCTCCCACCAGTGTTTCAGAGCACATTGGTACCTGTTCAAAAGTTTGGTTCTGCATTAAAGGTAACATTTTACTAGATGGAAATGTGTTAGTAATATCTCCTGTAAAGCCTACTAATGCAATTACTATGTCATACGAATGTTCCATAAGCCACTCTAAATATTCTTTGTTAATTGCTAAATAAATGCGAAAAGGCTCAGTTCCAGATAACTCTAAACACCTCTTTCTACCTTTCATTATCAATAGACCAAAAAGTTTCAGTCTAGTGACCACAGTATTTTTCGGCTGATACGGTAAAAATATCCATTCTATGATGTGAAACTTCCGCTCTGTTTGTCCCAAAAGACCGAAAGGATGTTTTTGATTTTGACCCAAGTTAACTAACACTAACTCCAATGGCTTGTCCGCTATATAGTGAGTCACATTAGCTTTTAAATTTTTTTCTATGATTTTGTCCAAGGCTTCCTTCTGGTTATCAGTTAATTGTCGTTTGTCATCTGCTGAACAAGTGGTTCCTAACAACTCCATTAACAGCTGAAGATCATCATTTGTAATTCCTATCAGTGGTCGAACCCACTGGATATCTCCCATTAACTTTTGGACATCAGTCAACCTTGTTATGGTAGTATGTATAGTCACTTTCTGGGGCTTCACTATGTTATTGGTTATTTGCCACCCCAAATAATTCCACGGAAATGATTTTTGTATTTTTTCTGGAGCTATTTTCAAACCCTTTTGTTCTAACATACATTTTAAGTCTGTTAATACCCAATTAGCTTCCAAATGCTCTCCAGCCACTAATATATCATCCATGTAATGATACACCAATAAAAAGGGATATTTTTGTCTAAAAGGTTGCAATGTCCAAACAACAAAATTTTGACATATCTTCGGAGAGTTTTTCATGCCTTGGGGTAATACTACCCATTGAAAGGGCTTTGCGGGTTCCCCCTTATTAACAGCTGGAACTAAGAAAGCAAACTTTTCCAAATCTACTGGATGCAATGAGATTGTGAAAAAACAATCTTTCAGGTCCACTATAAACAAATCCCAATCCTCGGGTATCATTACTGGAGATGGTAGGCCATGTTGTAGCGCCCCCATTTCCTGCATAACGGCATTAATTGCCCTAAGGTTGTGTAACAAACACCATTTTCCCTATTTTTTTGGAATAGTAAAAATTGGAGTGTTCTATGGGCTGGTTGAAGGTACTATATGCCCTGCTTGTAGTTGCTCATCGACTAATTGTTTCACTATCTGCAGCCTATCATGAGGTAGCGGCCACTGATCTACCCATACAGGAGAATTAACGAGCCATGTGAGTTTTAGTATGGGTTTATCTGGCGGCTCATCAGTGGTCGCTCCCCAAAATTTGATACCAATTGTGCCCCCATTTGAGATAACACATCTCACCATAATAACACTACTGGCAAATTTATTACATATGGCCGTGTTGAGACTGACGTCCCATCTTTAAAATAAAATGCAATTCTGTCTCGGGCTATCATTGTAGTTTGCATTCCTCCCACACCCACTATATTGGTTGCAGCAGGAATTATAGGCCATTGTTGAGGCCACATATGTAAAGGAACCAAGGTAACATCAGCTCCAGCATTCACTAAAAAGATCGAAGAGACCGAAGACCTCTTAGGGTGCTTAAGCAACATCTTTTCTTCTGGCTTTCCTTTTGAAATATCTATTGCCAATAATACTTGAGGGACTCCTGTAGAACCAAATCCCTTATCTCCTTTCTTATTTGGCATAACGTTTGGCACCTGGGCTTGAAACGGAATTAATTGAGCTATCTTTGTACCCTTTAAAATAGTCACTGGTGGAGTTAAAGCATAAACCATAATTTTTATCACCCCTGTGTAATCTGAATCAATCAACTCAGGAACAACAAAAATTCCCCTCCGAGATACAGAAGATCACACAATTAATAAGGCACTTAGCCCGCATCCTAATGGTCCCTTTTCTGTTGAATCTATCAATAGTATGTCTGAAGTGGTTAGCACAGTATCTATGGCTGTTGCCAAGACCACTCCTGCGCTGCCGGTTGTGGCGGTGGCGCAGCGGTTCAGACACCCTGAGGCGTCCCTTGCATTTGTGGGGGGATTGTCCTGTGCTCATCAACCAGCTTCCTGAGTTTCTGCAAGCCACAGTAGTGTGTGTAGGACTTTGACAATTACTGCACCACTTCTTATTGGCCCTGGGTTGTCAGCGTGGAGCTCGACATTCCTTTTGGAAATGACCAGCTTTACCATGATTGAAACATGTTTTATCTTTTCAACCATTTTTTCCTTTAAGTGTGGACCCACTAGCCACAGCCATAACTGCAGCCTGATTTTGTACAGTCACCCTATCCATGGCATCTAAAAACTGTGTGGTAGTTGCTCGCTTCAGAGAAGTTGCCAAAACCTGTTTAGTTTTTTCATTAGCATTATCAAAGGCCAACATGTCTAGCATTTTGGGCTTCCTTTCCTCTGATAATTCTAGATTTTTGTTTATAGCAACATGCAATCAATCTACAAACTGTGAAAATGGCTCAGTCAGTCCTTGTCGGATTAACGTAAATGGCAGGCTTGGCTTTTCGCCTTTTACATTTGAAATCGCTTTTTGACCTTACACAGCAACAAGCTCTAAAACCTCCTTACTAAAATTAGCCTGCCAATCCGCTTTACTGTATGGTCCTGCACCCATTAACATTTGGGATTGTACCCCATAAAGCAGATCCCCCTGTTGACGCACTTTAGCCACTTCCTGATCACACAAATGCTCCCAAGTCTGATAAAAAGCAAGACGTTGGGAGGGAGACAATATCAACATGACTAGCTGTTGAATATCTGCAGGACAAAGGGTATGACCAGTAAAAAATATAAAATATAAAATATAAAATACTTTGTGTAAACAGTGATTGCAAACTGTACTGCGTGCAAGCAGCCTTAACTTCCTTTAACAATTTCCAACCAAACAGTCCCACTCACTCCTTCCCATTTGTGTATTAAGTAAGACAGGATAAGCTTCCAAAGTGACTCCTTCTAAGACTGCATCCCGTATTACCCCTGGCCCCCGACACCTCAACCCCCCGACAGTCCCCACAGTTTCAAACCCTGTTGGCACTTGGAGAGGAGCAGTCACTTTGGGGCGCGCATACTCGCCAGGATAGACCAGTGGAGAAGGTTCTGGTGGGCAACTTCCCTTCTCCTGACGAATACAAATTTCTTCCAATTTTTCCGTCATCTTTTCAAAATCTTGTCTAAACATGGAATGCTCAGGCGGTGTTGAGTGCTCAGAATTTTCACTGAATGAATCATCCAGTGATACAGCTGAGGGGCTCCTTTGGAGAGGGGAATATTCCCTCTCGTCTTCTTTATCTGGAGCCTCTTCACGCTCCTCTAGTGGGGGAAATGGTGAGGAAGGCCAGTCTTTGGGAAGTGGTCCCCGTGTAGGCATATTAGACATATGAAACGATAATGCAGATGTGGAGATACTGCCAGTATTGTCCTGATTCTCTCTCATAACGGCATAACCTGATGCTGCAACCTCTCTCTCCACTTTCTTTTCATGTAAAGTTTCTTTAACAAATCGCCAGAGGGTGAGATATTGCCAAAGGTCCTTATTTCCTTTGTTACATTCTTCAAACAACCTTTGTCCCATTTTCTCCCAAGTCTCTCTTTCGAATAGAGCAGTGGTAGTCGGAATAATGCCTCTTCGATTAGCCCATCTTATCATAGACTGCAACACAGTTTTTTTTTGTAAACAATTGCTCTCTCTGAGGGAATATTTTGGAGGAGCTTCACCGCAGCTTCAATCCGAGCCTTGTCTTCGGATGAGTGTGTGGACCCCATGTCCTCCCTGACCGCTCGCCTGGCCAAGAGCGAGTTTCCTACCGAAGTCTTTAAGCTGCAGCTATACGAAAAACTTTTTCATGAGTGCTGGGGCAGCAGTCACTTTCGGTCGGCTTTTCTGTTCTCTCAGTCTTATCTCCGGCGAGGTGTCCCAAGCTGAATCTGAGGGTACCTGTTCAGGCGCCAGATGTGATGACGGAAGAAATGTGACAACGGAAGAAATGGGACAACACAATGATCAATGTGATCCAAATGAAGCTGTTTATTTAGGATTCATTGTCTGCTTGTATGCATTGAGCTAATTCTCGAGCCAAACATTGATTGGACGATTCTGTCCTAGTAACAAGCATTCATTCGTTACAGCCCAACCACACAACCATTGCTAGGCTACATTTCCTGCCTTCAACAGCCAGCTTCCTCATTTGCATAACACAACAGAGTCATAGTTACCTTTTATAACTTTGTGGACCCTGGCTAAGGCTTCCCAACTCCACCCAGCATGAGTTCCTCAGTGCTTGGGCTGCTCATTAAATGCTGTAGCCACCCATCAAACTTCACTAGTAAAAATGATTTTCAGGTGAATATTGTGCTCCTCATGATGGTCCCTGAAGACCTCTATAACATATGCAGCTTAGTTCTACCTCTGCCTCCTAGGAACTTCAGGAAAATATTACATCTACAGGTCTGGTACTCTGTATTGTCTCACAACAGATTAAAAGTTTCCAGAACTGAACAGCTGAGACATGTTCTTTCACAACTGCTTTATTGGAGCTGAAGTCAGTCTTGGAAGGTAAACTAAACATGGACTCATTACTCCAACAGTATTGCATGCCTTGCCCTGCCTCTAAATGACACACATTCCTAGACGTTTTCATGAATGCTGATCCCATTCTCCAATCCGTGTCTCACTAGCACTATGTTCTGTTTTCTACTTTTTTGTGATATTCAAAGTATGATTAAAATCTCATTCTAAAATTCTTGCATATATGTTTAGAAAATCTTTCCGAAGAAAAAATAACTTATCAGTCCATTATTTTTAGACAGGCATACAAATCTGCTAAGGCAAACCAATTCAATGGGTCTGTTTTCTTCAAAAATTACTTGCCCCACTCATTGAAAGTGCAGTAAGATTTTTGATACCTGTAGATAACCAGTTCCACTATAACCAGTATATGCAAGTTGTCCCAAAACCAAATAATAATAATCTAAATTATTATTCTTAGAGATTTGTGTTTGTTCCTGTTTTTATGACAATGACATCAGCTCTCCAGCGTCCCTATCGCACGTATACTGAACAAAAGTTGACACATGTTGTGCCTGCAGCCATCTGCACACTGAAAGGAGAGTTAGAACAAATACAGTGACTGGTGGATTAGCTGCTACAAACAGAATGTGTGATGCTCAAGTCCTGTCCTACCTGTCCTCCCATGAAAGGAACACTAATTCAATTTGTTAACCAGTTTTCACAGAAATTTTGTACAAACAGGATGACTTTTTACACCTCTTCTTTACTTTAACCTTCAACAGAAACTGACAAAGCAACTCAGAAATCTAGAAGGAGGGCCTGGCAGATGGAAGCAGGCAGCCCCATTAAACCACATGTGAAAAGGAAAACAGGCCACGAACAACCTCTTCTCCAGGCTAAACAACCCCAGCTCTCTCAGCCGCTCCTCATAAGGCCTGTTCTCCAGCCCCTTCACCAGCTTTGTTGCTCTTCTCTGGACTCACTCCAGAGCCACAACATCCTTCTTGTGGTGAGGGGCCCAGAACTGAACACAGTACTCGAGGTGAGGTCTCACCAGTGCCGAGTACAGAGGGAGAATAACCTCCCTGGACCTGCTGGTCACACCATTTCTGATACAAGCCAAGATGCCATTGGCCTTCTTGGCCACCTGGGCACACTGCTGGCTCATGTTCAGTCGGCTGTCAACCAACACCCCCAAGTGCCTCTCCTCCAGGCAGCTTTCTAGACAGACTTCTCCTAGTCAGTAGCACTGCATCGGTTGTTGTGAATCAATACAATGTCTGAGCAAAACCTAAAAGAACAAGTATAAACCTAAGTGTCTCTCACAGAAAATGTAATACAGTACAAAGATTTTTAAGGAAAAATAAAATCTACTTTTCTAATCATGATTACTCCTTTTATTTTAAAGTGAACCATCTAAAGTTTATTTTTCCCCATTAAAAACATTAGCTGATTTTTTTCTCCTTGTCTAGCTTCTCAAAGAGTAATTATATGAAGTTTTTATTGATTTTGTTCTCTAGCAGTGTGGAGAAATATGGATCAAATATAAATAAGGAATTAGAAAATTAAACTATTCATTAAAAACTACCAACAAACAGAAGTATGTTAATATTATGCATTACTGTGTTAATTTAACAGGAAAAGACCATTTTCATCACAACCTTACTCAGAACAAAAGAAAGTGAAACTAAGGAGTTGACTGAGCTGAAACTATGACTGAATTAAAATAGAAATATAGGAAGAAAAATCTTGATTAGTGAAAAGCACTTCGTAATGAAACATGCTTAGAAGCAAAATTAAATTTTCAAGACATTTTAGAAATGAAAAAACTCTTTCCTTCTGTTTCTAAATTAAAAATATTACTTTCAAGATCAACACAAATATTTTAGTTTACAATAATGAGATAAATGCTAAATATTTATCAATATATTTTTTTTAAAAAAAAACCAAACACAAGCAAAACAAACCACCAAACACAGCCCCGCCTCCAAAGGCCACTTAGACTTGTGTCTTGAATCCAATCCAGAAAATTCAGCTTTTTTTCCCAGGGAGAGACAATTATAAGGATAATGAATGCAATTAAACCATCTTATTATCCACCTAAGTACTCAATTTTCTAAGATGCAATGCACAGTTGTGCATATTCAAGGGTAGTCTGAACTTCAGATCTGTGGCTCAGGTAAGTAACAGCATGCAAGATGTGGAAAGTATATCCTCAATTATGCTGCAAATGATACACAGCTGGCAAAAAAATTAGCAACAGCTGCAACTAAACTGGTACCGAATGTGATTTTACTTTGTCTTCAAAATGAATCATGCTTACAATCTAAACAGCTGCAATGGTTGTTGAGCTTTGCCAGCAAAGTCTTTATTTTATATTATACACAAATCTGTTTCTAAAGTTTCAGCAAAGAGTGTGTGTTCCTGTATGTTTTGCTGACATTTATGAGCTTAAAATACAAATAATAATTAACTAAGCGAACACAGCTCGAGTATTGATCCTGATAGCTTGCATTCTACATTCTGAAGTCTCATGAAGGGAATATTAATGTCTGTATATTGCAAAGGACTGCTCACTATGGGATAACTCCAAAGTAAGAGACTATCCTCTGTGATACCCTCTATGTAAAATGAGGGGAGGTGTTGGTGTTGCACCACCTGCTGTTGCTGTCACATGGGTTTTCATTAACAGGTTAATTTACATGGCTCCTAAACAATGTTGAGATTCAATCCAGACTTAATCATTAAAAAAGAAAAATTGAAAAAAAGAAAAAAATGAGAGTAAAACCCCAATATCCCATTCAAAGAATAAATAATTGAATCAAAGAATAAAATTGAAACAAAGGATACCTTAGAGAGACAGGATCAAGACTTTTAATAAAGTTATCATTCAATTATGTAAAAAAGAAGTAGAAACCAAACTAGACCAAACCAAATAAACATCGACTTGCATGACTTTCATTAACTAAATATAGTCATTTACAGTCCACATATATTCAGCTTAAATCATTAGGGAATTCCTGAGCGAAGAGCAAGAATAAACAAAATGGAACTAAAAGCAGAGAATTATTCCTGGACAGATCATAATACTTGTTCAGGTATGTAATTTCAAATTGGGCAGAAATAAGACCAGTATGCCAAAGCAGATAGACAAACTGAGACCATTAAGCAGAAACCAGCTACCAAATGCAGGTCGTTCTTCATTTTCTTCTTCTGATGTGAACTGGCAAAAATAAAAACTAGTGAATATCTAGAGCTGTTTTAAACCACACTGGAGTAATGACATGGAACTGCTGTCCTGCAGCACATAAAGAACACTGGGATAACAGTAGGAGCTGGAATCTGCCCATTGTGATTGAGGCAAGGGAGCAGGCCCTGGGACTGTCCACAAAAGCCAGGGGAGCAGATCCACAGAAAGGATGACAGAAAGGCATGTGTCACAACCATCTTCAAGAAGAGCAAAAGGAACAGTCCATGAAACTTACAGGCTTATGAACCTAACTTTGGCCCCTGGAAAACATCACAAAGCAAGTCCTCTCACTCCACAGCCCTTCTTCAGCCCTCCAGACTGAGCCTTGGGAGCCCAAAGGGCAGGGAAAAGATGAGAACACTAGATAAAGAGTAGATCCTTGGAAATAACATATTTATCCCATTTTAACTGAATATACTGAACTGAACTACAATTGTTATTGTTGTTGTAAAAGAATTAATGATAATTTGCTTATGAGACTAAAAATTAGACCATAGCTCAATAAGATTTTCTCTCTCACAAATTGATGGGAATTCAAGCAATCAAGTCTCTAATTTGAACGCAACAAATTGGTAACTATTTTATAGTTATCACTTTCACTTCCAACTCCACTGTCTTATTTCAGAGCTAAAAGAAATAATTAAACTAAGTAATAACATTATAATATTGACATGTTTTGCCTGTGTCTGAAAATTCTTTTTGTTTTATGTGACGTTCCTAAATCAATGCTGTTCTAATGAAGACCTTTCTGACAATCTAAGGACATACTTGATTTATGATAGCTCAAACAGAAAACTAATTTAATTTCTTTTTTGAAAAGTTGATCATTACTAACTCTCTTTTCATATAGTCATTATATCTTTGTTGTAAAGGTTCTCCAGCTGCTTGGGAACAAATATGTTCTTACACTGGGAGGTGGAAAAAGACACAATTTGGTTTCAAAACTGGCAGAAACTCCTAATTTACATAGGGGAATCATGGTGAACAGCAAAGCCTGAAAATCGGATAGAGGCATCCAGACATTGAAGAGTTAAAAAATTTTAAGGACATGTGCAGCCAAGAATAGTTGCCTGACAGAAGAAAGAAATTCTCAGTGAGGGGATAGGGACAATCGAGGACAACTGTAGTCAGCTGGAGAAGCTGCCTTTCCTAAGTGTCAGGTAACTTTCAGAAAGGTAAGATTTTGCTTCTAGGGTTGTCCCCACTGATTAATATTACCATATTCCTCATGAAAAGTAATTAAAAGACAGATAGAATTTCCATCATGGTTAAAATTTAAAAAAAAAAAAATCAAAACCCTGGAAAAAAGGATGATGTGGCCACAGTTCAAACACTGTAAGTACACACGCACATACACTATGTATATAGTCAAGTTACACTTCATCTATTGTTCTTATTATGTTTTAAAAAGACTAATATCAGTGTTCCTTGTGTTCAAACTTTTTATATGGTGGCTAGTACATTTTGCTTAGTTTAGCTCACAACTGCACATAAGTAAAAATCTCTTCTCTTTTGCTTTCTGAAACAATCAGACTACTACAGAAAAGACAATTGATCTCAGTAAATGCCAGTATTCCTCACTGGGGGAGATTCCTCTATCTTCACACTAATTAAAAAAAATGAAAAACAGCTCAGTAATGTCTAACAGCAGAAATACCAAATGAACTGCTGAAATGAAATTATGAAAATACTCATGAATATTCCAAGTGAATTTTATCATCAGGGGAAAAAAAGTTCATAAAATTTCACAGCCTGAAGATGTGATTAACTTTTAGAAATAGCTCCCCTTTACTAAAACACAGGAGATTAATTCAGTGCTGCAAAACAAAGAGCTTTAAAGTAAGAACTGGGCTATTCAGATTACAAGATGGTACCCCTTTGAGATCTCTAACAAAAGTGATTGAAGCCAAAGCATGTGTCATGTCACTAGTTAATCCTTCAGTAATGACAATTGTTGCAAGGTTGTCCAGCCTCACTCCCCACCTCTGTAGAGAGAAAACCCAGATGTTATGTGATTATTTATCTACATTCCTCTAAAACTGCATTTACTATTAAAGAGGGAATATACTTAATGAAACAGAAAATCACCACACCAAGCCAACACTGGACTTTAGGTTTGCAAGGCAGTATTACATATTATCATCTTCAAACAGAATTTAGTATTGTGATGTACCATAGAAACAGGGACGTAATGAAGTAGCTGCAACTTGCTCTTCGTACCAGAGCAACACTGTAGTCCCTTGAAATCATAACATGATAAGGAGATGAGGGGTGGACAAAATATTTTCACTTTCTTACTTATCAGCTCTTATTCTATTACAGCAATTATCTGCTGGATTTGATCGAATCTTTCCAATACATTCTGAAAGTTATTTGAAATTGAATATTAATTAAGAATAATCTTTTCCTGACTGGGAAAATCCCTAAAATATGCATGGTAAAATGAATCTTTTATCTTTATTTGAACCACTTATTCTACTAAGTGGCTTTCCATTTAAAAATACAACTATCTATCCTTAAAGCAATAAAATAAGGAATTACTCCAATGCAATCTACTTTTGTTGCAATAACTAACAAGAATCACAATCTAAAAATTATGAAGATACATTTCAGGAACACAAAACCCAGCCTTGATCTATGAAACACTCAGGGAGAAACAGATAACTCAGGCTTGAGCCCAAGTTCTTAAGCATTCTTCTGATAAATTCCTCCCTTAATTGACTAGATGAATTTTTTTGTTGTTTCTTTGTGTGTTTCTAGGCACTTTACAAGAAGCTTTCAAAGCTCTTTTTATTCAACAGTATTGCTTTAATATTCAAGAAAGACGTTAGGGAGAAAACATTCAAATTATATCAGAAAGGCTAGGTACTAAAGATCAGATAATTTTATATGCTTTGCTTGAAATTTACAGGATGATGTTGTTAAATGTACACATGCACACACACACACACACACATTGATCTTTTATAAAAATTTTCCCTTGTGCAAAGCCCATGTGCCACTTTGGGCAGGCTGAACTGCAGTTCTGCTGGTAACACTGATAGCAGTTGTTTCGAGAATTAGAGCAGATGCCCTGCTGCCCAGTGAAACCTGCTGTGAAATAAAACTAACCACAGCAGCAGCAGAGAGAATTTAACCTAAAATACGTGTGCCAGACCCTTAGGGATGCATCCATGTATTCTGAGTTTATTTGCTCCCCATAAAAACATGTATACGGCATACCAGAGGAAAACACAACTATTCATAGCTGAGGCAATGAAATTGTAGATGTTTTCAGTTATGAGACAACAAGAAAACCCTTCCTGCTTTTTCTCTTCAACATGAAACCTTGAATGAAAGGAAACAGATCCACTTTCACCTGTGTTACTTGCTTCTCTTTTTGCCAAAGCTTATTTTGAGATGCATGATCTCCTGTCCAGCAGATTTATTTTTTCATTCAGTAACACCTTTCTAAGTACACTCTGTGGGAGTCCTGCAAAGCTCTACAGATTTTACTCCCTTGTTCTACACTTATAAGAGATTAATTCCTAAGAAATATTTATCTAGAAGTGAAAGAAGAAAGTATATACAAATTGTGTAAAGTACTCAGAAAACATACATTTATATCAAGAACTAGAAACTGAGATTTATGAGTATCTAAGATCCTAATTACTCTGCCTGTTATAAAGCTATCCCCTTACTGTTTTAAAGATTTTTCAGCTTCAGAAAATTATTTATTTATGTTTCTGTTTTATTAAATATTAGATCATCCTAAAGAATTCTGCCATTATAACATATATGTTCAACTATATGTATCAAATCCTGGAATTTATAAAAAATATTTGACAATCTCACAAGAACAGATCAGTCTCATACTAAGTTTCTCTGAGTTTTTTAAAATGGCAACTGTAATCACTGAAACAATGAAGTCACTCCAGCAGACACAGACTAGACTTGAGACTGCTAATACAGATTTCATTGCCACACGATATTTTGGAGGCCAAAAATATAAAAAGATTTGAATTCACAAGGGCAACACCGTCAATGACCACTAAAGTGATGGATGTTTTTCACTGAAATCCAGCAAGTTACCAGATTACTGCTAGAGATACAGTAGTTGCCTATGCATAATGTTAGTTTGGCAGTGACTGGCAGGTCTTATGTTGTTATCATTCTTTTTGTGTTTATGTCATGTTGCTTTCTTACAGAAAAAATTCAGCAAAATCTATGTTCCATGCACTCAGTCCATAGTGATGAAACCTACCATTAAATAGGTATTAAGTTTCCGTGAAAAAGGAAGAGAGGGAGCCCCACATAATTTCAGTTTCACAGACAGGAGTCCAGCATAGGGACACTTAGTGTGTAAACCAGTTTAGGTCTTCCTTAGGTTAATAAATTTGTGTGTCTCCAGTGCTTCAGAGATCTCTGAGGCAAACTTGTCACACAAGATAGGCATGCTAAAACTATATTTTATCATTGCAGAGAAGGATGTATTCACAGGGAATCAGATTATGATTCAGTCAACAGTTGTTTTATTTTGGGGTTTTTCTGAAAAACAATTCTTAATTCTTTTCAACAATGTTGAAAAGTTAATCATAATCCAGCTTTATAAAAATAGGATTATTGGTACATAAAAATCACCAGCCTTAGTTGTTCTGTGATCAGTAAGCGTCCTCTTTTTAAAAGTAACCAAAGTTTCTAGAATAAATCCACAGACTTTGCAAGCAACACAGAACTGCTGTTATTGCTAAAATATGCAATATATATACTTTACAACAGGCATTCAATGACACTGCTGAAATGTCTTACTATAGACAGAAGGTACCGATAATATTTGAGTTACCAGACTACACTGTCAGAGCTGTCAGCATTTAAAAACAAATTAGATTTGACAGTCAGGATTTCAACTGCAAACTGATCTTTGCTAATTAATGTAATTAACAGTCTGAAACACAGAGAACAATGTACTAGCACCATGAACATATTGTTTGCTCAGATGAATCATTTTCACATTGCTGTTTAATTGATGTGACTTCTGCTTCAGATACACTACAATTAGCATGTCATCTTACTGATAGAGTAGGTAGAGGAAAAAATTGGATAAATTGCTGTCATCTATTTTTAAGGACAAAAGTATAATTAACAGTTATAAAAACTCCCTGCTCAATAATAAGAAGAGCTATGTTGTTATTTCAGCAGCACTTACGATTCAGGAAAATCTAATATACTTGTATAAGCCTGATTGCAAAGATGAAAACTTGTTGCTAACTTATTGCCAGCCAGCATCCTATCAGCAGTTTGTTAGCTTACAAATCTAATGGAATGTCTAATAATAATTTCCGTATTTCCATAACACGTTCTTTTCCTTTCCTTAAGAGAAAGGAACAACACAAAGTGCTGCCTAAGTCACATGAAGAACATGTAAGATTTTCTTCCATGACAGTCTTTAACAAATGACTTTTAACATATCTTGTTGACAATCACAGAAACAAACAAATCCTCACAGTCACTGTCACAATTCAGTAAATTCACAAAATGTCTGCAGTTCAGACTGAAGGAGGTATCTCTGGATACCCAGGTTTTTATCATGAAAGAGGACCAGGAGACAGCATAATCAACTGCAATAAATTAGTTCTGACTTAGAGCTTTCACAAGAGTGGGCAGTCTATTAGGAATTCAAAACCCATCAAAGTGCCATTGTTTTATAATCCTATTGTTACACTGGCACATGTAGTCCCTAACAACTCTTAACAGTACATATCTCTAACACATGAAACATTCCAGAAGTTGTACTTAGTCCTTTGATAAACATCACAGTTAGGATTTGAAATAATTGACTGGGCTGAGGGGGCAAACAACAAAAAGCAAACAATCAAAAAAATCCCCTAAAACTCTGCTCTTCCTTGTATTTTATTCACAAACAAAAGAAGAAATTTTAAAACAGAACAGAAAATTCTTCTCCTGAAATAACAGTCTCTAGTGGTGTTGTTTCAGTGGTTACTGAAGAGCATCAATACTTTTACAAAGCATGGATAAAAAGCAACTTCTATGTCTAAAAGTTGACTTCTGTTCCTCTCCCTCTTCTTCAGCTACCTTGGATGTTGCAGAAAACAGATTTTAGCAAAAGGCCAGTAAATCAAATCCAATAAACACACAAATATCTTTCTTGACCAGGTGCTATGAACACTCTAGGCATCTTCCATTAACTTGCACAAAATACACAACTTTTCTCCCAAATCCATGTGCACTATGGAAAGTGAGAATCTCTTCAACCTGGATTACATATGGATTTTTTTCAGAAATTCAGGGATTTGTGCTGCTTTGGAAGTGTATGTATGTGGGCTTGAGAGTCTAAAAAGGCACTAAACTGTGTAACATCAACTCAAGAGAAAGCTGACATTTGAAAATAGTATTGATTTCATGAAGCCCTGAATTCCACAATGCTTCCTTTTCTAGACATAATCCTGCATACTACTACAGCATACAATTACTCTGCCCTCCTAGGTGCCCTTCCCTGTCTTCAAATTCTATTACAATGAAAAGGAAACTGAAATTATTTATACTTTCTTACAGCTCTACATTTTTGAGCGATGTTGTCTCCACAGCCAACCTGTCCCCTGGTGCCCGTCACAGAAACTGATTACTCAGGCCCCCAGCATCATACAAAATTTCTCCTTGTTTCATGCAGGAGGAGCCCACACTTTGCTGGGAACTGCACTGGAGGTATTTACAGATGAGCATTAATTCACCTGCAGTAGTCGAGCCTTATCAGAAACCTACATGCTACCTAACACATTCCAGCCAGTGCAAAGGTCCTTTCTGTGTGCTCTGCTAGTTCCATGTATTGGCAATGATAAGTTTAACTGGCCAAGAGTCCATCCTGAGTCTCTGTTCTGATGATAAATTTCATTTAGAGATGAAATACATTGCACGTCTGACTGAGAAGGTAAGAAAAGTGCATTTTAAAGCTACTTTGAACTACCTGAATTTAAAAAGCAAGAAACAATTCAGGTGAGGCAGAATAGCAAGTCAGTGATGACATGAATGGTGAAATAGTTGATAGCTAGGAAACAATTGGTTTTGGTAACTGCAGTCTGATCATCTATTTCAGAAAACAAAAATTAAAATAAAAAAAACTTGAATCAAATAGCTTAGAAACAACAACCACTAAAGTATTTTTAATTTTCCAGAAAGACTAGGGTTTTGCAGCAACAACAAGATGAAATACCCAACAGGAACTGGAGGGCTGAAATACTAAATTGGCTTTCCTCAATGTTGTCAGAAACTGATTTTCATCTCTTCATTTTGTTGATAAAGAAAGGTTAGAAATGCCTATTGTTTTCCAGCCAGAGCTTAGAAAACAAGGCAATTTTAGACTCTGAACTCAGTGATTTTTCTTCCTATCACAAATGATCTATAAGTTTCATTACTCTATGATCTTTGATTCTTCAGGCAGAAGTTCTGTTATATAAAATAAGCCTTCTAGAAACTGAAACAAAACCAGACATGCACAGAATTCCAAGCAAACAAAAACATCTCAACACAAAGCGTCATTTCAGTTTATCTGCTTAACTGTGCTCTGCCTGTAGAGCTACTACCCATTGTCGACTTGCCAGCAGGTGCTGCATTAATTTGATTTCTTCATTTTTAAGAGCAAGTACTTTTCTTTAAAAAACAAAACAAAAACCTCTTAAACTCCTCACAGTGAAGAACCAAACAATCCAAACACCTGCCTCTGGCAGCATAAACCATTTTCTTTTCATTGACTACCATGCTGAAAGCTGCTGTTCATGATTCTTATGCATTTGTTTTCTCTCTGCATTGGAGGACAAGTACAATGACATAACTCAGTGAAGATAAAGGTAAAAAAAAGTTCAATATTTTTCAAAAAAGAAAAGCTGCAAAATAAGGCTTCTGGATTATAAATTTTCCTAGAGAGCTTATAAGGAACAGATCCCATTGCCCCTAGTAAGAAATTAGCTCTGTTAGGAAGTATTTGCTCTTACCATTATTGAAGTGTTATGAAAAAAAAATGGAAATAAATTAACAGCTTGAGATGAGCTGTTTATTACCCATGACTTTTAATTCGCTGTGGCCCCATTCAGAAGTTGCTGTCATGATTAGTAAAGCAGCTAATCTGACATCTTTTCAGCAGTTCTCTGGGGATAAATAAAAGAATTTAGTAATTATAAACATATAGTGGACAGAAGGACCACAGATAAGGAATGGCTGCTGCTAAGCTGGTTTTCATTTCATAGCTTTGGTCAAGTAAACTGACCAAGTTAGAGAAGAGTTGCTTTTAAAGAAAAGAATGAGAAGGTAAAAATATTGAGGAGGAAAGGTTCTCAGTGAATCACATTATATTTTTTAAAATGTTTCCATTACACAATGGAAAAACTTCTGTGTATGATATGTATGTATGTATGATTCCAAATTCCTACCTTGATTACTGACTGTTTTAGTGTGGGGGAGACTTTCACTCTACAGCCTAGAAAAGTCTTTCCAAAAAAACCAAATTTTATCCTTCTCATTTTTCATACTTTAAATAACTTTTTCCTTCTACTTACTTTATCTGTCTTTTGCCTCACAATTTGCTCACTGAATATAGGGGAAATAAAGATAAGAAAAAGGTCAGCATAAGCTGAAATAACAACATTTTGTTTTTTTTTTTCAAGATAATATTTAGACAAGACTTCTTGTATTAAAATGCAAGTGCTAATTTCAAACATTGAAATGTCCATCTAAAAAAAGAAAAATTCAGTCAACCAAATTTTGTATTACTGACTTTAATATTGCACTGAATTCAAAGAAACAAATGTTGTTGCAGCTATTACTCTCATAAGAAGTAATTTTTAAATGTTAATCATCGTGAGAATGTATCTGAATTTAAAACTACATTTCCTATTACAAAATATGGCAGAAATATTCTTTCAAAAATAACACATGAAACAGTATATGTGATATGAAATAATAATTAAACTGTTCTCTTTCCTCAACAGTTTGTTATATAAATGATTCAGTAGACCTATGTTATTCCCAGCAGTTTCTCATGGAAGAGAAGTACTTAATGCACCTTTTCAAGACTACTCTACTCACAATACTGTAGCTGGCAGGGAAATGAAGGTTTAATACCATGACCCCAAGGGTACTGCCAGCACTGACCGTCCCTGCCCACTCCCCTGAGTCTCCCCTCACCCTGCCCAACAGCCCAAGACCCTATTTTAGGCCCTGGAGCTGTCAGTCCCAGCCCTATTTTTGCTGCAGGAGTGTCTGCTCCCGTTCCTGTCTCCTGAAGTTCTGGCTGAGCAACTAGATTTCTGGTAAAGACCCTGAACCTCTACCGAAGACAACTTTGTATCCAACCCTGCCTCTGGCCTTGCCTCCTGCTGTTTATGACCAGGGCCTGGCCATAGATCATCAGCTCGCCTGCCTGGGGCTGTCAGAAAGTCCTGTCACCACCTCCAGCCCAGCCCTGCTTGGGTGCTGCGGGACTGCGCTCTCTTCATGATGTCAGTGCTTCTGGGCACCCTTGGTGTCCTCATTGTCCTCCTTTGTGGACCAGCCTTGGTCTTGCAACTCCCAAGCACTCAGAATAAGAACTTAAGCACTTAAGAATATGTTCTTATATATTTAATTAAACATGACATGAACAATGGACTGAAAAATAAAACTTCTTTGTTATTAAAAGCCATTGATATACTTACTACTGATTTCTTTTAGCTTTCTCAAAGTGCTAAGAGTTTAGGAACAGTATGACAAAGAGGACAATATTATATTTTCTTTCAATTTATATAGAGGAAAGAAAAAAGAACCTGGAAACAGATGAATAAATTAGAATTCTGTCTCTGAATTCAGCTTGATGATGAATTCCTCACAGAACTTTTTATCAAGCTTAGAGTTAGCTCCTGATTTTAGCTGAAGCTGAAATCAACTGAATTTATGTTTCAGTACTTCTTATTTGAAGGTAATGTTCCCCTAGGCCTCCACTCAAATCACTTCAGAAGTTTTCCTTTTAAACCTATTATTATTATATTCTAGGAGGCAGTAAAAATGTCAATAATCAGTCAGAAATATATACAATTATTACACCAATTCCATATTTCTGATTAGCAACAGAAATTGCTCTTGCTGTCTATTGAAAGCTTCATGTTCACTTTATCCAGGCTTGCCATCTTCCCTGTGACTATACAGCTTTCTTTATTTCTATACAATAAGAATGGCCAGCAAAATCTTTGCATAATTGTCTTTAAATAGTAACATCACAAAATGGTTTTAAAGGCTTGCTTCTATCTTTTAGATTATAGTTATTTGAAGCCCTGAATAAAATCCTTTGATGTCTAATGAAGTAAATGCTCCTGGTGTTGCCTTTACTGAACAAAAGCATAGATAAATAAATATTTCACTTTTTTTATTAGATTTAATACAATACAGTTATGCAAAGAAGATACTGGAATAATTTTGCATTGCTATATTGTGAAACACATTAATTATTCAACTTCCTTTTGAAAATTAATTCATAATATAGCACACTTTCAGAGATATATGATAAAATAGTAAGGGAAACACTTCTAAAGGACAATCTCTAATTTTTCATAGAAGATTTTGTCACAAAAGCCAGTTATATAGTCACATAACGTTTGCTTACACAAATTCAATAATTGCAGAAAATTTTAAAAAACAACTTAAAATTTTTCCTTGAAAAAAAGCAAAATTTCTACATCTTTTCTCTCAAGCTACAAAAGGGAAGCTAAGTAGATTTTTCTGAACACAAACAGAAAGATCACTTAAGCAACTAGCACTTGTGCAGAAGAACTGCAGGTACAGCTAGAAGTAGGGGTTTCCCTTTTTATTTAACCAGTGTTCATATGTATAAACACTTTTCCATGAGCAAATAACATACATGTATATCTGGTGCAAGCAGTTTACAATCTACAATGTAAACTCCTGTAAAGTGAGAGCAGCTACCTGAGGAAGTAAGCAAAACTGAGTCCAACTTCAGACACTTGGGTGCAACAGTGCTGGTGAAGGGAGAATGAGCAAATCGATGGGTTCACCGTAAGGCCAGCATATCTAGCAGGCTGGGGGAGAGTACAAATTTTACAGCAGTGGAAACTGAACTGTTCGTTGGAGCTTCTTCGCTGGAAGGCAGCCAAGTAGATGTTGAACATCAAAAATAAAAGGTAACTGCAGTGGATACCTTTCTTCCATTTTTTTTAAAGTGAATTCTTGTTTATCTACTACTTTATTAGTTAATCAAGGAGAAAAATAAGAGAGAAAAAGATGAAGCTATACGCTAATTGATGTCAAAGGCAATGGTGAAACTAGAAAAAAATGGTCTTCAGTCTTTGAACTGAAATATTCATAGGTATTGAAACATACCACATTTTCATCCACAAACTGGTAGTATCTCTCAAACTTTCCATTCCATGATTCTTCAAAGGAAGTTTGAGAATTCTGTTTCCTACTATAAAGAGAACTACAGCCAAGCCTTATGTACGCATTTCTACCAGAAAGCTCTATACTTTAGATACTTGCAGTGCTGCACTATCATGTCCCATAACTCAACATGTTGGATAGCAATGGCTTAATTATCTGAAGCCTTGGAACCACTCTGTGCTGGGGCAAGGTGCAGGCAGGTGGCCTCAGAGCTGCACTGCAGCTGTCAGCATGTCAATGAGGTGAGTTGTGTACTGAAATTTGTTCCATAAAATGAGTGTTTCTCAACTGTATACTTATGTTTTGGCTTCTTACATGTCTCACAATGTCATTTAAATGCAAAATTCAAACACACACCTATCCATAGGTCTTGCTGCCCCATAAGCTCAAGTGCTTGTCTGTCATGTAGCCATTAACATGGAAGAAGATGTATAGACTGCATTTACTGACTATGTTACAGTTTGATTTTTCAGCACAGGAAGCACTTAAATTTCAAACTCAATTCTGATCATTAGGGCCACAAGGAAAAAGGGATGCCATAAAAGTTGAAGAGTATAAAAATGTACCCATTACACTATTTATGTCCTTTTCAGTGCAACTTCTACCATTAAACAGAACTAATTAATCAGATGTCTTATAGATCTTTAAGTAAGATAAATTAATGATGAGTAGGTAGCAAATATTTACAAAACTTATTTATTACTGAGGCATATTTGGTAAATTTATCTTTTGGGCTTTTAATAAAGTGTATAATATAATATAGTCAAATTCACTAAATGTCAATTTAATTTTCACAAAGTCATCCACTTTGGTTATTCACAGCCTTATGGCACAATGCAAATGATAGATCTTTTTGAATTTAGATATCTAACAAACTGAAAAAACAAGAATAAAGATTGATAAGTGGTATTCTTAATATGGTATTCTTTGCATTTGTGTAAGACTATAGTAAGGAATAATTACCATCAGAAGTGCAGGGTGTCTGGTGTAGGAAGTATTTTTTATTCTGTTTATAAGATCCTTGATCTTTTAATAAATAAGATCATGTAAGATGCTCTGTAGTTCAATCAGTAGCAACACCACTACTTACACTTTTTTCCGTGTTTCCATATTTCCATAAGACCTAGTATGTAAGTCATGCCATATAGGAAAGATCAATAATACTTATAGTAGTATGAAAATGAATAATGCAAGATGGTTTTGGAAGGTAATGGTTGGGAGGAGCCCATAATACATCCAGAAATGACGCATAGTTCTACTTCTGAAACTGCTTCTAAATACTAGTGATGCATTCATTTATCACTGTCTACACAAAGAATCATACAATCATAGAATACTTACCATTGGAAGGGACCTTAAAGATCATCTACTTCCAACCCCCCTGCCACGCGGTGTGAGGGGGGTTGCCATTTAACATTTCAGTAATAATTAAAAAGATAAAATTTTCCTAGCGTTAAAAGTTGAAATAAAAAAATAAGAAGACAATTACTCCATTGCCCAAACAAACTCTGGGCAAGTACCTTTTAATGAACAAATGTAAACTCCAATATGTGGAATAAATTTTAATATCTTTCCAACTGCAAAGTATAATCATCTTCAGAGGGCATGCCTCATTATTTCCTGACATTTAATTGTGACAAAATGAAATATCTTCTGCAATTCTGAAACTGCTTTGGCAGGTGGGGAAAAATAATTGAAAACTTTGGTTACACAAACTTCACGATCAAATGATGAGTTATCTTTGTTATACTTTACTTTATTGTGCAGTATAGAAATTGAGCAATTAACTGTAGGCAAATATTCATTATAATTCTCCAGTGATTTATATATGGAGCAATTTCTCACAAAGTCAAACATATTAGTTTGATGCTTTGATAGTAAATCTTTTTCATATTTTTTAAATATTGTCCATGTTTTCACTGTTGTCTTGAAATTTTTCAGCTATACCACAACATGAAAGTCTCTAATATTTTGATAACTTTGTGGGAAGCATCAGTGACGTGAAAGAAAAGCATACTCTTTTTTCAGCGAAATCAATCATAATTTTTGAAACTTAAAGAGGAGCTAATAAGCTGTTGTTAAAACACAAAGGATTTTGTCCCACATCCACCAGCATCAAAAGGTAATTTTTTCATAGGTGAAGGTCAGGAATCAAAATTAATTCTTTTACCACCTTGATACATGGTGGTAAAACATGAAGTCAGTTTCAGTGACCATAGTTCACATTAACATATCTTTTTATTTTATTTGCAGATGATACCTTATTCTATGTATTTTAACATTTCTTAGAAACAAATACAGCTTTCACCATCTTGCATCTTAAAAGATACATCAGAATTATTTTTATTACCTATTCCACCTTAGAATACAAATTCAATCCTCTTCAAGATAAAACACAGAAAAAGCCTTACAGAAGCTAGTGTTCTATTAACTGATCCATGTAAATTTTTTTTTACACTAATCAAAAAGATAGCAAGATTTCCTATTGTAACACTTTAGGGAGTAAAAGTAGGGGGAAGAGAAGGAAGCCATATGGAAAGGAAGATAGGAAAGGAATGGTTCACCTCAAAATGCAGCTTAACGAACTGAGATTGAGTAAACTTTAGCCTCAACATTAATCTAGAATTACAGAGCTGAATATGTCTGATAGGACAATATAAAGCATATTGTGTGTCTATAGTTCCTCAAATAAATAGTTTGCTGTGCAAATCATGCAGTATGAAATAAAAAGCCCTATTGTAAAAATCTATTCTAATTACTGTTCTTCTAGATGGAATAAATACACTGGAAAGTTCACTTCAAATAAAATTTTCATTTAATTTAAGAGAGGAAAACACTTGTCCTTGAAATTTCTGATGACATAAGATGAATATTTTTACAAATACTTTGTAAACAGCATTTGAGGTCTAGGACACATGCTGTTCTAGACATCAACAAGTGATTCTTGGGAAAGAGCAAAGTAGCTCAGATTTGTTTGTTAAAAAATATTTCAGAACAAGTAAAAACTTACAGTATCCTCTTTATTCCCACCTTTTTGCATCATGAGATAGTTGTGTCAATTTACTGGTTTAGGGTATGCTTCGATCTCCACCACCTCTGGAGAGAGTACTTCACTCTTTCTTTGATACTTTCACCAAGTCTCCATCTTAAACTTAAATGAAGCTCACTTCTTTTTCCAATTCTACTAAATGGCTTTAACCCCCTCCTTCATTCTCCTCAGTGCCTGGAAAATATTCAGATCACATAACAGTGGTATGGCGTAGCATTGGTCTTCATTGATATGCTCCTGAGCCTGAAAGAAATTTGCAAAGAACTCTGCTAAGACCTTCACCTAGAAAATTCCATGGTATGGCTGGAAGAGATGACTTGCTACCCACATTTAAAATTCCTCTCATGCACACACTATTCACTGAGCTTGGCGTCCTAATGTAGGGAAGTACATGTTGATTACATATGTATTAATATTCTAGAAGTTATTTTCCTGGCATGACATGTCCTTCTGAGATAAAAAGTGAAAAAAAGGCACTTAGAGAGAAAAATGTTTGGAGGCAAAGAGTAAAACATAAAGTCACTGCCACAATTTTATTTCAGATGTAATTTTTTTTTGCGTTTGGAAATGCAAAATGAGAACATTCTCTTTTTTTCCCATGTTTTATTGCAAATAATCTCACATGAAATTATATGCAGAAAACCAGTTTCAGTCAACAGTTCCAGTATTCTTTGTCACTCTTCAAAAATTTGATTAATCAGTACAGCTTTCCCTTATTTGTGACTCGAAGATCTGGTGGGTCTCTTCCAATGTGGTTATTCTGTGATTCTGTGTAATGGATGAATTAAGTAAGGATTTTCTTAAAAAATAAAGGACATCTAATAGAATTGAAAAGTTTAATGACCATGTAAGGCAGCACAGAGAATTTTTTAGGGCTGGGATGAAAGGAAAATAACAGAATACATTCCTCAATTCAATAATAGAAAAAAATATATATATCACCCAGTGCTTCAAACTTTACATCTTCTTATACATGAAATCATACACTTATGTTAGCAACATAATTCTAGTTAACAGTTCCCACTTTTCTGTCTTTCTAGTTCACCCATCGTACTGACAATCTTTAGAGTTCCATATAATTTCCCAGCTATATCTGATACTCACAGTTCCTTTTCTGCTGTCATGATATTTTCCTCTCCAAAGGCCAACAGTCTGACCTTACTATGCTCTGTCTCATTTATGTCCAGTTTTTCTTAGTATTGGTTTTGTATTCTTCTGTGTGAGCTAGGACTGTAACAGTTTCTTTCAAAATATCCTTGCTCCTCACAACAAGAACTGACAGCTCAACAGAATGTAACTCTCAGAGGGCTGAAATTACGGCAAGAGATTATTTTACACTGCTCAATACATTCTGAAAAAACTTGAATACAAATGGAAAAGTTGCCCCTTTTAAAAGCGTTTACATTCCTTATAAGGTGAAAAATGTTTCAAAGACATTAATATTACATTTTATTGCTACTGATACAGTTGTATATGACATTAGTTGATAGTCTCTGTACAGTGAGTCTGTTAGGACTTTGTTTGCAAAGTGACTTTTTAAACACAGTCGAGTAAAACATTTGTCACATTAAGAAGATTAATGTTGTGTAACATGATTAGGTAATGAAATCAGATTACTCAGTAAGAGTAGATATCCTTATCCTATTCATATTAACACTTATAGCAACCAAAATTAAAAAAACAAAACAAAACAAACCTGACACTGCATATTAAAATACTGTTAAATAACATTTAAAGCGATGATAGGTTATGATATGGTAGTTGACATGGAAGCCTTGTCTACAAACTTCTTTCAGTCTTTGATGAAAGCCTTTTCAACAAACAGGAATAAAAACACAAAGCAAGTGATTACTACTATTCAATTCCTTCTGATTACGTGAAGTAGGGGATGCTCTCTCTGTTTTCAATCGTCCCGAGTGATAAACTCATTGCCTCCAGGACTTGCTTCTGTCCTCTGTGCAAGTTAGTCTGAAATAATTTCTACTTAAGAAAGGTTTAGGTGTATTTCGGGTCATATTTTGTAATGGATATTCTTTTTTTCTTAAGTGAATGGACCTCTGTTATGTATAAAAGGCATTTCTATGAGTACACTCCCATCTACTTTATTTCTCAACAGAAAGACTGCATAGCTCATTCAGATAATTTAGGAAAGCCTACAGAGACCACAAAGTAGAAGCTGCTCACAGGAAGAACGTAGCTTCACTCAACAGACTTTCCAGTGGTTCTCAATGGATTGTTCTCTATATTTCTGTTAGAAAAATGGACTTCTGATTTCATGTGCTACTCCCTCACAGCTACCCCTAAAGACTGGAGGAGTTATTCTATTCTGCCGTAGTTAGTACTGATAAGGATTTAAGTGGCTGAGTGAAAGAGGTAACAGTGAATGGGAAGAAATTCATTGCACTTCCTTCAGATATTTAATAAAAAAAGAAAACTAAGCACTGATGATGTCACAATGCCTATAATTTCTGTTTCTCTTCTATGCTTAGCTTTGTGCATTCTATACTGCTGATTTTAATTATAGTTCAAACCAGTGAGCTGAAAACTAAGGAACTGGAGATAATCGTTCTATGTCCCTTGGTTATTTAACACAGTACAATAGCCACCAAAGAAGAATTTATGAGCATAAAGGTGGTCTTCTTATAAGAATAAACACTGCTTTGTTTATACTGAAACTTAGCAAGTTCATTTGATCAAAGCCAAAACCCAACAAATCCCCTGACTCCCAAAGATCTCTTGAATTACACAAATCTGGTCCTGCTTTGGTGTAAAGGTAGCTTCCTTCATGCACATAAAGCCCGAAACCAAATTTTATGGATATCTATAAAAATGCTTCAGGTTTATTCTGCTAAGGGGAGGTCTTTTAAAGTCAAATTCACTACTTTATATTGGGTTTTTATGTTAAAGATATGCTGATTTATGAAATTGCATTAGATGTAAATTTGTTTGAGAGAGAAGCGAAGTTAAATAATTCTGCTTGATAAAAAAAGTTCAGATTTTGAATAGTGAATTAGACACATTTTCTTCCTGCTTTCAGAGAAAACCACAAGAAATCAGGAGTCACTGAGAAGTTTTCACAATCTTAAACGATCCCACAGACTGTCTGGTTAGTGACCTAAAACATAGTAGTCCCGCTTCCAACAGCATCTTGTTCTTCGCCAACTATTTTCTTTTCAATGAACCTTCCATCTTCTCTTTATATCAATGATATTTACTACCATAGTTATTCTTTTTTTTTAATGCTAAAGGAAAACAAGTTCAATATCTTATTTACCTTCTTAGCATTATGCAGTATTCTTAATAATGTGCTTTGAGATCTTATTTTTAAAAGTGTCTGTTTGCTTTATGATGAACATAGGAATGAAATATGTTGTCAAAAGAACAGTTCAGGTAATCAACTCAATCAAAATACAAAAGTTGTGAGTGACAGCTGGAGCATTTCTAGCATCCGTACATATATGTAGATAACCTGGGAAAAGGTCATCCTCAGAGCTACCTCCTGAAAACCAAAGTCTACCCAACTCTTTAGGACTCTGATTACATAGTTGTCACAAAGCCACTGAAAAGCTTCTAAACTTTTCAGATTCCTTGGTTTGGATTATTTCTATACATACACCAGCGCTCATAAAAATACATACAAGGTCATACCTATGTTTTCTATAGACTAAGATGTTAAAACCCTTATACACAGTGTACCCAATGCAACGGATCTATGCCACTATATAATGAACATAAATCACTGCTTCAAGAATTTTACAATATAAAATGTCTTTAAGTTTCAGCCAGTGTAATGATACTCTACGTCCACAGTGACAAAGAGAAATTCTTCAAGTCTATAGTAACAGATATCTGTTTCTGCTACAGTGATACTTAGCTGAGAGATTTTTTTTTTCCCAAAAATATATTGGAAGAAATGCATTAGCAAACATAAAAACTAAATATTTGAATAAAACAGGATAAACCCAAAATCACCGAGTCATTAATCTGGAGGACACAAAGAGCAGTATTTACAGGGCAGCATGGCAGGAAAAAGAAACTCTATAGTCCTGAAGCCTGGTCTGTTCTATTGATTACAAATAAACCTACATTTTCAAACTACTTGAGCTATTTCTCCTATTTAACTGCTTTAGGACCTTAATCTTAATTTTAAACCATAGTTTATTCCTTCCAATTTCAGACATCTTGCTTACTGTATTTCTTCTCTTACACTCAAGATATGAGAGAAGAGCAGTTATTTTGCCCCTTTTCTATCATTTTTCTAGGTTGGATAATTTAAGACTTAACCGGAAAGGAGGACTATCTGTTTATCTGATCATCACCTTTACAAATTGAGCTCTCCTGACTATAGGGCCTGTAACACCTTCCTTGGACAAGCATTGGATAAGCATTACCTTTCTCCATCTTTATCTGCTCATAAAACTGCCTTTCAAAAGTGTGACTGTTTATAACTTCAAAAAGCAGGACTTGTATTTTTTTTTCTGTTTCATTACACTTCAGTTGTTTCAAGTCTCAGGATCATGACTTTTCAAATGATACCTCAAGCTATATTTCTAGCAAAAATATCTCAAAATTGTGTGTTTATTCACATTTCTTGTTTTGGAGACAAAGTTCTTAAATGCAATATTAATAAACTAAATAAGGAAAAACGCTCCTTACTTCTCTTCTGACATGTTTCTTCTTAAAATATTGCCTCAGCTTTACCTACTTCTATCCATTTTATAACATTATACGGTTATCCTTTTTTTTCCACTAATTGTTTCCTGTTGTGCCTAATATCAAATGCATTGCTAAAGTATAGACCTGGAGCTCTAGAATTTCCTTTTAGTTAGAAGATAATCCTGCTCGAAAGGAACCTTGTGTAAATCCTTGCTACACTTAACCTGAAATATGTGTTATACCAAGCCGGCCACCAACACTTCACTTTATTGCTCCCAGTTAGATCTGATTTTTTAATTTATATTCATATTTAGACTTAAAAAATTAAATGAAGGATGTCTTTCTGTACTGTTTACAACTGACATTTTGTTCCCCAAATCTTTAATTTTTTTGTCATTAAATATGACAAAAAACACACTAAACACTACTAAATGTAAATGAAAATGTTTCCATATTAAATATCTGCTATTTGCAATAAGAAACTTCTAGACAAGAGTTTAAGTTATTATCAGAAACTTCATAGTTGGATACAAACATAAAGACTTTAGAAAATTTTTTTTTCCTCAGGAATGCGGTTGTTAATGCAAATTAAAAAATCAAATTCAAATCCAATTTAAAAGAAAAATTCTTAATGTTATATTTTTATTTCAATCTGTAAATTAACTTTTGAAATTTCACATAAAAGCATATTTGGGTTTGACTAGGGACTATCCAATAGTGCATTATTAGACAGTAATTGAGTATTGCATTAAAGCTTGGCACAGCCGCAAAGGACACAGAAAGAGTACAAATTCTGCAGAGATAATAGGTAATTTGTAGGGATATGTATCCATTTGGATTCCCTTAGAAGTTTCCCAGATGACGGTCAAACCACTAAGTTCAAAACCAACACTTAAATTGGAAGATGAAAGTAAACATATATAAGCTGATGGATCAAAGTAAAGTGTTGTTTTCAATCAGGTTTGCTTGTTATACTTTACAGATTTTTGCTGAACAGCAAAAAAATTATAATTTTTTTTAAAGATAGCATTAAAATATTTTCCACTAGAATTAAAGCTAAATAAACAATCTGAAACAAAACAAACCAAGATAAACTAACCTGTGTCCAAAAGTAATTAGATTCTAAAATATGCATGAATTTTGCTGATTTTTCTCAACTCTGTGCAAATGCACGAATAAGCTTTGGCATAACACTGACTCAAGAAAAAATAAGTTACTATTGTATTAAAAAAAAGTATTAGTGAGGAACACATATGTTAGTAAGATTTTGTTAACACTGAACACTTCATCATCAGAGAAGTCCACAGAATGGTGACAGTTCCTTAAATTAGGAAAAAAAAAAGGGGGGGGGGGCAGGGAAGGTTGTGAAATAAATTTCATTGCTGAGGAGCAGCTAATCCATTTGTTTTTTTTATTTTAAACATTTCAGCTTAACAATCAGAATGTCTGCATTCATTTGCAAAGAGGCCTAGCAAAATGTCCGGAGCACAAAGAACTAAAATAACCAAATCACTAAAAGATAACAAGTGAAGCATTTAAAAAAAATCACTTTAAGTTTAATAATTGTTAGTTTTTGCAATGTATACAGAAGGTTAACATAGCTTGTTTAGATGGTGAGATATTTGTGTTTGTTTTCATCCCGCAGTCTCACAAGTACTTGGAAGTCAAGAAGTAAAGAAATCAGCAGAAGACACCAGAGAGAGCACACACATAGCACTGCCACTCAGAGAAAGTAGTATTGACAGGACTGATACAGGAGATCTCAGAACAGCATTATAAATATTTCAATAAAAAATTGGACTCACGTTTAAAACAAACAAAAATTCTCTAATGAATAACCACCCAGAAAAAACAGGCATTGAATCTGCATCTGACAGATTTGAGAGATGTTTAAAAGAAGGACAAGACTTAATTCACCCCCAGTTCTGCCAAAACAAATTCCAGTCAGCTAAGAGTTCGAAAAACTGAAATTGAATTGATTGGCAATAGAGAAGTACAGTTAACCTCTCTGTCAGTGAAAAAACCAAACTGTAAAATGATGCTAAGGCTAGAATAAATTCAATGTATATAATTCAAGTGCCAATATTTTAGTAATTTGAGTCACAAATCATTGTAAAGTGAGAAAATAGACATGAATTTTCAACAAGTGAAGACAAATAAATACTTGACCTGAATATAATGGAATGCTATTCACTACCATTGAGTGCATGCAGCTTGGATGTAATTATTTCTTTATCATAAGAAATTATCTTTCTTGTAGATAATTACAAGGCTGCTCATATACATGAAAATGTGAACAAAAAAAAAGTCATAGTGCACAGAAATTCTGTAAGCTGAAGCAATGGAGGTTACAATACAACAAATTTCATGTGACTTAACTAACTGCTTGTATTACCTGCAAAACATGACCTTCATGACAGAGAGATTTAACTACAGGAGATTCTAAAAACACTGTTTTTATGTCATGGGCTTGGTATATCAACAAAATATTTGGATGTCAGACAGGTTCCAAGAAAGCAGACACATCATCTCTCTCACCCTTAAAAGGTATCTGAATGTCTGTCACCAAATACTTTCCTGGAACTGTAAACAATGCAGTGATTGGAAAGGGTTTTGTTATTTCAAATTCTTATTTCATGTGGTCATGAAAATCTTCCTTTGTACTCCCAATGGACATTTAAGAAATAAGGTTCCAATCACTTTCTCTCAAATGTAGAGTCTACTACTGCTTCTATATAGCCACATCTTTTCTAAGCTGTTTGAGAAACTTGTGAAATTGGCCTGTATTTGACTGTAGGGCTCAGGCAGTTATAAATATTTTACAACTTTTATACTGTAACTAGCTGTTGCAACCAACTCTCCTCTGTATGTTGCAATCTCATGTTGACATGAAATGTTCTGTGGAAAAGACCATTTCCAGTGGCATTGTCTCTTATTCTGTTTGAAGTTAGGTTTATGGTTGGGCTCAATGATCTTAAAGGGGCTGAATAATCTTAAAGGTCTCTCCTGATGAAACAGGTTCATTGTTAATCTTCATTTTAAAGAGAAAGTAGTAATTTTTTGTTGTTGTTATGTATCTGCAACCTCTACTTATTCATTGGTAATTAATGCAGGTTTATAAATTTAGACTGCACTGAGTTTTTTTCTTAAATACATCTGAAATTCCAGAGTCATATTGAAAGATACTCACCAGCAAGCAATAATTGGCATAATTCATTTTCTACCCAATCATTTTTCAATGAAATTTGGGGCTCCTATTTGTAGAAATGGTTCCATAGCATTTAGCACAATTTGACCCTGTGTGCCACGAATGATCAGGTTTTACTCTACTCCCCTCACCCACATCCTGTAGTGAGGTTTTAGGCTATTTGGAAGAACCTTGGTTGCACCACAGCATTTTTCCAAAGGTATCACTATCAGGAATAACTTTAATATTTATGATGCTAAACAAATGGTTAGAAAAATAATTACAGAGACTTTTTAAAGAATAAAAGGCATTTTTTTCCCCATCCTCTGTAGATGATGAAAGACAGCACATGCACAACTGGCAAAAAATACTTAGCATTTTTATATCCCTTATTTAAAAGTAAACGGCTAAAAGAATCTGGACAATAGTAGCATTTTCTTGACAACTTTATAGCCCCCCTCACAAGAATTTTTGTAAGAGGAATAAACATCCTAAAGCAATTCAGAATCGCCATCTAAAAGGAAAGACATAAGGAAAACATCTAGGCATGATCTATACTTCTGTGTAGTATATAAATAAATAAAATACATAAATGAATAAAAAAAATCAGAAGAGTATATTACATTTCTAACGAACACTTTCAGCTGTAGAGAAGATATTTTCCTGTATTAGAACTGTGTTGTTTTCATTCTTCTTCTGCTACAATACTTGATGCAAATTTTGCATGTAAACTGACTGCCTCTGAATGGCACTTTTTGTCGTCTTTTTAATTTTGTTAATTTTCAACGAATTACAAGATGTGTTAATTAAAATTGTCTAATGTTACTGAGTAGACAATGTAACCTGTTTACCTTCTTGGAAAATTAACTGAATTGCAGCATCTGTTTCACTGAAAATAATTATTGTTTTCAACAGAGGTAAAACATGCAGGAAATACAAAATGATGAATGTAGCATATTTGTGATACCACAGTGTAATTACTCTACTGAGCAAAAACTTACAAAAATATTTACTTTTTCCTCCTGAATTAAATGTCCAAATGAAGTGATATTTCACTCTAAGTACTTCATTAATTTTCATAATTATTTCCTTTATTGAATTCCTTCAATATTCTTATATGATTCTGAATGTTCAGTAGTGCTTGCTACTTAAACATCACAGTAGTAATAAACCTTAAAGGCCAGCTATGAACCAGAAACAATTAAGACTCTTGAGTGCATTATGTTTCTCACAGACCATAGAGCTCAACATTATTTTATGTTAGTTATGCTTAGCTAAACCTGCTTTCATTCTGATTATGTTACTTTGACAGGTTCCAACAACAAGCCTGGTCCAGTTAATTAAAAAAACACCACAATAAATGAAGAACCCTTAGCTTTATCCTGTACTACGGTGGACTTAACATAGAACAAATCTGTCTTCTCCCTCAGATAGCAGCAATGATAAAGTATGAAAAGGAGAAAAGCATATAAAAACTGTTTGGAATTCTACATTTATTAGAGTAGGAGAATAATAAAAAAAAGGATAGCAAAGGCTGTTATGTTATTTATATCTGAGATTATCTTCAACAGCACAATTTTTGATTGTTACAGGAAGTTCTACAAGCACCATGGTGTTACGAAAAATAATGAATGACCAATACTTTGCAAAATATGACAAATAATAATAATTTTTACTTCATTTAGATGACTTGAAGGAGACTATAAGACTCTGGACTACCAATATATTATTTTACATAATGTTTTTTATGTGTTTTGTATAAGAATTAAACCTTGCTGTTCCCAAATTGCACTGCTAGAGGCTGACATATTATGAATATCCACAATTTTATCTCAAATGTAAATGTGAAAATACACTAGTAAACCATGAATGGTGAATGATATCATGTAACCATGAATATTTATAACTGGTGTGGAATTAATAATGAAAATAAATGCTGTATAAATCCACTTGATGATTGTAGTATTGCAATATGCTGAAGAATTATTGACACTGTACTACAGGCTTTAGCAATAATGTACATTTTCAGACTTGGAATATACTTCTCATTCCTTCAAAGAGACTAATCACTCCTTTTTTTAAGTTTAAAGAGAGGATGGCCTCTACCCTTCCCCTACTACCCTCTTTTCACCACATTTTCCCTAGACTCAAAAAAGAAAAGACACGTCCAGCTTTCTTTCAGGTAGGGAAATGGACAAAAGTTCATTAACCAATCTCAAGGGGGGAAAAAGAAAATTCACTTCTTCCAAAATAATTTTCTAGTAATTTCCTGCTTCTATATCTCAGCGTTAGCTTAAGACTCTGTTTCTAATTGTGGTGTGTTAATCTTGGATAAGGGCCAAACTCCCACATGAGCACTCATATATTCTCCCTTCTCGGAAGGTTGGGATGAGAAAGTAGAATAACAAAGCTCATGGAGCAAGGTAAAAAAGGGAAACATGTCTACACACTTATATGTTTTCTTCTCTATATCAAAATGTTCACAGATGTGAGTTTCAGCTGATCTTTTATCTGATCACTAGAGATCTGATCATTAGAGATCATAATTAATTAGTCATCTTTTTTCTCCTTGTAGGAATAAGCTGGTATTTATCTCAGTAGCAGCATGAAAACTGTATTGAAGAATCATAGAATCATAGAATACTATGGGTTGGAAGGGACTTTAAAGATCATCCAGTTCCATCCTGCAATGGGATGTCATGTCCCAGTAGATCAGGCTGTCCAATGCCCCATCCAACCTGGCCTTGAACATTTCCACAGATGGGGCATCCACAATTTCCCTGGGCAAACTGTTTCAGTGCCTCACCACTCTCATAGGGAAGAAATTCTTCCTTATGTCGAGTCTAAATTTGCCCCTCTCCAGTTTTTACCCATTGCCTCTAGTCCTATCACTACAAGCGTTTGTAAACAGTCCAATTTAAAGCTATTCCTCCTAGTACTATCACTACATGACTTTGTAAAAAGCCCCTCCCTAGCTTTCTTGTAGGCCCCCTTCAGGTATTGGACAGGCTGAACAACCACAACTCTCACAGCCTGTCCTCATATGGGAGGTGCTCCATCCCTTGGATCATCCTTGTAGCCCTCCTCTGGACTCCATATCCTTCTTATGCTGAGCATTGTAGAACTGGACACAGTGCTCCAGATGAGGTCTCACAAGAGTGGAGTAGAGGGGCAGAATCACCTCACTTGACCTGCTGGCCACACTTCTTTTGATGCAGTCCAGGGTATGGTTGATATTCTAGGCTGTGAGTGCACAATGCCAGCTCATGTTGAGCTTCTCATCAACCAGCACCTAGATCTGTTGTTAAAATATATAGCAATTAAAGCAGAGGATAGATTTCTAAATGCTGTAAATTACCACTCCCCCCAAAAAATTTAAAATGTATGTAGTATGTTGTTATACATAAAGTACAATAGACCTGATAAATCACATAGAACATAAATTTGGCCAAAAATTTTTCATCCTGTACTTTCTGAACAACTTGAAGTACTTGAGAGAGAGAGAATATACCTGGAAGATTACTGTAACATCAAATAAGAATCAAGGAAACAATGTGGGGCATTATCAGGAAATGTACAGGAGAGAAACCAGCATTTTTGCGTGTATTTCAGATTTCAGTATTTTGGCATGCAATTCTAGTCTGTGTTCAAATAAAGTGGTGGAATTGCAACAGTAAAATGTTCAAGAGAAAAACCATGCTGGAGCAGGGCAGGAAGGAGAGAGGGATGAAAGAACAGAGAGACTTCTACATACTGACCATATAATCCCCACCTTCTGTTCTGTGCCAGTCAGAGATGGAGGAGGAGTCAGGACTGAAGGAATGAAGTTGTGTTTGAGAGAGGAGAAGAGAGGTGTTGGTTTAGTGTTCAACTTTTGTTTCTTGCTATCCACATCTTTTTTAATTGATAATAAATCAAATTAATTTTCCTCAAATCTTTCCTGGTTTTATCTTGACCCACCAACTTTTCAATCTTCTTTTCTCTCCTCATCCTGTTGAGGAGAGGGACTGAGAAAGTGGCTGGATGCAGATCTGACAGCCATCCAAGGTCTACCCACCTCATTGGTAAGCAATTATAACAGGCAAAGAGTGAAGACTAATTACAGTAACAGGATAGTCTAAACTACTTGGCCTGTGAAATGAGAGCACACAGTTTAGTTGTCAGAGCACAAATGTGAAAGCTGTATTGTGAAAAACATTAAGAAGGCTGGGACACAACTCTAAACAGCGTTGCTTTTAAAAACAGCTTCAAGCTGCTATGAAGCATTAGCCAGAAGCTGCGTGTTGCAGCTGTGAAGAAGGGATGTTTTGTAGGAATGGTTGATCTGCCACTGTAATTAGTGCTGCTTCAGTCCCTATAATAATAAGCTCTAGTGGCTAAATGTGAGTGTAAATATAAATAAATCAATCAGGACTCAGGGAACAAAATTTTTAGAGAATTGTATCATATACCTCAAAGAGACAAAGACAGGAAATTCAATCAGAGTCTTTGTGGCACTATTTACTGGCCATTTATGATGGAAGTATAAAGTGGAAAAAAGTCACTGCTGAATAAGCAGAGGTCACATTCAGACATTCTAAAATGAATTTAATCTGCAGTTCAAACAACATTCATAACATAAGTATCAAGTTGATTCTGTAAACAAAGTCTATCTAAAATTGGCTATTAGAGATTATATTAACAGAATTTTAATTTATAAATTGAGTATTATATATTTAAAACATGTATTTGTAAAAGTGTATTTGCTTCCTTCATATTTTAGAGTTTTGGAAAGCTTCATATCTGATAAATCCCTGAGTCTTAAGGGAATAGCCCAAGGGAATGATGCAAATGGAGAAGCAAATCTCTTACTGATTTCAAAAGAACAGAGTGTCTGTTAGTACTGATAGTAGCAGCACTTTTAAAATAAAATTTACAGACAAAAGAAAGAGAGAAGCAAGTTCTAACCTCTGTGCCCTCCATCTTTTCTGTTGAGGTAGGAAAGAGTATGCATGTATCTGTGCACATGTTTTGGAAAGTAAACTTGCTTTCTTCAAAACACATCAATGTTTGTGGTCATGTTCAGTACTACAAGCAACAACAAGCTTGACAACTCTAACTCCTCCCTGATTCATAGAATAAAGGTTGAAACCATGTTTAAAAACAACAAAAAAACCCAAACAAAACACACAACCCACCCCCTTCTAGTTACTAGAGCATTATCTCTGCCACACAGAAAGCTACTTCTCCTTATAATCAGAAATGCATTCTATATTTAAAGCTATCACTATGTGGATTTTATTTTTCAGCCATACTTTAAAAAACTTTTTAGAAAAGGGAAGAAAAACCTGGACAACCAATTGTCTCATTCTGCAGATGATCTAGAGTTATGTCACCAGTGGTCTGTCCCATTTATCCTAGTATTTACTTTATGTTGATTTAAGTAATTTCAGCTATTGAATATAGTAATTGGTGCTGATTTGAGCACAAATACACCCATTCATCATTTCTTTAAAACCAATTTTTCTTCCAGACTTAACTGGAAACTCACACTCTACATCTGCCAGACATTAATTTTCCCTTTCTTTGCAGCTCCTACAAACTAGTTAAAAATTGTCAATGCAAAAATCAGTTGCACAAGAAAAAATGAGAAAATAGGCTTATCAAAGAAACAACTAAAGATTAAAGCAAAAATACTTTTAGCAGAATATTCTTGGCATACTTCATTTAGCAAACAAAGAAAACTTAGTTCTTAATAAGTCAGAGAATCTGCTACTTCTTTCTTTTTTGGTAAGATAATTTACACACTTATACATAGCTCTTAAGGCAATTGAAATTACCATTAGCATCACACATTCAATGTACATTATTATACCACGTAAGGCATTAAAATATTATGGCAGTGCAAAAAAATAGCAAACTTGAAGTGAAAGTTAATACATTACTTCTCCCTGCCCTCTTCACACTGTTGTTTTTATAGTAGAAGCTTGAAAACAGTAATGAAATAGCAGCCATTTTACCTTCAAAAGCATCATTTTTACTCTAGAAAAATCATAAGTGCTTAATTGAAGAAAGGGTTTATATATAAGTATATATCTGTGTATCATACTACCAAGAGTGTGAAGTGAACAGGAATCAGTAATGAAACCATATTTGTTAACAGTATGACAAGTAATGTGATTTTTTCTACATATAAAATGCAGAGATTCCTCCAACTAATTATCATTAAGGAACACATGATTAGTCAGCACATTGCTGTATAGTTTTTCGAGATCATTGGTCACATTTAAGGCCTCTAAATGCAGTCTGCCACTCTGCCAGAATTGTACCTTGCATGTGAATTATTAAAGAAGTAGAGGCAGGGCTCAGTAGCTGGTCATTGTTTTCCTCTTGCTTAAAATCCTGTATCACTGCCCTGTTTCTGTCATGAGACTTCAAAGAAAGGTGTGCGTCGTGTCACTATGCTAGGTAGGTGGGGACACTTCAGTGAGTAGAGGATATATACTTCAGCATCATGTATGAGCTCACAGCTGCGCACTTCACAGGCTGTCTTCTCATATGGGTGAGTTGTACAAAATGCCAGATTGTTTCCATTTGTATCTTGTGCTTTTGCAAGCCCTAAATTTTGATATTTATTTACACTGCGTAAGTGAAGATAGTGTTCATTTTGTCATTTTTTAAGATGTTTTTTAACTATACTAAGCGTATGAAGAAACCAGCATTTTAAGCAGTAAATAATTAGTCATTGGTGACTCATTGGAGACCAATGAAATGATAACTGGAATGACTGCACACTTCAGCTCTGCTTTTGCATCTTCGTTTAATGGATTTTGATTTAGAGGGTTTTTTTAATATTTTCAGAATAAGGTTTGAGAGTAGATCTCAGAACACTATCAGAATCTTTATGCAAAATCTTCTCATTTCCAAAATAAAACAAAGGCAAAAGATACTACATAGAACCTTAATCACAGCTAATTGTTTTAGTATATGCAACATAAAATGGCATAACTCTCTTAAGTCGACAGGCAAAGTGTTGTAAATGAATTTAAATGAAGAAACTGAATTGAGCAAAGGAAGACTATATTACAATGCAGACAATAATGAGGATCATAATAACACTTATGATAAACTACAGTCTGATTTGAATCATTACTTAGAGGAAAAAGGTCAAATAAATATTTCTTAAAAATATAAATTAAGAAACATAAAAAGAGTTTTTATTCTTTAGCCAACTACTTGCAACTCCAAAAATAGTATTACTACAGATTGGTTCTTCTATGCTGAGTAGGACAGTTACAGTAGAAAAGACAGCAACTTACTTGGAAAAGGTATCATTGACTTTCTCTTGCAGGAGACCGCTTAGTGCTGTAGGTATTTTCAAAGGCATGAGCAAAAAAAGGCCTGCTAAAAAGTTTAAGGATTTCTAAAGCCTAAAAGGAATCCATCAGAGCCTAGTATTGTCCATGAAGCCAAACACATCACAATACTGCAGTTACTACTGTAAATCTAGGATGTTTGGAGAAACTAACCATAAAAAAATAGCTAAAACAGGAACACACATACTCATCTGTAAGAGTTCATGACATATAGGGGGAGGGGGCAATATTACCAAAACTTAACATTGCCTATTGTAATTAAGAGTTGTTACCTGTCAAGCCAACAAAGGTATGTCAGAATAAATAAGAATAAAAAGACTCCAGATTCAAAACAAAGATGTTTTCTTATATCCAAGTGCCTGATGCAGGCACATTAGAGTAATAACCACTTTGCATTGCTCTAGTGACTGTTCTGCAGTAGAGCAATTATTATTATGATCTGCAGTTCATGCAATTATTGATAAAATACTTTGTAAACTGATTTCACAGTGATTATGAAAATAATTAGTTCCGTCACATCCTGAAAACCAAAAAAGACGGATTTTATATTTTGTGAAAATGAAAACCAGGTAACCTAGATGTTGTTTCTGTTGCTAGGCAAAGAAATCGTAAATGTTTTACAGCCTCACTAAAAGCTACATTCCCTATTCTCCTGACCTTACAGCCTCTCTGTAAGTTATATTCCCTATTCTCTTGACCAAAGTTTAAGTATAATGGTAATTTTCTGTAAAAATATATTTTCTAACACAATAAAAAACATCCACTCCACACATGCTACTCATTTCAATATTTATACTCCTCATGAACTCCAACAGCCATGCACCATTCAGTTAGGTACATGGAGATTGTGTACGTAAAGCTGGAGAAAATTTTACTTTCAGTATAATTGATTTCATATAAATAATGCCTTTTATATTCTCATCAGCAGATTTTACTAGGCTGAAATATTGATTAAAAATTACTCTGATTTGTTTTATCAGGTTACTCAGCTGTCCATTTCCCTAGAGCCTCTATTTAAGTGGTATGATACTAAGATTACTTGAAAATGCATCCTTTTGCTATCATGTTATGAAGCAAATAAAGCATTTATCAAGTTAGCTATGTAGTTCCTTAAAATTAACATTAGAAGACCCTACTGAAAATTACAAATTATCTTCATTAAAAAATGGCCTTACAGGAAAGGAATGAAATGTGTGATGGTCTTTTAAATCTTTTTTACTTGTAGAAGAAGAGAAGGTATATATTTTTTTTACATTTTTTGACATCAGAAAATATGCTGACTGGCATAATTTAATTTTTCTTTCCACATTCGTCTGTGTAGTTATCATGTTCTGGAACTTGCTCTCAGAATTCAACATAACTGTAATGCTTTACACAGTAATGTTTGAACTTCAGAATCCTTTGTTCTTAACTCTTACTGTGTTCTTGAAGAGAGGCTTCTTACTTCCTGAATTTCAGTTTCTAGAATTTCACAGTACGTACTGAGGTCACAGTATTTTATAGTTCATAGAAATGGGAAAAATGTTCATCTTTTATTTCTTCAGTATTTTTCATTCTATATCAAGGGAATCAACAGAGCTGTGAAGCAAAGTAACATGAGAAATAATTTCCCATTAATGGGCTTATCCAGGAAATAAAACCCCCTATTATTTTGTGTGTTTAACAATTTCTTCTAGTTCTACTAATCTGTCTGGCCTACATCAGTTCTTTCAAGTAAGTTGTTCAGCACCTAGGTGCTCTGTCCAAACAGTAGTAAGTTTGTCAACTTAATTCTTGGACTGTAATAAATAGAAGATAACATTTTGAAATGCTAACTTAAAATGACAGATCAACCCATCTTAAAAAAAAGATAAATATATAAATGTGAGTGTATGATAGAAAAGTATATAATATCCAGAAATGCCTAATACAAGAGGAGTAAAGAAGATGGAAACAGGCTTTTCTTGGTGGTGCCCATTGACAGGCCAAGATACAATGGGCACAGGTTGATACGGAAGAGTTATTCAAAACCTGATGAGAAAGAGTCCTCATGAACCTGCTGTAGCTGAATCAGCTTCAGTGGAGGAAGATGGACCAGGTGATTTCCAGAATTCCCTTCCAACCTCAATGATTCTGTGATTCTATTCAGTTTAAAATAATTAGCTGTGTTATAATTTGTTTACTGGCAGTGGCAGCAGTTTGGTGCTTCCTTGGGCATGGAAGACAAATGCATTGAAAGCATAAAAAAAGGTCATGAAGGGGTAGAAACAAAACAGAAGATCCTCAAATGCCCTATGGTTGCCTCAAGGAAATTATGGGGGTTTATCATGATGGAATTTTAAATAAAAGAAGTAATTTGTTTTGTTTTGTTTTTTTAAAGAACCTTCTGGGGGCGGGGGGGGAAGAAAAAATACTATACATTTTGTTGCAATGCAGTTAAGAAATGATGCATTTGTCAAAGGCAAAGGTAAACCCACTATTATTATCAATTTCATCAAATGTCCAAAATACCTTAACAATTTTTTTAAACATACAACATCAACATCTTAGCAGTCTATATAGGATATACCTGAATTTGTATGAAAAATGATTACATTTTGGACTATCTGAATTTGAATAGCCAAGACTAAAACACAGATTTAGACCCAACATGACTAACATACATAATACTTGAGCCAATAGATGAATGGATTATTGGTCTTTATTAATGGTCTTAATGCAAATGCTTCTAAAATCGTACTCTAATTCATATTCATTAAACTGACAGCAGCAAACCTGGGGTTTATTACAGTGTTATTTGCTAATACTTCCTTCAACACAAAAGAAAACTGGAATACCTGCTGAGGACTGCTAGTTCGTGACTGCCAGTATAATGAATACCACAGGGACATGAATGCACAGTTTCACATTCAGGTTTTTATTTTTCTGAGTAACAAAAAAATAGGAAGCTCTGTCTTATTAGTAACAGCAAGAAGATTTAACTCTTTCCTACTGCTGTTAAAATGAAGTGACTCTCCTGCCTCATTGACTGTGAGAACTGCTCACAAAGAAAACTAATCTGACTTGTATTAGCAGAAACAAACAAAAGCTTCTGAATACCAAAAATATATGAAAGTATAAAAGGCATGAACAGCAACAACTAAAACATACTTGAAATTATTTGGTAGCTTAAAAATGTTACTGCATCATAAAAGTCTATCTACTAGTGAAGACCAGCATGCAGTGTTAAGAAGGTATCAAGCATACAGTCTCTCCACCATAGGAATTCTTATATTGCATTAAATATACAGGAATCAACTGTGCCTTTGGTTATTTTGTCTCAGAAATTTCTGGAAAAAAATATAGAAAGTACAGACAGCAAAAGTCATCAACATCTGTAACAAGAATTAGGGCCCTTACTCTTATCTGGCTATTTGCAGGTTGTTTTAGGAAACCACAGTTCCTGTGAACAAAACAATTACCCTGAGCCAAGTGCAGGATGCTGTTGAACTAGTTTCCTCTCTACCTATTTCCCCAACCACTACCAAAGTAAAAGATCAACATGCAGGAATGGCAATTCCCTCATTCAGCTGTATGGTGACAGTAGTGCTGGTCAGGACAGCTGAGAGCAGGGAACATCCCCTTCTAATAGCAGCCTGTATTTATTGGCTTACAGTGAATTTAAACTTAGAAACTAATTGAAGGTAATTCATTTGTAGGCAGTGAAAAGGTAGTCAAAGTTCCATTTTATCTAGGATGTCATTACTGGCTGTTCATGGTTATTATTCTTACAGTCATCTGGAAAATAACAACATGGGCAATTTTCATTTCAACAGCTTTTGAAACAGTTAACTGACATTAAATGTTGTGTTGTTCAAAAAATTTGTCAAAGAGAGATCAGAGAACTGAATTACTGAAAATTTTAGATCTACAGTCTTCATTGATCCTAGCTAACTAGTGAGAAACATACACTGTAGAAAGGTTTAAAAGTGATTTTATCGTTCTTATGTGGAGGATTCCAGAACTGGACACAGTTTTCCAGATGAGGTCTCACAAGAGAGGAATAGAGCGACAGAATCACTTCCATCAAAAATACATCTTTTCCTCAAACCATATTTTGGTTTCTTTTTCTTAACTAGTATTAGTCCACACTTAAATACAAGTGAGATGATCCTAGGATCTCAAATTTCGCAACTATCATGTTGAGTAACTCACATTTACCACTTGCAAGTCAGCTGAAATACCAGAAATACAGAAATAAGATGTGTACTTCTGTTGCAACAAACAGCAGAAATAATATCCAAATGTTTTCACAAGCAAAAATGGGCTTGTAGTTTTATGTAACACCTTGGGATAACAGAAACAATATAAACATATATGCAGCTGTGAAGAATCAAAGCAAAAGTCTTAAAATTAATTGTATAAGAAAATGATCATCTATGTAGCAGTCATTACCCAGTTCACTGCAGATGGCACAAAATAAGGTAAAAAATTATTTTCCCTCCTCTGGAAACCAAGAGCCAAAATTTATCCACTATTCTGCATTGATTGCATGGTTGCAAGACAACCAAGAAATTCTACACAGAGGTTACATGGCTGTATTTGGTTTGTGTGGCAATATTTGGGTAGCCTACTGCTGGGGTGGCTGCAGTGAGAAGGTTCTAGAAGCTTCACCTATGTCCAGTAGAGCTAATGGATCTACCACTGACCAAGGCTGAGTCAACCAGTGACGGTAGTAGCACTTCTCTGTGATAATGTATTTAAGAAGGTAAAATAATTGCTGTTTAACAATAGCTACACAAAGAGGACTCAGAATATGTGGCAGAAACAAATGCAGACTAAAAATTCTGGGAATCAGGAGGGGAAGGAGGTGTTTCAGGTACTGAGGCAGAGATTCCCTGTCTGTCTTATTTATTGAAAAAATTATGAACACTCTCAAGAATAATGGTAGTATAATGTTTAAAAGTCCAACGAGCCTGATAGAAAATGTGCTAGATATTTTTGGTTTTATTACGTTCTTAAAAAAACCTATATGAAGAAACACACACTCCTTTACATTCATAGTCTTTTAAAATGTGCCTAAATTGACACAGTATTTATTAATTTAATTAAATATTATATTATACATTGGAATCTACCCAATGAAATTCAAGTGTGCAACTCCATGAGCTATTCTATCCTGTTCTCTTCTATCAACTGGAAGGTGTCCCCTCACGACTTTTCCCAAACCAGACTGGTGCCCATGAAACCCTTAACTGAAAACCAGACAGGAGTAAGTCTATTCATACAGTCACATAGGGATGGCTGATATGGTAAGGAAACTTCAGCTAAACCCCCTTCATTTCTGACCTGACCTCTTGTATATGATATATGTTACATATGAGGAAAGTAAATAGACTCTGATTCTAAGGAACTGAAATTTTAAGTGCTTAGTATGAAAGGTAGTGTAGCCTGAACTTAGAAGTTCTACCATATGGAAAGAAAAAGTGTTATGGTACAAATCGAGGTGCTGATCTACGTTAAATATACAATAAAAGACAGAAATAAGTTTATTCATTCCTATTTATATACTTATTTTTTGTGGTTTTATTTTATATTTTCCTTTCTTTTCTGTTACTTGCACCCTAAATGGTGGAACTATATATAAATATATTCTGAAATCAAAGTGTATGAGAACTGGTAAGAGTATTAATTTTATTTTTCTTAAACTTTTAAGTGAAATTAGAATCTTGTATGTGAAGTTTGATTTTGCTACTTAGGTGGAAGATTTGGGGATTTGAAATACATGTAAGAAGTAAATAATTTTGGCTCACATCCATCTATATAACCAATAAAATTTCCATGATAAGAGAATACCTTGAAAGGACTACACATGCCCTATTAAATTAATCACACTTTCTATTCTCATGAGACCCCACATGGAGTATTGTGTCTAGGTTTGGAAGCCTCAACATAAGAAGCATGTGAAACTGTTGGAATGGGTCCAGAGGAGGGCTACAAAGATGATCAGAGGGATGGAGCAACTTTGCTATGAGGAGAGGCTGAGAGAGTTGGGCTTGTTCAGCCTGGAGAAGAGAAGACTCTGGGGAGACCCTTTAGCGGCATTCCAGTACCTGAAGGAGGTGTGCAAGAAAGCTGGGGAGGGACTTTTTATAAGGACATGTACTGATGTGATGAGGGAGAATAACTTTAAATTGGAAGGAGGAAAGATTTAGATTGGACATTAGGAAGAAATTCTTCATGATGAGGGTGGTGAGGCACTGGAATAGGTTTCCCAAGGAAGTTGTGGATGCCCCATCCCTGGACGTGTTCAAGGCCAGGCTGGATGGGGCCTTGGGTAACCTGATCTAGTGGTAGGCAGCGGGGGTTGGAAATAGATGATCTTCAAGGTCCCTTTCAATGCAATCCATTCTATGATTCTATGATTCTATGATTCTATGATTCTATGATGCTATGATTCTATGATTCTATGATTCTATGACTCACTTCATTATGGTTCAGTGTGGAAAATAGCATCACTTACTCACAAACATTACTTCTCATGTTGTGTGGTCATATTTTTTTTCTAATATATGAAATATCTAGTATCCACTGAATATTACAGTAATTTATTCTATGCGAAATACAGCAGCATAACAAATAGTTCTATGCATTTTACTGTTCATCCAAGGTTTAAAATAATGACAGATGGAGGGATGTGTATTTCCTTCTGTTTCATTGGATATATCCAGTAACTGTCAAATAGATGTCAGTAATTTTTATTTGTGCACTGTTCTTCCTGTAGAAAAGCAGATAGTTTACCATCTGTGTGCCTACCTGCATACATCTACACACTGTTATTGTATCTCTTTGAACTAATGTCAGACTTTAATCAATCTGATGTAATCATACGTACAGGTAGAACTTTCATTTCCTGGACTAATAACATGAAATATCTATCGTATTATTATGATATTTTTAATTAAAATATGAGAAGTCAATTGTAGACTAGAAGTGGAGTACATAATCACTCATAGACAAAAGTTGATGTTGAAAAATAAGTATGGAAAGACTGTAGTTGCCAACCTGCTTGTTTCCATACTGTTTCAGATGGAAACAAGTTGCCATGTTTAAATTGTACAATGTGGAGCCAAATAATACTGCATGAACATTTTTACAGGATCTGGACAGTGTAAAAGAACAACTAGCTAGTAGCAGAAGTGAAAAAAAGAGAAGTCAAAACCATAGATGCGTTTGATTAAATAAAAGTGAACTCAAATTTATAAATACTTTTTCATTCTTTATATTTAAAATAACTCTCATCTATGCATAACAACAGCCTTTCCTTCTTATTTGTTAATATTGCATTGAATGAGATGAAAGCATTTTGTTGCTGTTCCTTTCTTTTTTTTCCACCCTTCTTTCAATGAAACTCTAAAATGTCACAATGGATGTTCACACAGAGTTTTTGAATTGTAATAAATGACAAGTCAGAGGACATTATGAGAGATATTATTACACATATTTGTGTAAAACATCATTGATTTTCATGGTGTACATTTTGGAGATGAACATAAATTTTAATTTGAAATGAACAGCCATTTACATACAGAAACCTTATTTGCCACAGAGAAACACTTTGCTACTTTTCATAGGCAAATATATTTCTTCTAGATAGATATGTTTAGTCTGAAAATCTGAATCAAAATCAAGGCCCTTCTGTTGTAAATTTACTTGTTTTAAAATAGAGATAATGTGCATCCTTGACAGATACTATTAATGCAAGAGGGACAAATAAAGCTAACTAACTTGGCCTTTTTAACATACTCAAACTCCATCTATCTTCAAGGCATAGCTTTTTCTCCTTGTAAGACTTGTCACACTTTATCACAACTATTTCAAACTAAATCAGGCACCCGAGGTTTTAATGAACGCTGAGTATTGAAACATGAAATACTTAGGAAGAAACCAGAGGTTATTTCATTAATTACTAAAATTTAATTTTCTGCAGATTGTGTTCCACATCTCTACAGTCCCATCTCATTCCCAGATTTCCTCCTGCATCCCTCAAGCCTGGTTTCCCAGCCCCTTTCAGATTTCCCTTTCTCCACTAACCATGAGTCCCTTGAGGAGGCATGCACATGTTGGGGCAAGGCAGAGACTCTATGCTGGCTAATCAGCTGGTACGTGGGTGACAAACCAATCTCATCAGGCTGACTAGAAATGATAACTGTTAATTCATGTTACATACCCTCTCTTATCTGGTCTTATGACAGAATTTCCACAAAATATTCACTAAAGTAAGAATTCCCTAACTGCACGGACTTAAGTAGGCCAATTGCCTTCACATTATTTCTGGGTTTTGTCTGTCACACTAAGGTTTTCATTTTCTTGCTGGAAAGTATAAGAGTGGGGAAATTACTGTTGCAATCACATAAGTATTCTTAGAAAGTTTAGGTAAAATAAGACTTAGGTATAGAGTCCAGAAAGATAACAAAACAAAGATTACAAAATTACACCTATGAATCCAGAATGGTGAATTCTTTACCAGTGACTTTTGTGAAGTGTATGAATCATCGCATGGATGAAAAAACATTTTTTGGGAAGTAGCTATGGGCAGTCATCTGGAATAGTCAGATATTGGGGTTTGTGTCTGACAGCTATGAAATCTATATGAATTAGGATTATTAAGAAACTCCAAAAACTTGAACATGCTTAGTTTAATCACACAGCAATTTATCTAGCTTTGCAGAATAAATGAGTGAATAATTTTAGAGTAACAGGACTCATTCATGTTAATGGACAGTAGATCAGATGTCAATTATGATCCTTTAAATGTCAACATCATTAACCTTGTTAATTCTTTCACTGTCAAAGGAAGGGTAAAAGTATATATCATATTAAAAAGAATCACAGAAGCTAGTCTTGCAGGCTGCTCCTTAAGGACAGCTTTTGAAGTATATGGTGAGGTTGAGAAGCAGGGTCATCATTTTAATCACCCTAATGCTTGATTTTAAAACAGTTACAAGATATTACTACTGCAGTGGAAGTTGAAATAGATTTGTGTCCAGAATTCTCTTGTATCTAATTAAAAATCTTACCAATTAATCTTTCCCTCGTAGAAAGACAAAAAACACTTCCAAAATAATGGTGTAAGGAAAGAGAAAGACAGTAAGACTCAGTCAAGAAACATTTCCTTTTGAGTAAATTAGCTCTGTGCTTTCATCAACACCATGTTACTATACACAGACACGCTATTCTCAGTGGTGCCCAGTGACAGGAAGAAAGGCAACAAGTACAAATGGAAACACAGGATATTCTACTTAAACACAAGAAAACATTCTTCTTTTTTTGAGAAGAATTTCAAACACTGGAACAGATTCTCCACAGAGTCTGTGGAGTCTGTCTTTGGATACATGCAAAGCCCAGCTGGTCATGGTCCTGGGAAACCTGTTCTAACTGACCCTGTCTGAGCAGGGAGGATTGTCTGAGGTAATCTCCTGAGGTCCCCTCAAAGTCCACTCATTCTGTATTGTTGGGAAAGTAGTCAATGGGAATAAAGCACATCACCTGAATGAAATGAGCCCTGGAGATGATGAAATTATAATAATGGTCATTCTTATATAGGGAATCCATGACTGGTAAATATGAGTTTTAAGAGAAGACTTTCAGCCATACTTGAATATAAGAATGGAAAAGAAGGAAAAAGAACAATTTCAGAATAAATACTAAATGGAGTTAAGATTCAGTTTCATTTTAAATTATAATATTTTAAGAAGCCTATATTTTGTTAACATACCCAGATCAATATTCCACGTTATTCTATCTCTAAACTGAAGAGTTGGTAAAAAATTTTCTACTTGCATCAATACTCAATTTGTCTTCAACAAAAAAGACAAACTGCAACAAAATGAACAGATTATTTTTAAAGGAAAAGGAAATTTTGAATTAGATCCCAGTCTAGACCTATTTGAGAGCTCAGCTGCAAAACACAAGTAGAGAAAACAGCTGTGTATGCCTTTGAATCTAGAACAGTGAGCCAGCTAAGACGCAATGGTGGCATAATATAAATAGAAAAGTCTTGAAAGACTACAGAAGGATGGGATGAAATGATCCTTAGCTTTTTCACATATGGTACAGACATTGGATAAGAGAGGACCCCATTCAATCCCAAAATTCAAGTATGAAACCCTTGAATCCCAGGTAAAGCCTTTCTCTGGATATTGTCTTGGAAAAGCATGCAATGCTCTGGTTTACTGGCAGACAGACACCAGCTAGCAGAGGCAACGCTAGACTCAGTGAAATACTCAACAAATTTTTAAGAAACTGATTGCTTGTGTATGGTTGGAGTTCCAAGTAAAAATAATTTTCAGGTTTTTGAAAGTAACAGAGTTATTTTCTCCTGCAAAGAATAAAGAATGGGAATGCATGTATTTTACAAGGGAAAGACAGGAAACTATTCAAATTTCTGCATATGCAAGAGAAAAAAAAAGAAATTAAACTATTACAAAGTTGTCAACACCCACACAAAGCATATCTACCACCTCTATAATCTAAGACAAGTCATCACTACTGTGTTTTAAGATAGGAAGAAAAGGAAGTAAATATCACACCACTAACCTCTCAGGAAGTTCATATCCACTATTATTAAAAGTATGTTTAAAAACAAATCAAAAATCAAAACCCAAACCACACAGGCCACCACAAATTCTCTGTCACAGTGTAACTCTTTTTCATCTGTTCGTATATATGGTACTAATCTTGAGATCAGGTTTACTATACTCACAGTTGTAGATAGTCATTGAGTACTGCAAAAATAAACTTATAAATAAATGTTTTTATCTATGATTGCAGGCTGCTTGGTTCTATGTCATTGTGCAGCACTTTTTGTCCATTAGCAATCTTCTGTGTCAAGAAGAATCTGTGATTTGGTCTATCTACCTCAGGAAAAAACCTTTCAGAATTACTGTAAAGAAATATCATATCTAAAAAAATCAAGAAGTAGGAATTTCTTATCCTGATCAGATCCAGAAAAACACTAGAAGTCCTACTAAATCACAGGTATTCTCTTTCCAGAAAAAAAAAATACCACCCCCTCAAAAAAAAAAAAACAAACAGAACCCCAAAACAAAAAGCAACCATTGGATAAAAAAGTTAAAAGTTCTGTGAAATTCTCCAAGCAGCAACTGGAATCTAAGCAGCTTGATAAGTGGGTCCTCAAGAGATAGCAGTGATTGAGAGGAATGGCCATTTGAATAAGTTTCCCCTTTTATATAGGCAGCGTGATGTTTATGGTAGGGAATACTTTCTTTGGTTACTTTGGGTCAGCTGTCCAAGATACATTTCTCTCAGAATTATGCATCTGGTTCTCAGAAACTACGTAAGTACTTGGCTTCCATGGAAATGAAGTTCCACTGATAACAAAACTATAACAGACTATCTTATCACTTTTATTCTCACAGAGTTTGAAATACTTTAGTTACTGAAAAGTGTAGTTACTTAGAAATGCAACTGTGAGAAGAAAACTGATTGTGTCCCAGCTGAAATCAGGACAACAATAACTCAAACATGAATGCACAGAAAAAGGTCATTCATCGCCTGTGTGTCAAGTTGGAGAATCTGAATATCAAGCTGATGACCAATCAAGGGAGAAAAGATTTGGATTCACCACCTTACAAACAATCTTTATCTACCTTATTGACACTTCTTAAACTAATGGTTCACCACACTGTGTGAATCATGCCTTTTGTCTCATCTAGTGACAATTATCAGTATGTGGCTTTCGAAACTATAGTTAGCAATGCACACACTGTTCATTAAATGGAGTAATAATTAAAGCTTTTATTTCTCATTACTCTTGGAGTGTCATTCAATTTTATTTTTCCCTGCATACTACTTCCACGTTTGTTTAAACAATCTGAGATCATTAGGGAGCACACAGTTAGTCAAGAGTATTTTAGGCAAAACATTGTAAAGTCACAAATCCTGAAATATGTTTCTTGACATTTTGTCTAGAAAAATCATTCAACTGAAACTCAACATGCATCATACTCAAGATGATCCAAGCAGCTTACAAATGAAGTAATCATTTCAGCTGGAATCTTTGAGGGAAATAATTTTATCTTGTAGGAATAAAGACCAATTAGTATCAGAAATTAAAAAATTAAATTAAGTGAAGTCTTTATTCAGAATTCTTTGACTTAATCAAGTATGACTTGTTTGCTGTCAAAACCAGCCCATTTATCAAGAAAAAAAAGCGGAAAGCATCAACTGAAGAAAATAAAGAGTTAAAATATGTTAATATTATTTTCCATTTATAGTAACAACTTCTGAGTAAAATATACTTCCATTGCAATAATCTGCCCTATTTAAAGAAAAAAATCTTCCACTTACACCTCACATTTTTAGACTGTTTCCATTGTTGAAACATGGGATCACCAAAACTTAACTACATGAACACAGGAACTTAAGTATATGAGCATCAATTTCATGCAAGTAGAAAAGGAGAGTAGAAATTCATACTGTGGATCACAGAGCATAAGACACGCCGAAGAAATCTTATGATTTCGAAATAGTTATGCCAAACAGGATTCCTTAATGAGAGGAGAATAAAAAAAAAGGAAAATAAGAAAAGATCCATGAAACAAATATCAGGTAGACAATCCTTCCTTGAATGTATTTATCAGACTATTAAAAAAAGAAGTAATATAAGTTTAGCAAACTTGATCCCACATTAAGCATTCTTTTCATTAAATAATTTTACATTGTTTATTGCATACACAAGCTTTAACTGACAGGTGCTGAATTTCATTTAGTGCCTTCTCAAGGCACGTGTACATTAAATCTTAATGGCATTTAATCAAAAGCCTTTAAAAGTATGAAGTGAAGAACTACTTAGTATAATTGGAAAAAATGAACAAAAATTTGGAACATGATCCAAGGATATTGACTTCAGTGAATTTGGAAAAGGTTGTCATACTCCGTGCCTTGCTTTTTTTGCAACTAATATGCATAGAAAATATAAGTAATAATTTTTAAAATTATGTGCCCTTAATAAAAGTAAAATGCTCATTTGAAGAGACAAAAAAAAAATATTTTTTTCGCCTTTGGGAAAGAGATGAACAAAACCAAGACCGACAGTTTAATAGAGAAATGAACAGTGTGTAGACAACAGATAGAAAATGTTGTTCTCAATGTCTCGTGGCAAAAATGACATTTGGTTCCAAATCATAAAAAATTTACTTGTTGGATGATTCAGTCTTTTATTTTTTAATATGTATGCATATATTTGCTTTGCTTTAATTACTACAACACTAAAGTATTAACACATGAGAATAGTCTGCACATTTATATCTTAAGAATATAAACATAGTACTACTGGTTTTAGTTCAGATTATGTACTGTAATTGCCATGTATGTACAAACTAAAGTAAAATCAACAATACCAAAAGTAAAAAGAACAAAAATATATTTAGTTGAATATTTCTGTTATATCACTAAAATTCCAAATATGATCTATATAAAATTGTGACTGACTTCAAATGCTGAGAAATTTATTCAGATAAACTATTTATAAGTACATTTCTCCCAATTTACAGATTTTACTTAGCTGGATGACTACATTCCAGAGAGAGCTAACCCTTTGAATTCTTCTCTATTTACAATACAGTTTGTTAGCTCCCACTGGATCATTCTATATGCAGATGCCATAAATGTAAAATGTTCTGTGACATCAAAATAAGCTTAAGATTAAAAGAAAAAAGGTACACTTACTGGTACACTTATTTTGGAATAAAAGCATTATGCATGGAGTTAGACAGAGATATTCAATCAGCAAAAATTCCATGTGAAATACAGCCCTTAAAATCTGATTATATGGTCTGCTGGAATTGATTTGATCACAGTCTACTGTTTATGTGATTCCTGTTTGATTTGCATTGTTTCTTTTAGAACTAGTAGTAAAGGGTATTAATTTTGTTTTTGCTTACACAACTGGTATTAACCAGTTTTATTCCAACATTCAGACTTCTCTTGAAAATTTTCAGGTAGTTAAATTACTTATCTTTTCCTATATCAATACCCATTTATGAAAGCTACTATAGCTACTCATTATACACATAATAAGATTAGGATACCATCAAAATCATGACAACATGGAAACATTTAATTTACAATATACGGTTTACATACTTATGAAAACAACTTTGAAGAATCATAATGGTAAACAATACAGTCAGGTAAATATAAGTGACAGAAATGAAATGTTATAGCAAAACTAGGGAGACAAGGCAAAAGAGTCAAGGGAGCAGGCAGGTGAAATGGAAAGAGACCCATGTAAGAAATTTTAATTTTCCTAACCCAAATTTTCAGAAAATTAAATTCCACTGAACCTGATCTGTTACATAGATAAATACTCAGCCTTTGATTACTTGGTGAAAATGCTGCTATCTATTCTGTGCAACGACTCAGTCTTCCAACTTAGTCAAATCAACAACTTCATGATCACAGCCGTTCTTAGGAACAATGAATGTCTTGATCATAAGTGGTTCAGATTAATGACTACATGTCCTAATATTCAGCTTTGCTAACTGTGTGATTTTGCTTCTGCCCCAAAATAAGTTTAATTTTAGTGACATATTCTTACTGCAGATGATTGGCTGGGTGATAGTATAACAAGGCAAGAAGCACTAGATGCTACTGCTGTAATCAACCATAGCAGAACCTAGACTTACATAAGTTAAGTGCCTCACTATTTATAGCTTAGTTAAATACAAATCTATCTCTAAAATCATGATTTCTGGTATACATTACTACTATTCACTGTTGACTTAAGTATTATTTGACCTTCTAGCTTTTATTAGTACCATGTTCAAAACTCAAGGAATCTTTTCAATCAAAATTAGAATGACACAAGCCTAAGCTCTCAAGCTATTTCTACTGCACTTTGTTATTTCAGATGCAGCATCAGTTTTCAATCTCCCTGGCAATGTATCATGGCAATACATATTCCTGCAGTCTCTTTCATGTCTCTACAGATGAGGGCTTATCCTGATACTGCAGCATCTAGCTGGAGCCATCTATATACGTATTGCTAACTGATTTACATATGTACATGCTTCTTTCTATATATTTCCTCTGTTATAACTGACTGGAAGTCAAACAACTTCCAAATTATTCTACTGCTTAGTATGATGCATAGATAAACTGAGGCAAGTTAAAGCATGCCTTCCATATATAGGGATATGTTGTTACCAGTATCCTACCACACCCTTATAACCAGGAGTCACAGTCCTATTCATAGCTACAGGATACTATTCCTGTATGTGTGGAAATAACAGTGACAACAAATCCTCCAGTAAAACCCATCTGACACTACAGCTTAAGAATGGGAGATTTACTGAAAACAAAGCTGTTGAGGATGTGAGGTTTGCAAACAAGCAAGCTGCTGTAAAGGACAGTCTCCATTAAGACAAGATTTTACTATTCAGCATGAAAACAAGACAAGATATGTTAAAAATAATCCCTAAAACCAGATATTGCTGTTAGAAAATTCAAACTATGACACCACATATACTTTTTTTTTCACTTCTTCTACCTCTATTTCTAGCCAAGTACTGATTATTAATGTAACTTAGTTAAACAGAGATCTTGATAGTGAAAGGCAGTTCTACTTGAGACTGAAATTTTGTGTGTACAGATGATTACAATATAAGCAATTCAAAGTACTCCAAATATTAATATTAGGTTGTAGGTTGAACAATCTGGTGTAATTCTCTGCTCAAGCTGGATCACATGCTCAGCACCGTGTCTAGCCAGCTTTTGAATATCTCCAAGGATGGAGAGTCTACCACCACTCTGGATAACCTGTGCCATTGTTTGGTCACCTTTATGGTAAGGAAGTTTTTCCTTGTATTCAGACAGAACCTCCAGTGAATAGAAAAGCAGTAATCTGGTACTATGTTTGCTTAAATTGATTTGAATTATTTGCTCCTAAAATAAAAAAGACACTGTAAGTTTAATTGATTCACAAATTAACAAGTATTGGGGATTTTCCCCCAGGAGATCCAAGTATAATGGCCAGAGCAGATGATAATCTATGCATATGGTATTCACAAGAGCTTCCTTGCCTGTGTTCTACAAACCTGAAGTTTAATTAACTATACACAATATAAAGTTTACTTAACATTTATTTGAAATAGAGCTGATCATTCCTTCAGTAATATTTCTTTCTGGTAAAATTTCCAAACCAATCTCAGACTACTCCATTACATCCACACATTAAATTGTAAGAATCCATAACTAAAACACCTTGTAATGGCTCACCCGGCACTTGAACAACCAAAGACTGATCACAAACAGTAGCACTGAATAAAATTCAGAAGCACTACAATTGTTTTAGCAGATGTCAGGCTTTTGTTCCGTGATTAATAGAACTGTGCAGAAAGTAGCACTCATTATTCTAGGATAGATCTTCCCTTCACTTTTTCACTTGTTACAGCTACACATGCTATTTAAGTTCCACATTTGCTTAAAGAGAATAATAAAAAAATGCATGCCATTTTTTTTAGCCCCACACAGGCAACTGAACAAGAGTGAGATGTAACGAGAAGAAAATTCATCTTGATCTTTTCACATTTTCAGAAAAGTAGATAAGCAGATGAAGGTTCTTAGAATATTATTTAAGCTCATCCCTCCTATTTAAAAAGAAAAAAGGAGATCTTGATCAGCTACAGTAGCTTTTAGAGCTGCGGCATACTTTATTGACACAAAACAAAGAACTATTGGAAAATTAAGTTCAAGCATGCTCAGCAAAGCTATAGGATGGAGAATAGTAAAGGTGAGATAAAATGTAGTTACCTTGTGAACAGTGACGGCTAGCAGCTTTGCAGACTGAAATATTTAATTCACTGATAGCAGCAAGAGGTTTTCCATTGACTCCACAAAAAGAAGGCTTCACTAACTCTATTAATATGAATGAACAATTTGGAATATGTGTTACTTGCTTAAGAGTCATTATGTCTCCAAGAGAAATGCTATCCACTAAAAAATTCATACTAGTAAGAAGACATCAGCTTGTGCTTAATATCTGTACAACTGTATTTCACAGGATAATTTCCATATTTCAAGGGCACCTATTCCATATCCAAAAATCCTGATTAGGAGAACTGAAGTTATTTGAAACTCTGGTACAAAAGAAATCCCAACCTATTAATTACATGAAAAATTACCTTGGTATTACCAATATATTCACTCCCCTCTGTGACATTCAGATAAAGTTGACTGCACTGTATATCAAGCACCATGGTACTCTGAAATGTAGAGTCATAAATCTGTACCTGTTTATGCATTTACTGACTCATATGCTAGACAAAACCAAGTGCTTATTACTTCTAACATAGCTATGCATAAACATACTCTGATGAGAATGCATTTAGACTGCATTTAGTTAAGGAGAAGCCCCAAAGGAGAAACAAAAGATTGCCAAAAATCATCCTGACTGTTCTTGTGGTCGACACTTAACAGCATCCTGTTCATACAATATATTACCTTATAAATAATTTTGATCACCAGTAAAAAGAAGTATTTTGTATGAAAAATTTTAAACTCATTCTACAGAAAACAAAAAACTCAAAAAATTATGTTCCAAAAATACAATTTTATAGGTTGTTTTTAGATCTGTATTAAAAAGTTATCAGTCCCCACTGAATTCCTCAAAAACAGCGAAAGAAGAGAAAAGGCAAGAACAAGGCTTACCTCTGGTAAGACTGTTAGGAAGATATCAGATCTAGAAAACAACTATGACCTTACTAGACAGAGCAGACAGTACAAAGTTCTGAGAAGGCATAGCGGTGTCTAGGTATGTATTGCTTGGAGGGGAATATATTAAAGAAAGTTCTTATTTTAAGATGGCACATTTACAATGGCTGCTTCAGAGAAGGTGAGTAGTACCAATACATTCAGCAGAATACTCACAAAATCCAAATAAGATAATATATGAAAACTGTCAAACATATGCATTGGTGAATTATTTCTTTACGTGAACTCATAATACGGCTCGAAAGGGCAGGATGAAAATAAAAATATCCTACTAGTCTAAAAATCAGTCTCTGCTAATATGATTTTTTTTTATTGAAACACACTATATTCAATATCACTGTGGTCCCTTTCTGATTCTCTTTAGCAGGCAAAATAAAAGGAATGCTTTCAATGCAGCTTTCTAGCTTAAGATCTAAAATTAACAAGTTGCAAAATGGTATCACCTACAAGTGGGCCAAGTATACAAAGGATTTATTAAAATTCTACTGAAATTAGCAGAGATACCTTCTAACTCAGTAGATCTCCATCAAACATACAGGTATTACATAGTTATTGACATTAGACATGTCATTCCTTTGAGTAATTGTCTGTTTTTGAAAGATTCACTATCAGGCCTAGATTATAAATTTTAGAGCAATAAACTAACAGGGATTTCATATGTGTATGTTGGTTTACAGTCTTAAAGAGAAGAGACTAAGAATATCATGCCTACATTTCTCTCAGTTTAATGTTGGAAAGCAGGCTGTGGGAAGTAGTAGCCTCTTATGACAGGATTTACGAAACATCTTAGATTAGAAAGATCTCTTTAGTCTTCCAGTCTTCACCTTAATTTGTTTTAGCACTATACCACATAGTGTTTTCAACAAACTAATTAAAATTCACCTTAAACCACATATGCTTTTTCCCTTATTATTCAAAAAATAAGTAAGGATACACAAAAGAGAATCACGGAGTAACAGAATCACTAAGTTGGAAAAGACCCACAGGATCATTGAGTCCAATCATTCCTATCAAACACTAAACCATGCCCCTCAGCACCTTATCCACCCATCTTTTAAACACCTCCAGGGAAGGTGACTCAACCACCTCCCTGGGCAGCCTCTGCCAGTGCCCAATGACCCTTTCTGTGATTTTTTTTTTTTCTGATGTCCATCCTGAACCTCCCCTGGTGGAGCTTGAGGCCATTCCTCCTTGTTCTGTCTCCTGTCACTTGGGAGAAGAGGCCAGCTGCCTCCTCTCTACAACTGCCTTTCAGGTAGTTGTAGAGAGCAATAAGGTCTCCCCTCAGCTTCCTCTTCTCAGGGAGAAACAAACCCAGTTACCTCAGCTGCTCCTTGTAAGACTCCAGCCCCTTCACCAGCTTTGTCACTCTTCTCTGGACACAAAGCAAAATAACTGAATGAAATAAAATCATGGCAAATAAATAAATTAGTACAACCAACTCCACCCCCTCCAATATATATAAATAATATGAACATTTACAGTAGATTTGGACTCAGTGTACTCTCCATATGCATGCATACACATGCATACACACACACACACAAACACATACATGCAGATTGTATACATATAGTGATAAAGTAGAGCTATCTTTTTTGACTGTCTGAAACAATCTCAATGCAGGATCCAACTTTGTATGTATCCTATATCCTACTTCCAAATATAACCCTTACATCTGTTTTCTGGTTCTGCTTTGGTATTTTAAGGATATATACTACATCTTAAGAAAAAAAGTTTCAGTTACATAAATTTGTACCTTTTCTTAAGTAGGTATGAATATTTTTTCCTGTATTCCACTTCTTTAATTTACCTGGAGCCTATCACTGTTTTACTGTTGCTATATGGTATGTTGCTACATGCTATGAGTTGCTTTGTCTTGCTCTCTCTTACTGTTTTGATCATTTTGTTTCTTTGCCCTCCAGTTCTTCTCTTCCACATAGGTTCTTGGATGATATTAAAGAATACTGTAACTTTTGCATCCCTTTACATTTATTTTTTCATTGTTTCTTACCAATAATGAGTAACATATTTTCTTACTCTCTGTCATTAAAAACAGTAAGAGGTCCCTTCCTCTTTCTTTCTCTTGCCTTTCCTCTTTTACAGTCTCAAATGCAAATTCTCTCCTTTCTTCTTTGAATTTGCTAGCTGTTACTGTTTGCTTTCTTAAGGCTTCTAAGGTCAGGTAAAATCAGTAAATATTTCTTATATCTTCAGTGATAACACTTCTGCTTGTTTGTATCAC